>PRKT01000085.1:1553208-1591351 GCA_003671525.1 Saccostrea glomerata | reverse complement strand
TCTCATGGTTTAAATTGATTCACTTACTGTTTAAAAGATCTAAACAAATAAGATTGACTTGACATATTTTAATCACATTGAAATGGCACAATGTAAATATTTAATAATGCTCTATTCTAATTTATTTGTTACCTGTCCATAGGTGACGGAGCCCTGCCTAGCTGGGGGTCTCACTGCTCCAGACATCAACACATTCCTCAATGCTTATAAGGACACTATTGTCAAAATGGATATCTTCAGGTTAATATTCTATTTAATTTTTGGAAAAAACTGTTGAAAGTTCATAAAAAACTATACAGATTTCATTGTCTGGGTTAGGGTCCCCTAATTATGTCCTTATAATTAGGGGACTGGATAAAAATTAAGCTTCCCTGTAACTGAGATTTCCTTAATATGAGTCCCTTATAGGCAAACTACTGAAACTTGAATTTGGACAATTATTTGTTCAGAGTTTTTTTTTTTTTCTGGGAGGAGAATCATTGAGTTGATCTCTTATAGGTAATCTGTTTTTTGATTGCAGACACCAGCCTCACATGTTAGTGGTTTGGGATAGATACATGAAGACTCTAATTCTTTGTGTACTACAGATCTACCATACATGACAGTCATTAATACAGGTCCAATATAAGACAAATATGTTCACAGACAGCTTCTGGTGTTATCTGTAACTGATAATTCTCTGTAGTTAAGCACAGTGGAAAGATGCTGAATACCTGTAAACAAAAGTTAACTATTCGGTGTATACTCATATAATAGTGAGGACAGAGGTGGAAATGGATGACGAGATCACAAGATGTCATGTCTGAGTCAAGGGAGTCCTCCGTCCAAACTAATGTCTGTTTTATAAAATGATGTTCACTTGTGTTTTTGTCTGATTTCATCAACACTCTGTAGTAGAATGTGTGTTTATTAAGAATCATAATTTATTCAATTCTTGATTTTATGAACATGGGAATTGTTTGAAATGTTCAGAGATTTTTGTTGTACGTTTCTAAAGTTTTGTCCTGAATTTAGTAATATATATTTTTTTTAATATTGAAGCAAGAGGAAGCCTTGGGCTGACTGTTCATTGATGGATGTTTTGACAAATGAAGTCTTTAGTTTGTTTATTGACTCTATAAATCATGACTGCCTTTAGGCAAATCAGACCGTGAAATCAAAATATAGAAAAAGTAACATCTTTGGAATACAACTGAGCAATGTACCCATTACTTTGATGAAAAGTAGGCTATTTTAAGGAGGTTTGGATTCAACAGAGTAACCATCATACATATCTAAAAAATTTTGATATGATATCTTACTTAAGCTGCCAACTATCATTTGGCAAAGAAAAAATTCATACATTTTACCCTGTAGTTTCAAAATTTGTTCATTTTGTATATCTTTAAATGGAGCTCTTCTTTCAAATGAGATTAGTTTAGTCTAAAAATGGCCACAATCACCCAGGCCTCAATAACTGTACTTTGACTTTCATAGAGAACTTGGTGTCTTTGTCTCACAATAATGCAACTGAAGTCTCTGAAGATGATGTCATTGAGAGAATAATGATAAAGCGCATCATGACCAAGCCCTGGCAATTAGTCATACCCAAAAATTACTTTGAACCTATATAAATTAAATTCCTTACAACCTCATGTAGGATTCTGAGATTCGTAATTCTGCAATTATCCTTTGCTTACACGGGTTAAGTATTTTTTTCTGCAACAACTGCTTCCGTTAATTCCAGTAATAACAAACAAAGAAAGCATTTTATTGTTTAAATGTATTATAAGAAAAAAAAGTAAAGGATTTTTCTCATTAATTTTGTCTTGCTTATTACGTGGCACAAAAATACATGAATATGAAAAGTAATCAATTTTCTAGAGCCAAATGTGAAGTATTTGCAAGTTAGTCATTTACATTTTATACATCGCTGTTTGTATATTGCCCAGAGAGCCGCGTTAAACGACATCTGCTACATTGTTATAGATTAGTTTTCAATTATAAAACTTGTGTATCTGATTTTCATAAATTAAATGTCATACGCACCTGGGCATGGCATAAGTGTCAAGGTCACACCAGTTCACATCACAAGAGGACCAGCGATTCATTCAGAGTTTTTTTTTTAATTAATTCAGTTGTATCATGGTTTACTGACACGGGTTTATGTTAAGAGTAAATATTTGATTAATTTCAAATGTTAATAATATATCATGATATTTGAAATTGACAAAACAAACATGATATTAAATGCGAGAATTTCAAGGATAAAACACAAACCAGTGGATTTTTTAAGAAAAAATCGTTTTTAAAATTTAGTTCTTTTGTTGGTATATTGTTATGCTCCAAGAAACCGAAGATTCGCGGGCTTACAGTTTTTGCTTCGTCCTCTGTCTGCCTGTTTCTATATCTAGATATGCCAATTTGATGAAAAACAAACAGTGTAACTGTTTGTGAAACACTGACAACCCCCATCCCCGGAAGCTCATGCCAAAAGTTAATGATTCACAAGTGTGTTTCATCAGACCTCAAGGTCAGAGATTAAAAAAAATCTCAATATTCAAAGAATGCATTACTGTGAAATACAATAGTACTAGCACTAAATATTCAAAAGGTATCTCCAAGCTGGGTTATGATTTTCAAAAGTAGGTCAAAGATCAACTCCAAAATTTGTTTGTCCGCAAAAAACTTTATTCTTGGCCATAACTTTTAATTGGTTGGAGCTATGACTTTCATATTTCCTGAAACAAGATCTTTTTTTTAACCTTGACCTTTGAGTTCAACATTTTTACAAAATTTTACCGAACTATAACCATGATCATAACTTTTAAACGGTATTCTCTAGGGTTTAAATCTTTCACAGGATTTTATTTTGTAACAAGACCTTCCCATAGCAATCAAAAATTTTTAATCTTAAAGTTTGAACTACAATGGAAAATAACTTTTGGCAATATCCTTTTAATGTTTTGTAAACCCTGTATGAAAGTTATGGAAATAACGAACAATATTAAGCTCAAAAGTATATTAACTTAATCACACAAATTTTGAAAAAGAGAAAAGACAGACCTCCAAAACATCAGAGATGGGATCAGGTGTCACGGAGGAGTGAACACCCCATGCCGACCGGTCATACCCGCCGTGTGCTCTTTGTCATGATCGAGAAATAGTAGAATAATATGTCGACTTGGTCCAAAAAATCCAAAATGCAGGTAAATATATATATATATAGCTACACAAAAAAGGTAAGTTGAAGATAGAAAATCTGAGGTTATTAGATTATCATTAAGTTTAGCTTTTAGTTGCCATCTCTATCTTTTTCTATGAGAACTAATTCTATATTCTTATGAAGCGAAAAATTTCCTTCTTACTGCAGGGGGGATAAAGTACTGGATCTGTAAGTAAAACAATTTTTTAATACCAAAGCATTTGCTCCTCGATGAAGTAAAAGTCACGAGAGGGAAGGGCGGTGGAGGACAAATCTGTCGTTCATTGTTGAACTTCCCTAGGAATGACCAAAACATAAAATGGTTTAAAACGTAATTCCTGTGGTATAGTGTGCTCTTAAAACACCCTACGCTTTTTTTAAATACTAGTGGATTTAATAGAATTTCGTTAGCCTGTGTACGTCAGGAAAAATAGGATCATCATTAACTAGGAGAAAGTGACAGATGCAATAAATCATGCAGAAACTACGGGCAAAACACAATGGTAATATTTAAATGATTTTTTCACGCCTCCTTACTTATTGCAGAGCTTTCTTTCGAACGAAGAGACAAGATTACACAACCTAAATATCTAAAAATTGTAAGTTTTTAGACTTTTATTCTGTTTTTATTATAATATTTGGCCTTTGGTATATTGATGATTTTTTTTTTTTTTTTGTTTCTCTTTTTTTTTTTATTTCTAATTTGCTTTGTTTTGGTCTTCATATAATTATATACGTATACGTCGAATCATAGTTACGACATATACAGTAGTTTAATGAAGGGAAAGAGGATGTTTCTAAACACAGTTATCATTATTGTATACCGCAAGGAAAAGGGATGTACTAGTATATTATACAGTTTAATCTTTTTTGTAGGGACTTTGGATGTTTCATACATCATATTCGTTATAATTGAAGAAACATAGTTAAACATAGTTTAATCCTTTTAATTGTAGGGACAAAGGGTGTTTCACTAGTATACATAGTAATCGTTAAAATTGTAGAAACAGAAGGTGGTTCTATATACACAGTAATTTTGTAGTATATAGGTAGACAGAGTATCTCTATACACAGCTATCTTACCTTAATATATTGTAAATCTATATAGGATAAACGTTATATTATATTGTAGAAACACGGAAAGTCTCTTTAAAGGGTATAACCGTTATATTGTGTTTTACAGGCGCGGATCCGGTATTTCACAAAGGGGGTCCACCCCAGTCAGAAAAAAAATTCCAACACAGAATTTTTTTGACAAGGCAAAAAAGATTAAACTAATTTCCCAAACATGAAAACCTATAACCTATTTTTCTTTGACTTTTTAAAACTTCATAGCACACTATGTAAAGGGGCACATGTGGGGTTTCGTTGATGTATCATATGGGGTTTCAATTTGGATTTGGGAAATATATTTGTAAAAAATCTTTGCTAATGAATTCTTTGGGGCCAAATGACATGAGGAAGAAAAATTTGAAATGCTCAAAAGTCTTTGCTAAAAAACAAATCTTTGAAGTTCTATATGACCATCCACTTTTTCTTTGAGACGAATGAACGAGGAATAATTATCCAAAGATTAAAACATAGAAAAAGCCTTTAGTGGAAACCTCATTGGTTAACGTCCGTTTTGGGAAATTAAAGAGCAATTGAGAGTGTCAGAAACACCACAACTTTTTCCAGTCGACACAACTGTCCAGAAGTGTTGGCACAATCCTTTAGCTCATATCCAACGTAGTTTGAACTTCATTGGGCTTTTCCCTGGAGTTGAAATGTTCCACTAAATGAAGGACCCGTGTGCAATACTTTTAATGTCTATATATGGATTTGTACACCTCTTCTAAAAACAAATTTTGATGAAAGAAAATCTGGAAATTATGTTTTGTAATTTATGTATATTTTTCTTTGAATAATACAAAAAAATTCCTGATTTGATATCTTTCATTGCATTCGGACTTTTTTTTTGTCTATGAACATCTAATGACACAATAATCTTAAACTCAGAATGTCTTGAAAAATTATCAGTAGGTAAGGTACCTTGCGTATGTCCTTAAGGCTTAAAGGTACTTGGACACAGATTTGAAGTTATTATTTTCTCTATCATATTACGACTTGTATATTTTAATAGCATTTCACACAAAAATTAATTAAAAAATCTTATTTCATATAAAAGATATTCAAATTTCAAATTTTTTGGCTAGTTTAATTGACACATCATTGCACTTTTAAAAATTAATTTTATTCTTATCCTTAGGAAAATTGGCAATCTCGTTGTGTATAAATGAAAAATATTAATACTATAATCCAGAAAATTCAGAGTAGACATGTTCGAAAGCAAAACAAACACACAATATGTTGTCAGTCCGTACAGTTGTGGTAAGCAGACTGTGACGATTTAACGCATCCGGTGAATTGTAAACATCAACAAAAACAGAACTCGTGCCCTGTTTATAAAAACTGTGTACATAGCACAAGTGTGCTCGATTTGCTAAACCCTGTACGCAACTCTTAGTTCGGAATGACGATAATTGGAAGAAGTTTTGCTTTCTAACATTTTTACTCTGAATAAAATTATTTTTATGGATAAAAGTTTTAATATCTCTCATTAATACACAACAAGATTGCAACTTTTCCTAAGGATTAAGAATAAGGTTAAAATTAAAGAAAGTGCAAGCATGTGTCAATCAAACCCGCCGAAAAATTTGAAGTTTTAATAACTTTTAAATAAAATAAGATTTTTAATTAATTCTTGTGTAAAATGCTATTAAAATATATAAGTCGTAATATTATAGAGAAAATATTGACTTTAAATGTGTGTCCAAGTACCTTTAATAGCTTTCAAACAGCCTATTGCACTCAATTTGGAAGGTAATACAGTTTTACAACCCATGCACATGTCATTTGGCCCCGAAGAATTAATTCATAATCAAAGAATTTTTACAAATGCAGTATGTATATTTTGAATATTTTCCGAATGCAAAAACCACAGCTTCAGAGTTAAATCCCCTATATGATACTAAACCAAAACACCACATGTGTCTCATTACAGGGTGTACATGTGACTTTTCATGCCATTTTCAGTCACTGGGATATAAGATGATTCCATACAGTGTAACCGTTATATTGTATTTTGTAGAACACGATTCTATACAGTGTAACCGTTATATTGTATTTTGTAGGACACGATTCTATACAGTGTAACCGTTATATGGTATTTTGTTGGACATGATTCTATACAGTGTATCCGTTATATTGTATATAGTAGGACATGATTCTATACAGTGTAACCGTTATTTTGTATTTTGTAGAACACGATTCTATACAGTGTAACCGTTATATTGTATTTTGTAGGACATGATTCTCTACAGTGTATCCGTTATATTGTATTTAGTAGAACACGATTCTATACAGTGTAACCGTTATATTGTATTTTGTAGGACATGCTTCTATACAGTGTAACCGTTATATTGTATTTTGTAGGACATGATTCTATACAGTGTAACCGTTATATTGTATTTTGTAGGACTTGATTCTATACAGTGTAACCGTTATATTGTATTTTTTAGAACACGATTCTATACAGTGTAACCGTTATATTGTATTTTGTAGGACATGATTATTTACAATGTAACCGTTATATTGTATTTTGTAGGTCATTATTCTATACAGTATAACCGTTATATTGTATTTTGTAGGACATGATTCTATACAGTGTAACCGTTATATTGTATTTTGTAGGATATGATTCTATTCAGTGTAACCGTTATATTGTATTTTGTAGGACATGATTCTATACAGTGTAACCGTTATTTTGTATTTTGTAGGACATGATTCTATTCAATGTATTCGTTATATGGTATTTTGTAGGATATGTTTCTATACAGTGTAACCTTTATATTGTATTTTGTAGGAAATGAGTCTATACAGTATAACTGTTATATTGTATTTTTTGTGATATGATTCTATATAGTGTAACTGTTATATTGTATTTTGTAGGACATGATTTTATACAGTGTAACCGTTATATTGTATTTTGTAGGATATAGGATGACTCTATACAGTTTAACCGTTATATTGTATTTTGGAGGATATGATTCTATACAGTGTAACCGTTATACTGTATTTTGTAGGACATGATTCTATACAGTGTAACCGTTATTTTGTATTTTGTAGGACATGATTCTATTCAATTTTTTTCGTTATATGGTATTTTGAAGGACATGATTCTTTACAGTGTAACCGTTATATTGTATTTTGTAGGACATGATTCTATACAATGTAACCGTTATATTGTATTTTGTAGGACATTATTCTATACAGTATAACCGTTATACTGTGTTCTGTAGGATATAGGATGACTCTATACAGTATAACCGTTATATTGTATTTTTGTGATATGATTCTATACAGTGTAACCGTTATATTGTATTTTTGTGATATGATTCTATACAGTGTAACCGTTATATTGTATTTTGTAGGACATGATTCTATACAGTGTAACCGTTATATTGTATTTTGTAGAACATGATTCTATACAGTGTAACCGTTATGTTGTATTTTGTAGCCAGGACATGATTTTATACAATGTAACCGTTATATTGTATTTTGTAGGACATTATTATTTACATTGTAACCGTTATATTGTATTTTGTAGGTCATTATTATTTGCATTGTAACCGTTATATTTTATTTTGTAGGACATGATTCTATACAGTGTTACCGTTATATAGTATTTTGTAGGACATGATTCTATAAAGTGTAACCGTTATATTGTATTTTGTAGGATATGATCCTATACAGTGTAACCGTTATATTGTATTTTGTAGGACTTAATATGATTCTATACAGTGTAACAGTCGCGGTTCTTTGTTTCCATATGACTTTCTCGGCGCCCCCAATATCTCCGCCAGAAGTTCTACCAGACCCGGTCTTAGAGAAAACCAAAATCATCCTGACAACTGAGTGGTGCGAGGATAATTTCCATTCCTTCGCGGTAAGGTGCCCTAAGAACCCCACGGATTGCTGCGATACGGTGGTGAACTATCGCTACACTCAGACGGGTGAGGCGTGTACTGGTCCCAACACGGAGTGCAGCGTCGAGCAATATGGCGTATTTCTCACCTGCTGTAAGAGCGGGCTCGTAATGAAACCTCTCGATACTATGGAATAATTGACATTGCTAGTAATGTATTATAATTTAGATAAAGACATTCATTGTGATTAGATATATATATATAAACTATACATCTTATTGTTGGATAATTATTAAACATTTTCATTGTTGTTGGGCCAAGTTTGCCGTTTTACGTATCATTTTATTGAATTTATTAAATTCGAATTTACTGTAGTTATTTTAATTTTTATTGTTGTTTGTTTGTTTTGTTTTTGACCGACTTTAAAGACACCAAAGTTTTGGCTTAAAGATTTCTGAAACCCGGGCATTATTTTCAGGGACCTTATAAAAATAAAATGTTTGAAACATCATGCCGTGTAAGCAGACTACATTTAATTATTTAGTGAGGATTCATTTTCGGCATTATTAATAGCAAATCTTTTGAAATTGTTAAAATTAAACATTGCTGGCAACTTACTCTCTGTCTCTTTCTCGACATAATAAAAACAAGAGGCCCATGGGCCACATCGCTCACCCGAGCATTGTGGCTAGGAAAAGGTAGAAATTGGTTTACTATTGAAAAGTTTAATTCCAAAAGTTTGGCCCCGCCTTATCCTAGGGGGTCATGATTTGAACAAACTTGAATCTACACTACCTGAGGATTCATCCATATAAATATGAGCAATTATGGCTTTGCTGTTCTTGAGAAGAAGATTTTTAAAGAATTTTCCTATATATTTCTATATAAAAATTTGGTCGGCCATTGTGGCCCCGCCCTCCCCCCGGGAGTCATGATTTGAACAAACTTGAATCTACACTACCTGGGGATGCTTCCATATAAATACGAGCAATTACGGCTTGGCTGTTCTTGAGAAGAAGAGTTTTAAAGAATTTTCCTATATATTTCGATATAAAACTTTGGTCGGCCATTGTGGCCCTGCCCTACCCCCGGGGGTCATGATTTTAACAAACTTGAATCTACACTACCTGGGGATGCTTCCATATAAATATGATCAATTATGGCTTTGTTATTCTTGAGAAGAAAATTTTTAATGAATTTTCCTATATATTTTTATGTAAAACTTTGGTCGGCCATTGTGGCCCCGCCCTACCCCCGGGGGTCATGATTTGAACAAACTTGAATTTACACTACTTGGGGATGCTTCCATATAAATATGAGCAATTATGGCTTTGCTGTTCCTAAGAAGAAAATTTCTAAAGAATTTTCCTATATATTTCGATATAAAACTTTGGTCGGCCATTGTGGCCCCGCCCTACCCCAAGGGGTCATGATTTGAACAAACTTGAATTTACACTACCTGGGGATGCTTCCACATAAATATGAGCAATAATGGCTTTGCTGTTCTTGAGAAGAAGATTTTAAAAGAATTTTTCTATATATTTCTATATGAAACTTTGGTCGGTCATTGTGGCCCCGCCCTACCCCCGGGGGACATGATTTGAACAAACTTTAATCTACATTATCTGAGGATGTTTCCCCATAAGTTTCATCTTTACTGGCACAGTGGTTCTTGAGAAGAAGATTTTTAAAACATACCACCAAATTTTCACTAATTTTCAATTATCTCCCCTTGAATGAGGGCGTGGCCCTTTATTTGAACAAACTTGAATCCCCTACACCCAAGGATGCTATGTGGCAAGTTTGGTTGAAGAAGTCGAAAATGTGAAAAGTTTACAGACAGACGGACAGACGGACGCCGGACAAAATGTGATCAGAAAGGCTCACTTGAGCCTTCGGCTCAGGTGAGCTAATTACTTCTCGCTAAAGATATAAACCATTTAGGGGGATAAACAATTCTACTTACACAGTTTATTACATCAAATATTTTTAAGGTAATATTCCATAGAGTCCTTTTATTAAATGGTCTATTTTTTCCTTTTATTAAATAGTCTATTTTTTTTTTATAAAAGAAATCTGTGAACATATAGATTTAACGGCCAGCAGATACTTAAACCTAATTACTCTTTCTGAGGGATAGTCCACTTGTTTGTCAACAAATTAGACTGATATTTAGAATACGACCAAGTGATCCCCACTAGAAAGTTTATAACTTGGGAATTTATTATCCAATACACATAACCCCTTTTTGGCCTCATCCTAGTATTTCCAAAGTAATAGAGTATTACTATAGTATTCTACAAGCCTACCGATTTCATAGAAGTGGATACTTCAAAAACTGTTTCAGATCTTTGTTTTAAAAAAAACAGTAGTATTACTAAACAATCATAATATAGTATTTATGAATTAAAATTTCTCTTCACTGGCATGATTTAATATTTTTGAAGTAAACAATGTCATTATGCTAAATAATTACTGGAATCAAGAGATGTTAAGTTTAGAGCATTCAGGGGCACTTGTTCAACATCTTCAGTGTCTACCAATCCTATATGTGGTATTGTTGAGGAATGTCTGCATAATAAGCCGAGCTGATGTATCATGTTGTTTATTTTACAATGAACTTCTCACCTATTAATAACAAGACTCCTTGCCCCTCGAGGCAAGAAGGTTCTAATGGCGAATTCTAAAATAATCAAAACAATAAAATTACCGTTAAACAACGACAACCTTACAACACAAGGGGCAAAAGATCTTAAAGATCTAAACATGAACATAAAATATACGTATAACTGCTAACAACAATGTATAAGATATAACCAGCTAAACCAAACGTCCATTCTCAAAACATGAATGATCACGTAGGCTTTCATATACAAAATGTTGAATCACATTAATATTTTGCCAAATTACAAATTGAATAAAAAGTTCAAAGTAAAAACCTCAGTAATTTACACAAAAGTTAAAGTGTATAATCAAAG
Source organism: Saccostrea glomerata (assembly GCA_003671525.1). Classification (NCBI taxonomy): domain Eukaryota; kingdom Metazoa; phylum Mollusca; class Bivalvia; order Ostreida; family Ostreidae; genus Saccostrea; species Saccostrea glomerata. The sequence goes on along the minus strand of PRKT01000085.1, from coordinate 1,580,222 downwards.
ACATACAAATGATACATATACATGTACTTTGTACGAAGTTCCATAACTCTACAATTTGTTACATGCTGTAACTGTATTCTGTAAAATATTACCGTTTAAAAAAAAGAATACATCATAAATATTTCACAAACAAAAGTCTATATAATTTGAATTCAAGAGAAATTTTAGATTTACAAAACATATCAATGAATGGCATAAAGCAATTTTCCAGGAATACTCACGTGTGTATGCACCAGTAGATGTTTCAACAATAACACAATTTTTAAGGTATTGCCATCTTTCAATCGCAATATTATGACTTAAAGTGAAAAAAATGCTTTTTGATATAGAAGAGAAACATCGGAGCTAGAAGATGAAATAAAAAGGAGAAGTCTTATTAAATCAGTTAAAACCATTAAAATGACCGATGAATCCTGTTGTCAAAACCCCTCACTTAACTACAGGCGTGCATAGGGCCCGCTATGTGATTGTCTGTTGCCTTTTCTAAAATAAGACTTTCGCAAGTATTCTTTGGTAATGCCAATTTCAAAGATTGCTTTCAAATTTATATTTCAGTTAATCATGTTAATTGTGTCAATTAGAATAACTGTCCTGGTAATGTTTACGCATACGAAACACCAAACAAATGCATCAAATAGTCTTTAAACAAATATGTATGGAAATGCATTACATTTGATGATCAGGTTTTTTTTAGACCAACTGAGGAATGGTTAAAATATGAATTAGTTTTTTTTACGTATTATGCAAAATTATTGAAAATTGCTGCCATATTATTATTTCAAACAGGGACAGTTCATCTTCACCCTTGGAGCGATAATTCTTCGTTTGCCTGAAGTTTCAGGATGGAAAAGCAGATAAAATATTCCCGCACAAACCACGTGACCCACAATTCCTATAGGGGCCACCACGAGCACGTAACAGTCTGGTGGCGGGAATCTGTCGTCTGCCAACCAAATAATCAGTGCCACCATCACCATATTCTCGGCGTAGTACACAACGTAATAAATAAAAGTCAAGTATCTGGTTTTCCCTTCCTTCAGATTGATAAAAGAAAACAAACCAATGAAGCCCAAGACCAGCAAGAAAGCGTGCTGCAGTACTGGAACCCCGCATCCTCTCGATTTGCTTTTCTGAGCCTCTGTTTCGTTTTCATCTTGACGTGCGTCACCGTTTTCTACCGATCTAGCATCCGGGGTCTCTTCCGTTGGATCTTCGCAAATTCCGGCCAATTCCGCCTTCATGAAACGGTACAAAAGCGTGACAAAAATGACGTGAAGAGCTGCCACGACAAATGACCAGGGTTTGAAGTAGGCGGCACAGAGGCCGAGCAATATGTACCTCGGTCCCAGCTCAAACATCCGCCATAGCAGATAAAAGAGGGAAGAAACATAGTCTACATTTGTTTTAGCTTTCTGCGCTTTCCTGTTGGCGCGGTAATAAGTCGTGATGATTAATGATGTAGAAACCCACGAGGACATCAAGGACGACACTACAAGTAAACCGTTAAAATTTGATTTTAAAACTGGTAGAAAAAAGTTCTTATGTATAAACTGGATAACTATAACACGAATTAATCATTGTCATTTTTTGTATGAGGATTTTGAAACGAACTAATCAGAACCAAATAACGCGTGCGCGATGACAACTTACGGATGGGGAATTCTGTGACGGAGCTTTGGCTGTCGGCTGCTATAAAGATCTGTAACAGGAGCTGGAGCGCCGACTCCAGGAAGCCGTCAATCAAACCCAGAATTGTGGCGTCCCTCTTCTCCTCCGTCGCACGCTTCCTCAGTTTACGGGCTTTATCATCGTTACCAGACTTTTCCAGGCGTAAGCTGTGGGCTACATAGTAAATGTACTCTCCTTGCCTGAAATCAGAAGAATATATTATAATCTCAAAGTCCCTGCATCTGACACTAAGTTCATACTGTAATGAGTGTAGGTCATATGTAAAACTTGCCATCAAAATAAGATGTTTATTCCCGCCCTAAAAAGATCTTCACCAATCTCTGTTCAGATTTTTAAAATACCATACCCTTCCCTTCCAACACCAACTAGCAAAATATTTATACAGCCTTACGAAACTATATAATACATGCTTTCAGTAAATTTATACAAATTTAATCGCATGTAAGTACTCGCCACGACGGGACAATAAGGCCCAGCAATATTGACTTACCTCCAGAGTCGACCCAGCTGGAAAAAGGACAGCGTAATTCTGAATATGTACAAGGTTTTGGCGTGCTCGTACTCACTCCTTTTATCCCTCCTGTAATACATTTTGTACCAGATCACTGAAATTATCCCCGATATGACGGAGGGTACAATTATGAACCCGGCGGTCAGATACAGGTGCGTGAATCTCCCCTCGTTATAATAGAACACCAGGAGACGTATGTCGGTCCCATAGTCTATAGCGAATGTTAAAAACCCCAGAAAGGCCAGCACAATGTCCTTGATCTGGAACCTGGGCGGCCAGTCGGACTTGGCAGAAGGTTTAGTTTTAATAGTCAGACAACAAAACGTTTTGTTCCCATCATCCTCTCCGCTGTCTCCAGCTTCCTGTTTGGATTCATTGAGCAGGGGCTGCTGTACCTCCCCGGCTTTGTCTGGAGCGGAGTCCGGGGTTTTATTTTCACTTTCTTCCTCCTTTTCTCTTGTATTGTCGGAGGGCTCGGGTTTGTTTTGTTCCAAATCTACCTTAGGTTTTGAATCTAATACATCTGTTCCTGGGTCAGCACCTCCCTTCACGGTGTCTTCTACAGAGTAAAGTCTCCGAGCCATGGCTGCCTTGGCGGGGGTTTTCGCCTTCTCTGACTGACCCGCGTACCGGACACTGGTATTCAGGGGGAGGTCAAAAAAATCAGGTGGGGGTCCAGGAGCTGTCATCTTCTCCTCTCCGGAAGTCAGGGCTTCTTTATCCCCCATCTCTGGAATCAAACAGACGTAAAATGGCAGATTGTTCTCTGATACTGAAAGTGCAAGTAGAACTACCGGAAAACACAGGTGACTCACAATACGGGGTTTACCTGTTATACGGAGGCACACTACGGCCTTAAAACTGTCACAGCATTGTGTTATTGTCTTCACAGATTCGCATATTTAGCTCTCTCAGTCTTTGCTAGTTTATCATTTTGGGGGTTTTCTTAAGTGCGGTAACGTGATGCTGCTTGTTTACTACTTACGCACAGTGGAACACTCTTAACATGTTTACCTTCTATTCTATTTAGTTAGCGGTCATGTTATTTCATACATCTACATTCTGTTTATTCTTTGCTAGTTTATCATTTTGGGGGTTTTCTTAAGTGCGGTAACGTGATGCTGCTTGTTTACTACTTACGCACAGTGGAACACTCTTAACATGTTTACTTTCTATTCTATTTAGTTAGCGGTCATGTTATTTCATACATCTACATTCTGTTTATTTAAAGGTTCACTTAGTTTCTATTTATAACACAAGATCAGGTGTGCGGAATTCCCCATTTAATTTAACTACGGATAGCAATTAAAATAAATTTCGATGCTTTAGGCATAATCGTGATAGATGAATGAAAGTAAAAGTCCATTATAGTTTTATACCGATGACATCACCCAGACAATTTTTGTCATTTGTTAATATTGATATGAGAGTGAAATAATACCGTTTAATAATCCCTTCGTTGCAAGAACATGACTGGGAATGAAGCCATTATAACATGGAATGAGTGTTCTGTAATAGTAATGGCTATGATTTTTACATGTATTTCTTCTTGTACATAACATTGGGTTTTCAGTGATGATAAGTCATTGTTATCTTTACCATCTGAAACATAGATCATATGTGTATTCTATAAGGTTTAAAATAAAATAAAATTTGCTAATGTTATTAATATGTATATAGCAAATAAACAATTTTTAGAGAGGCTTCAGTCTAAGAACACTGGATAAAAAAGACAAAAAGAGGTATACATGTAGATTATTTGAACCCGTGTTTGATTTGATTAAAATATATAATTCTCTGTGGAAAATGGGAAACAGTTTTTTAGGTCTTTGAAAAAAAAAAAAAATAAAGATATGAGCCTTTCCATTGGGAAAAATGTCGACATTTGGTTAGAATTGGGAAAATATCATACTCAGTATTGAAATATTTTTGTAAATAAATTCAAATAAGAAACTTTTTCATTATAATTCAAGCTAGGTTTTAATTGACCTATTTAACATTCAGACAGTCGGTGTTTGGAGCATGTCTTTTATATTAACAATATTTCCTTAATCATTTTCCATTTCCATCATACATCACATTAGTCTGTATTTTAAAAATGCAATAGAAAGTCTTCTTTTATTTAACTGCACAATGCAAATTATGAGTTTTGGAAAAAACTGATCAATCAATTGTGCTGTACATAAAATAAAAGTGTATGTTCCACAGACCTTGACATGGCAGTAATTTCTAGAGTAATTTATTCTTACAATGAGCTGCCTGTTATTTATGGTATAATATGAAAAATCCGGTTGAGACTGGTCCAGTTGAAAATGTGAACGGGTGAATAGACAGATTAACATATGTTTATAGTCAGGTGGTCTAAAACAATACCGACAAACTTTGTGCAGCAAGCTTAATATGGGTCTATATATGTATGTAACAGGAATTGAATTTATGCATTCTTTGACGTAAGATCGAGGTAATTTACCGGTATTCTCTTCAGGTATGTCATATCCTGGTGAATGACAATCGAGCACGCTCAAACTATCGTGTTTCACAGAATTTTATACATAGACTTTATCACAGATTGTCTGTATCCGCCTCAAGCGTGCAACAATACAAGTCAACAGGCGCATTTTGCTGGATTATTCTTATTCATCCACACCCTGTAACAGTACAACTTCATTGGAGTCAAACTAAACTCAGAACTTAGCACTTTATGGTAAACAATTGAGTACGAGTACGTTCACATAAATCATATTTGAAAACACAAGAACTATATTTACAATAATGTTATCTATACTGTCTAGCGCGAGTAAATAACATTACCTGGATGCAAAGACGGTTTTTTCATACCCCAATTGCTGTGTTGATTGATGCCAATTCTCGTCTGATTATTAAAAAATGTTAAAAGCTTCATTTACAATGATATTTACAAATTGATTTGTCAGAATGATACCAGAATAAATTTTCCGTCCCAGTGAGAAAGAATTTCCTTTCAATATTAGACGAAAACAAGCATTAAAATATCAGTCTCTCCTGAAATCCTCGCTGGACCCCCCCTCCCTCCTTCCTAAGTTAAACATCTCCATGTTATCCAAAATTTCCAATACTTTTAGAAATCTTAGAAAAATTATTTCTGATGTTTAAAACATTGATACAATGAAATATGAAGATAGCAAACAGAACTCAAACTCAAAAGTCCAATAAAACAAACAAATCAGGAACAGGGCAAAAACAGACCTCTAAAATCAGTCAAAGTGGGATCAGGTGCCATGTAATAGTAAGCATCCCATGTCGACCGGTAAACCTGCTGTCATTTTGTCATGACCAGGCGAATATAAATTTGTATTCAATTTGTGTGAAGTAATTGTCTAATAATTTGTATGAAATTTGTTAGAAAAACAGTAAACATTCGACTTAATGATATATTTTACTTGCTGACAAGGTCATTGTATAGAGGATAAAATTTGCGAGTGTTTGACCTTAAACGAGACTGTTGCAATCCTTGTTTCAGCAATTTTTTTTTTATCTAAAGCTTGCTTTGTATTAGAAATTCTTTATATATTGAACATGCCCTTGCGTATCCTCCGAAGCAATGAAGAGATTTAAACACAACATGCAGGTTATAATGGTATATTGCTAAATAAACAAAGGAGGTTAACGATGAAAAAGTTGAAGTCGTCACGTTTATTTTACGTAAAGTTACTTTTTTTTTTAAAAATCGTCCCTTAACAAACGTCTTTTGTAAAAAGTAAAATATCAAAATATGAAACGGATACTAGTATATCGGACTCCGTGCTACCTTTTATTCCGAGTTCCAAAGGATACACATGTATCAAATTAACCTTGGAATGACTTTCGAATATTGTTTATTGATAAAATTTCGTCGATATATTTAATTGTTGAATTGGAGGCCACAGCAAGAGACTTTTTTACTTTCATGTTTAAGTTTTAAAATAAATACTCCAGTAATTCTGCTTCATATGAATAGAAAAATTTGTCTAATAGATTGTTTGAAGAAGATCTCTTAAACACTACATATATATTGCTTGGTAATTCAAATAAATCTTATACTACAGAAATATCTTTTTATCGCTACATTTTCCATATAGAAATGAGAAACAGAGAAATAACTGTATTGATTTTTTTTCTGCTATTAATAGTTAAATATACGGATATACACCAACCCATTTTAAAAACAAATTGATAGATTGTGACTTTAAAATATTCAAAACAATAAAATTTTTCAGTTTTATTGCATTCTAGTTCCATTTTACAGATATATCTGATATTGTGTTTGTCTCATCAAAACAAATTTTCAGAAAAAAAATTCCACGAACATTTGGATCAACTGTCGTAATCATATCTTCCATTATATACACACAGGGCCGATTCTCTGTTCTCTCGTTACAGTTCTTTAATTAAAAAAAAATGGTAGGCTTCCCGTGAACTTCTATATTTTCTGGTTTGCTTGGTGTCCTGTAGATCACTGCCTTCCGAGTGGGAGAAGACTAATTACCCATAATATACCGAGATGATGTTTAGTACTAGTACCAGATCACGTGACGTGACCCATGATATCTGATCCCAACGTATCTGATTTAAAAAGGTTTAAGTTTTTGTCCCATTGGCTTTCAACATACTGATTAACTTATTCCATTTCCTCCATAAATAGTAGAGGTTCGCATACTACAATTATCAGTAATAGGCAGATATTCGTATGGATATTTTTTTTTTGTATTTCCCAATATATTGCAAGGATATTAATCATTTTTTGTTTTTTAAATTTGATGTTCTCAGTCCCTGAATGCGCGGAGATTTGTTCCTCAGTTAAATCTCTATTGATCGACCCTGTTGTAGTAACATTATTATCCTTCTTCGAAACAATAATCCCCCTTGATTTCTTTGCAATTATCTTTGCAATTATCGTTTTTCGAAATATTTTTGTTTTTATTTTACTGCAGAACTGAATTGAAACAATTTTTGCTAATCTGCACCCTGCATCATTACATGTCAATTAAGTTTTTCCGATTTGTAAATATGACTTACAAATTGATTGTAATTAACCCACCAAAATGGTAACACGCTTTAGAAACCATAAAAATGAAAGAAATGGAATGTTAAAACTGTGTTTTTTTTTATATAGAGTGGGTCTTCGTACCATTTTTTCGTAAAAACAAATATTGAAAGGGTGTGGAAGGATGTATCTCTCACCATTTTCAAAAAATTGGTACGAAGACCCACTTTGTATAAAAAAGTTAGTTTACCTACTTAAATTTCAGAACATATTCTCAAAAACTCTAAGTCCAATTGTGCGTTTGCTATACAAATAGAACTGTTTGTTATTTAAAGGGCATTGTATGTGAGACTTCGTGGCTCAGTAGTCATAGCGGCTGTGTTGAAGCACCTAGTTATTTGTCGCCATTGTTCGAATCACAATTTTTTAAGTTCAGGTTGAAATTAAGATAAATATATGTTTTCACTAAAAACAGAATGAATAGATAAGATGATGAATTATTTATGGTCAATTAATAAATTTCCTATAATAAACAAGTTTTCAAGATACATGTTTATATAATATTTTGAATGCATTCAGTTCAAGACTACATAACACGATTGAAATGTAAATAGTCATGGGTAGACCAGCACGATATGGCTATTCTGTATGCAAAAACAGTTAAAAGGAAAGGTAAAGGGTACCATCTTCCAACCCCTGAAAACATATTTGTTAGAACAATTAACATGCAGTATGAAAAACTTCACGTTAAAAAACACTGTATTAAATGATAACCGCAAGGTTTAAAAATATAGATATTGTCATTTGGATATAGTACTGTACAAAGTTTAAATGTTTAGGTAAATCGTATCGTACAACTATGAAATTTCCGATATGCTTACAGAGCGACAAAATCCGTGTGGGCATATGACTCGCCTAATCCCCCCCAGATTCTTTACGGTTGTTATAGCTAGGTTATTATTTGCTCGTTATTTTTTTCAAGCATTTACATCATATTTTGGTATTATATACAGTAAATGCATGAAAGATCTATTTAGCATAATACCCGTACTTTCTTTGATTTTATTCAGACTCATGAAAAAGTGTGAAAAAAGAATCTTGATTGAATTTATCATATTTTTAAAATTTATAATTGTAAAATATGTCTATGTAAATAAAGCACCAGGGCGAGTTGTCTTAAATAGGGGCGACTTGTCCTACATTGGGGGTTATCCTGAATAGGGGCGAGTTGTCTTGGGGGCAAGCTGTCTTGAGGGTGAGTTGTCCAGCATTCGTTACTTCATATAAAGATAGGATTTTCCTGTAAATCAATCTTGTTTCATAGATATGAGAGATTTAAAACAATAACCCAATTATTTCTGACTCGACATTGTGAAGTCAATTTGACTATAAAAATGTGGATGTTTAAGTTCACAATCAGCATGATCAGGGAAAATTTTAATTTGAACTTAAATAGAAATTATGTTACAGTACATCTACGCTTTATAATCATGTATTTTTATGGTTTAGCTCAGATATGCCATATTGATTAACTTTAAAGACACAGTATATGTTATAGTGTACAGCTAGTGTTACTGTTAGAATAATATTTTTCCCCAGGATTCAGTAGTTGGAACTTGGATGATATCTGGTAAGTGTCTCCTCAGGCCCAGTAGGAATAACGTATAAAGACGTTCGCATCATTAATACAATAATTAATCTTTTTAATCCTATTTTAAATGATTATTTAAACAGATATAAATATAAACAATAAAATTCCGTTTATTCCAGTTATAACAAACAAAGAAAGCATTTTATTGTTTAAATAGTTTTTTATTGTTTAAATTTGAACTTTAAATAAATAAAGATACAACGACCACTATCATTCAGAAAAAATGGAATAATCATGAAAATTTTAGTTTTTGTTTTTTGTTTGTTAGTGAAAAAATCATCATCCCATAACATAACATGTATATCTATGTTGTATATATTATTAAATGATAGTAGCTTATTGAATAAATTATATTCAAAAAATTTTCTCCATATGAAAAATATTTTGATGTTTCGCAAAATGTTCAGCATGTAATTCCTTGACAAAAAAATTAAAGCTGCCTCCCTCATTAAGACAAATGCTAACAGTATCAAAAATAAAAGGAAAAAAATGATTTGTTATGCCTAAATAATTTTAATCTGCATTTCGACATTGTCAAAGGAGTTCCCAATAGTCTATCTTCAAATAGTTTTTTAAACTCTTCCTTAGATTAACCACTTCTTAACCAATGGAGCACATTTTTTGAGAGATAAAAATAGTTTTGTTTACATTCATATCATGTTCAATATCCTTTATAAAATTTATATTTAAAAAAAATCAAGAAGCAAGCACACATCAATGTACAAAGAACGAAAACCTCGTAATGTCTGCATGGTATGAATTTGCGTAATCCCTTTGTTTTATACATGCTCCAATACTTTTATCACGTTGTCTCATGGGCTGTTCGGGACTTTTCACTCCTTTGTGGACTTTCCTTTTTTGCCCTGTCCCCGCTGTTCTGTTGTTCTTTGGCTGTTTTACTCTTCCCTACAGATGGAGTGGACACAGTCATGTCGACCTCGTCCCGATCCTTCTCCACTGACATCTGGCGCCTGGCCATTCCTGCATCAACTTCGTCCATTGTCCATGTAACAGCGAACACTTCCGTTCATTCAAAATTTAAGATGCCATATTTAGAAATGTCTCCAGTAAATGGATAAATAAGAGTGCAGATAACAATTCTTTCGCAGTGTTTAACTACGTTGGTGTAATATGCAAATTTACCTGTAAATCTGTCATTGTAAATTCCACTGCGACTTAAATGTGGCATAAAAAGCTCGTCTGTTGTTGCAATTACAGATGAAATTTAATTGATGCACATGCACGTGTCCGATCAGCATTGAAACGCAATTCGAAAATTTATACGTGTACAATGTATATGTGATTTATAAAGAATTGTAATTCCTCGATGTACAAGATATGTCCACCTTGACTTTACTTTGAACATGTCAGAAAGTCAAGTGTTGATCATTCAGTATCTCAAGAATACTTTGCTTGAAAGACCTCAAAATTAAATTGCATATATGTATACAGGTACGTATACATCTATGAATCATATTAATTTGGGTGTCACAAAGTCGTTCAATCAATATGATAATTTGAGAACCGTTTGTTTGACAGATATCTAACTTTGCATATACTAGTAGGTAATTCACCCTAGAAAAGAAATTACCCATATTGGTCTAAGGTCACAGAATAAAAGACCAAGGATTGAAATGGATATACACTGACCGCTTAATATTTTGATAATCCAGCTTGGCAGACATCAAACGTGGTTTCCCCATTGGAGACAAGATGGTCCGTATAGAATTTTAGGTCACAGATTCAACTTTCTCCAACATACGAAGATATACTGAACACTTAGTATCTTGAGAACCAGATGTTAAACTTTGAACATTGCTTTTCAGTCAGAAATTAATGACCCTTATTTTGAGGTCCTAAGTTCAAACCTAATTGGTAAATTAGACTCGGTAAATACCGGGGAATCCATCAACCATTCAGTATATCTTGAGAACCATTTGTTTGACATACATTAAATACTAGTATACTGGCTTCATCTAAGGAATAGTCAAGATCGTTGTAGTATTAAGATCACAAGATCAGCGGTAACAGAACATATAGACACTAGGTATAGAAACTAGGCATAGAAAGATACTGGAGCTCAATATCCTGAAAACCATTTGTTAAGAGACATTTGGTATTTATCTGCTATTCCCAAGAATCAAGTTGTGTTTGTGAAACACCAATGTCTCCGTGTGGCAGCTTATGGTGAAGGTTGAAGTTTCTCAAATGCAAGTCAAACATGGAGGCAAAGGGATGAAAAATGTTATTCACAGAAAGGACTTGTCTCAATGGATATACTTGTGAAAAATCATAGCACAAGCACAAACTTTATTTTAAAAAAAAACGTTGTGATCAAATGTCTAGGTTAAGGCCTTTTGAATGTGGGTCAAACCCCAGGGTAAAAGAATTATATTAAAATATCAAGGGGAATGCATTGTAATAGAAAATATTTTAGTGAAATATTAAAGCCCTAGCACTATCTGGGTTTTTTTTTCAGGTACCTAGAACCTTTGCGTTTCATCCTTAACGAGATGTTTGCACATACCTGTACAGTCGTCCTAACAGAAGAAGTGTGGTAGCGATTCGGAGACAGAATAACCCGCCAAACATCTCGTGGTCTTCGTTCCTCTTACTTCTTAGCGCCATTGTGTACCACATCATGGCAATGGTTCCTCCAATGAGGGAAGGAACCAGTACAAATCCAATGGTCAGGTAGAACTCGGTGTGCCTCCCAGTGTAATAATAATCAAATATTAAAAGAAGATCCGTGATGTAGTCACAAAAGAAGGCTAGTTGGCTACATATGGCCAAGACAAGATCAACATTGTCATATTCAGGCGGCCAAGTGCGCTTACTCTGTTGTGTGACCAACTGACAGCAGCCAAGAGTCCACCTGACATCCTCTGTAAGTAATCCTAAATCTGATTCGTCCACTGTGTCGTGGTCTTTGAGTGGATAATCCTCTCTTCGCATGCCATCTACCCTGTCATAAACAGTTGGAAGGAGCTCACGTTCGATGTCGGCTTTCAGAAATTCGGGGTTCAATTTCACTTTTCGGTTTCTTGATGCTCTTTTTTGATATTTTCTTTCAATAGAAGAACCAAAACTTCTTGAAAAGTTTGTCTTCATCAGCTATATAGTTCAATGAATGATCTTTGTCATAGGAACATGCTTGTTTTACTTCACATTGACCACACGTATTTATTTGTACTGCCGCCACTTTGGATATATAAAACTTTCTCTAATTTATTTCATTCTAGTAAAACATCTTAACAGGATCTAAAATTTATAATACGTCTCAGCAAAGTTTTTTTCAGATAATTAAGAATTTGATTCCTGTTCGCCCCTTTTTGAAAAAGCCTTCATTTAAAAAAAAAGGGAAACCCACGAACACTATAATTTTAGTAATTATCTGTTGATTCGTCATTGAGGTCACCACGGAGTCGTTAAGGATGTTTAATTAATAAGCATTCTGATATTTTACAATTTAGCATTTTCCTAATTTTATGATTGAGTTCAAATTTTCTTGCGGGTTAACAGACTTTTGTATGAACGAATGATTCTGAATAGATATAAGCATAAGCTTGGAAATATTAGTAAAAAAGTAAATGTATTCAAAAATGCAAATACAATTTATATGTATTCAAAGATGCTAATACAATGTACATGTATATAAAGATTAGCATATATTTTTAAGGGAAAAAGGCATGGTTGTTATTTGCTACAAAAAGGAAGATTTGAAGCAATGGTAAATTACTGAAATAATCTATTAGATGTTTTTGTCACTATTCTGTGACATATCAACCTCAACACAAACGATAGTTTTGTGGCATGGAGATTGCATTAAATCGCTGTTTGTATTTTTTTTTTCAAGTAAGTTGTTGCTATGTTTTAGCCACCATGTTGCTATGCACCGCAAAGGATTATTGAAAGTTTGGAATTATCAACCTCATTGACTTCAAAAACAAAATTAATGATGAATAAAAATGTATACCAGAAAATCCACGCCTTAAACTGATTTTTATCTAGTTTACTGAGGATATAGATAGAGAACATTGTTCTTATTGGTTTTTCCCTTGAAAATACATTTAATGAACTCTTATCATATTTTCTTTTTCAAAGTTTAAAACAAGAACCTCGGCGATTTTTTCCGGTGAGAATATAACTAGATTTTTAAAAATCTCGGCTTCTTAAAAGATCTCCATCAATTGTGATATGAATTGTAAGATTTAGCGAATTTAAAAATATAAAAAAATTAAAATTACTTTGACATGGACACCGCATTCAAAAATATGCATTTACTTCAAACATTCTAATACTTAAGACTTATTGCAGTATATATTTTTTTCATTTAGGGGTAAGTTTAATGAATAAACTTTCAGAAAATTTTTATCAAGCTTTTCAAATAAATGTTTATAATTATTTGATTTTGGCTGAAATCCCCAGCGAGTTTGGATGAAAACTGCAATTTAAGAAAATAAATTTGAATATTTTTAATATCCAAAAGAACCAAAATGAATTTGAACTACCATATACAAAAAGAATTATAAGATTCCGAAACTTCAAAAGAATCCTAACAAACAAAGATACATAGCGGGTTCCAGTAAAAGTTCTCTTTCTATAATCCTCACTAAGATATTAACAGTAGTTAAGGAGAAATTTCAAGACTACCGTGCAACAATATATCCAAAAAAGAGGTGTAAATCAGATGTAAATACTTAGAAATTCCAAGGAACTTATGGACAACTTGAAATCAGAAGATTTTACCAAAATCAACAGCTAAAAACTTTTCAACTTTATACACAACCATTCCACACGATAAATTAAAATCCAGGCTTTTTGATATCATTGACAAATGCTTTTTCAATAAAAATTGACTGGTAAATTTCCTAATCTTGTAATAGGTCATTTGCAAACTTATTTTGTTGATTAACATTTTGATTGTTAGGTTAAGCACTCTGAAGTTGACATCAAAAAGATGTTTGATTTTCTGATTGAGATTATCTATGTTGTTTTTTTGGAGACCAGGTCTTCCATCAATCTTTTGGAATTCAAATGGGTACCAATTGCGCCACATTATTAGCAGAACTATTTTTGTATTCATATTTGCGTAAAAAGAAGAAAACACTTGCTGTGGCTTTCAACTCGACATTTAGATATATCGACGACGTATTGCCAATTAACAACGGTAATATCCATTCTTATGTCGATACGATACATCCTGGTGAGCTTGAGATAAAAAAAAAAGTACCACAGAGCCTGACACATCTGTTTCATATTTGGATATCTTTACTTGAAAAAGACGTTAATGGCAATCTAACAATCAAGCTCCATTACTTATGCAGCAATTACCTTCATCACCTGCATACAGAGTTTATATATCTCAGTTGATTCGATACGCAACAGCATGGTCTACGTATGAACGATTTCTAAAAGGAGGTAAATTATTGACAAACAAATTGATGAAAGAAGAATTTCAACAGTCTCGTTTAAAGCAATCATTTCGTAAGGTGTATGGGCAATGGATTGACCTTGTCAGTAAATACACTTTATCATCGAGTCAATTGCTGCCTGACGTTTTCTATACAAGTCCATTATTTATAGTCCATTATTTATACACTGATTTGACGACGGATTTTCCCGTTGTTTCCCGCTCATAACATAAAGTACACGGCGGTTGTGGCCGGTCAGCAGGGTATGCTCACTCTTCCATGGCACCTGATCCTATCTCTGATGTTTCGGAGGCCCGTGTTTGCTCTGCTTCTATTTTGTATTGTTTAATGGACTTTTGATCTTGAATACGGTTCATTATCTCCTATGAATCATGATAAACATGATGACTTTAACTTTTCTATCGCCCTTACTTATGCAGCAATATACCTTCATCACCTGCAAACGGAGTTTATTATCTCAGTTGATTCGATTTGCAAGAGCATGCTCTACGTATGAACAATTTCTAAAACAAGGAAAATTATTGACAAACAAGTTGATGAAGCAAAAGTATCAACAGTCTTGTTTTAATTCATCATTTCGTAAGTTCTATGGACGGTACAGAGACCTTGTCAGCAAATACAAGTTTAGTTTAGTTTAAAATAATTTATTCAGTGAATTTGATTGAACAACAGGCATAAATGCCTATGATCGTTCTCTCCATTACAATACAAGTTTCATTGAGTCAAATGCTGACTGGCGTTTTTCATACTAATTGTTAGTCCATTATTTATACACTGATTTGAGGACAATTTTTTCCCGCTCATGACAAGGAGCACACGGCGGATGTGACCGATCGGCAGGGGATGCTCTCTCCTCCATGACACCTGATCTCATCTCTGATGATTTGGAGGTCTGGTTTTTTTTTTGGGGGGGGGGGGGCAGCTCCTATTTTGTATTGTTTTATGGACTTTTGATCTTGAATAATGTTCGGTATCTCTATATGTTTTAATGTGTTTTCTAAAACTGTTATTTTTCAAAAGTGAATATATACCGGGAGTTTTTTTTTCCAAGTCATATTTCGTTTTGTATATGAAAACTAAAAATGTGAGGACATTTTTGTGAAATTGTGCTTCAGGCTGCCACCTAATTCAGCAAACTGTTCCCATTAAATATAATGAGCTTGGAATAAAAGACCCAACAGAGTCATACACAGCGTTTTCTGATATACATGTAGATAGTTACTAAGAAATGTAATTTATGGTAAATTAACAACCAAGCTCTATGATAAACGTGATGATCGACTTCAACTTTTCAATCGTCAACTTCCCCTTCTCATGCAGCAATGTTCCTTTATCATATCTGCATAAGGTTTATGTCCATCAGTTAATTTGCCTGCTCTACATGTGAACAATTTCTACACCAGAATGAAATTTAATGAGACTTTCACAGACTCTTTGTTATATAGTGCCATTGTACACCTCCTATTCTAAATATCGATATGACACTTATTTTGGGTTTCCCAGAGCAATACATGAACTTTGCTATTTTGATATATGGGAGTCGAGGTATCATTTAGTCAGCTCGTTGCTCACAGTACATCTAGTTTACATTTGTTGAGCAATTCTTTGCAATACTAAGTAGCGGTTAACCCGCTTAGTCCTTTCTGGTGGTTTATTTGCTACAGCGTATCTGCTACTTGACAAAAATCTATTTGGATATGTATTATTATATAGGCCTAAGTAATATGATATACAGATGATGAGTAATATTTAAGGTTAACGCTAGATGATACAATGTACAGGTACATAGTTAAGCATTTTCTCAGGATAGCCCATAACAGCTTTTTGAAAATCTGATAGCCAAAGGTCTCCCTTCCTATTAACAATTTAAATGAAAACTAGAGAATAAATGTAATAATATAGAACACCTATAAAATACTGTACAATAAAAGTAGGAATTATACTAGTAAAATACAGATTAAATACGTGTAATACAACTCATAGTGTACATGTCTAAAGGAAAGTTTTACAATGGTAATGGGAAATGATAGAAAAGAGAAATTAAATAGATTTTAATCTTTAACAAAATCATACAAACATACGATACAAAATAAATTAAACAATTCATATAAAAAATAATAGAATATTAATAGATTTAAAATATAAATAGACTATACAAATGGAAAAATTTAGAATGGAAATGGAAATTTTATTGATTGAAAAGCTCAAACACTGCGACGTTTGACCTTTCTTCTCCTTTCTAATATTTAGCATAATGATATGACACGATTTATGCAGCAAATATGACCAATTTTCATTTTGATATAAAATTCTTTATCAAAGGTGTTAGATCTAAGAGAGTTTATCAAGTACAGATTTTATAAATAAAATTCAATTCGTTGTTTCATTGCCATAGATATTCATAGAACACAACATAATTTGTTCTAAATCTTATATGTGAAAAGAAATAAACACTTGATGTGGCCTTCAAATCGAAATTTAGTTTTATCGACGACGTATTGTCAATTACCAATGGTTATTTCCATTGTCATGTCGACACGATATATCCCTGTGAGCTTGAAATAAAAGATAACACAGAGTCTGACAAATCTGTTTCATATTTGGATATTTTACAAGAAAAAAGAAATAATTGTAATCTAACAACCAAGCTCTATAATGAACGTGATTACGAACTTTCCAATCGTCAACTTCCCTCACTTATACAACAATATACCTTTATCATCTGAATACGGCATTTATAGCTCTCAGTTGATTTGCATGCTCTGCGTATGAACAATTTCTAAAACGAAGCAAGTTATTGACAAACGAGTTGATGAAACAAGAATTTCAACAGTCTCGTTTAAAGTCATCATTTCGTACGTTTTATGGTCGATATAATGATTTGCAAATACAATCTATCAAAGCAGTTAAGTCAATATTGACTGAATTTTTTCATAATAATTGTTAGACTGTAATTTACATACTGAATTGTCACAACTTTTTCCCGGTAATTTCCCGATCATGACAAACGAGCACACGGCGGGTGTGACTGTGACCGGTTGGCAAGGGATTTTTACTCCTTCATGGCACGTGATCCAACCTCCGATGTTTTGGAGGCCCGTGTTCGCTGGACTTTTTGAGCTTGAATACTGTTTGTTATCTCCCTTTATTTCAATTGCGAATATTTTCGAGTTTATTTTATAGATTTCCAGTATTCTATTAAAAAAGCATTCTTTGTTTTTTTAATGCCCTTTTTTTGTAAAATCTTCTTTTTTCACATTTAGCCAATGCTGACTTTGATATGTTTTGCGCATTTATCATTTGTTTATATATCTATTAGAATACATTAGACATTTTAATTATGTTGATTGCGGGAAATTAATCCCAGTTTGCCTCTCTAGTAGTCTTCGTGGTGTGGTTTTTTTTTTCTAGATTAACGTTTATCTTTATGTCTAATGTAATTTTTTTATTAGATGAAATCTTGTATTTATTCCATGCAATTACATTTTTACAAATTTGTCTGTTCCACTTTTGATTTGAGAATTTGTACATCGAGGGATTTCCTTAATTGATTTTTTTAATATACACTGGCAAACCATCTTGATTCTGGTAAATGTACGCATTAAAATTTCCAACTGCCTGTCTTGCTCTTCATAATATTCAGTCCCGAAAGGTCTTGTATACACAAAAGTTTAACTTCGATCATGGCCTATAACGTCCCTTGCCGTCTGGATTTGACATCAACATTTCTTAAGTCTTTCTTTTTGGGGTCTGAGATGAAACTTTCATTTAATATCTTATACAATTTATTGATTCCTTCCTTGTATTTTTCTAGTGTGATGTGTCACCTACTTTTCCTATTGGAGTGTTCAAATAACATTCAAAACAATATCTGAATCGTTTGGGCTGGGATGGCGTTAACACCTTTCTTTATAAACTTAACTCAGCAAATCACACTTAATTAATTGTCGACGAATTTCCTTTTTTTTTCCCAATTATGACAAGGAGCATACGGTGGGTGTGACGGGTCGGAAGGTGATACTCACTCCTCCATAGCACCAGATCCCACCTCTGATCTTTTTTAGGTCAGTGTTTGCTCTGTTCTTTGTTTGTTTTGTTTTGTGGACTGAAAACTGTTCCATATATCCATATATTTCATTTAATATTAACATTAGAGAATCAAATGTAAAAAAAAAAAATAACAAAACGTAATTTGTTCATGAATTTGTTCGTGGACCAACAGACTGTCTCGACCATCATCTACAACGTCATTATATTATTATAACTGTCGAAATCGCGAGATTCAAAACTCTCATAGAAAAAAAATGTCGGAATGCTTTTTTTTTTACTTCTTCATTCAGGAAATGTATTTATCATTCTCTTTGCTATTATGAATTCTGAATGTTTGAAATCAATATTCTTCGTCTATTAGAATATATGTAAACGTTTTATTTTATATAATGTCTCAAGGACAGGAAAAATGAATTGTAATAAAATTATAGAATCATTGATCATGTTAAGTGCTGCAACACTTATCAATTATTTATTGCCTACTTCCGCTTTTACTGAGATTTTTTGCTTCAACATTTGATATTTAGAACGATATGAATGCTCTCTTTTAAAAATGACAGTACATAAAGTAAACTACTTCATACCTCAGTACATTGTTACAGTTGCTTACTTCAGGTGAATGTATTGCGAGACATATTCCTTTTGGGAATAATATAATCAGATATAAAAGTAGTCATTTTCCAGGATACCAAATTGATATTGTACTCATCACTACCTTGTTATCATATAAAGTGTTATAATCAGCAGCGTGGATAGAAAGCTTGTGTCCAATTCCTTTGAGATATTGTCAGTAAAATATGTTCAAAAGAAAACTTAAGCAGCGTAACAAAACAAACAAAAATATGTGTTAAGTGACAAATATATAGTATATCGCAGCTTATACGTTCAACTCTATAAACATATCCAAGGTCGGACTAGAAATTAAAACAGAGCACTAAAATGACCTGTGACACAAATGATACAAAGTGACAAATTTTGGGTACGCTCTGTGCCTTTTCACGACGAAAAAAAGTTTACAAAATCATCAAGACAAAAAAAAAGATAAATATTCAAAAATCTCAAAGGTTGGAACAGGTGCTTAGGAGGAGTAAGCAATGCACTCGACTGGTCAAACCCGCTGTGAGCCGTATTTATGATCAGGTATATGGAACATTCCGTAGTCAAATTTAGTGGAAAACAAAGTCGTTTACAATTTATATGAAAGAAAAAAATGATCACTATACGAGTCTAAATCATGACCAACAACGTTCATGCAGACAAGCTTATAGTAACCATATAAGTGATATGCTCTCTGATGACACTGGTAGAAAGAAAAAAAAATTCTGGTCGTTCATCAAAAGCCGCCGCACTGACAGGTGTGGAGTCTTCCCCCTTAAGAAGGACTTACAATGACAGTGCCACAAAGGCACTCGAAATCGAAGTACCACCGAAACAAAACTCATCCTGACCATACCTGACCTTGCCTCTGACCTCAACATGGGAGAGCAAACCGATGTCATCCTCCTGGATTTCTCCAAGGCGTTTGATAAAGTCCACACAAGTGTACCGTCACATCAGGAGTGCCCCAGGGAACATTCCTTGGTCCCTTACTCTTCCTGGTGTACATCAACGACATGCCAGCCTGTATCTAGTCTCAATCCCGCTTGTTTGCAGACGACTGTCTTGTCTACCGGAGGATTAAGTCCATTGACGACTGTAAAGCCCTACAGGAGGACCTACAGAAACTCCAAAAGTGGGAAGGGAGATGACTCATGCAGTTCCATCCAGAGAAGTGTGAGGTCATTACCATCTCCAATAGGCGCAACCCAGTCCAATATGGTTACACCATCCAAAGCCACACTCTACAGCATGTTAACAACGCTAAGTACCTGGGAGTTACCATCAACAGGAAACTGTCTTGGAACACCCATGTGAACAGTGTTACCAAGAAGGCGAATCAGACCTTGACCTTTCTCAGACGAAACATCAATATGTGTAGCAAGGAGACTAAGGAGCAGGCTCATAAGACCTATGTCCGCCCTACTCTAGAGTACGCATCTACAGTCTGGGATCCCCACACTGCTCGTTACATCAATGCGGTTGAGATGGTACAACGACGTGCTGCTAGATTTGTGACTGGAATATACCATCGCACAAGTAGCGTATCAACGTTGCTGATCGCTCTTTCATTGGAAACCCCGAAACTCCGCAGAACAAGAGCAAAGGTATATGCTCTACAGGATCCATCACTGTCTCGTTGACGTCCCATCAGCAGAGTACCTGATACCCACTGGCAGTTGCACCCGAGGCCATACAACAAAGTTCTTCATCCCACATGCCAGATTACATCCATCTCCAATAGGCGCAACCCAGTCCAATATGGTTACACCATCCAAAGCCACACTCTACAGCATGTTAACAACGCTAAGTACCTGGGAGTTACCATCAACAGGAAACTGTCTTGGAACACCCATGTGAACAGTGTTACCAAGAAGGCGAATCAGACCTTGACCTTTCTCAGACGAAACAGCAATATGTGTAGCAAGGAGACTAAGGAGCAGGCTCATAAGACCTATGTCCGCCATACTCTAGAGTACGCATCTACAGTCTGGGTTCCCCACACTGCTCGTTACATCAATGCGGTTGAGATGGTACAACGACGTGCTGCTAGATTTGTGACTGGAATATACCATCGCACAAGTAGCGTATCAACGTTGCTGATCGCTCTTTCATTGGAAACCCCGAAACTCCGCAGAACAAGAGCAAAGGTATATGCTCTACAGGATCCATCACTGTCTCGTTGACGTCCCATCAGCAGAGTACCTGATACCCACTGGCAGTTGCACCCGAGGCCATACAACAAAGTTCTTCATCCCACATGCCAGATTACAACCCTATCAGTACTCCTTCTTCCCAAGCAGCATCAGGCTTTAGACCACCCTCCCGGTTGCAGTGTCCCAGGTAAACTCTCTTGAAGCCTTCAAGCAGAGCCTGGCCACTGTACAGTTTCTGTAAATACCTTGTTTTTAATTGTAAATACGGCGCCCTGTGTGTCACGATTGCGCCCTTTAAACCATAGTGCGAGTATACTCGAATACTGAGGGATTCACTCACAGTAGAAGAAGTAGAAAGTTTTCGTTTGAGTGGAACGTTTGGGTGTTTCTTATCAGGCTCAATTCTTACTTAATGGCTTGCTCATTTCTTTAGAAATTTGGAAGAATTGCTCGTCTTAATGCTTTAGGACACCCACTCTTTGTGACTAGCAACATGAGATGCACTTTATGTTATGTGATGCACTATGTTTAACATATATTCGAAACTTTTGTTCGCCATAAAAAAGGGCACCATATACTTCAGTAATCGCCATATGTTCTAAACATATGTTGATTATTTGTTTAACATTAGTTGATTTTATGTTTCATATGTTCAACATGTTTTTATATTCATGTTTTTCATGTGTTAAGCATATGTTGATTTTATTTCTTAATTTCTATTTTGTTATATTAATATTCCATATTTCTTTGGTTTGCAATGTGAGCTTAATATTGGTTTTGTCCTTAAACACCTTGTCCTTAAAACACTTAAAATAATCAAAAAAGGAAATCTTAAGAATAAATCCTGCATCTATTTATCAAATTTTAACTTAATTGTGACTTCATATCCTTGACGGTGATTGCATTGCTTCTGAAATGAAAAATTATGAAAAATTAAGAATTCCCAACTTCATGGTAATATATAATTAAATTAGTATATTTATGTTAGCATACAAAATAAATACCTTGAGTATTAGATACATTCTTCATTTTTGTTCCATTTTCCAGTCCCTTAAACCATCGTCATAAGATTTGAAGTCAGCTATGGTAAGGCACTGGGTGGAGTCTATCAATGTAAAGTTCCAATGATAAGGTTCTTAGAAAAACAAATTAAACTCTATCAAATGTAATAAAGATTATTCATTGAAGATATTTGTCATGTGCAAACAAATGCATACAGTATACATCGTTTCCTTAAAGTAATATGTGTTAAAACTGATTTCATTACAGGTGTAACGGGCTATAATAATATATACTTTCACTCTTCGAAGAATGGCTAAGATGGTAACCGAAGCATATTTTAGAAACAAGTGCAATTGAAATGTTTTATAAAACGGACATTTTTTAAAGAATGTGACCGAATTCCTTTTCTGGAATTGGTGTGTTATGTGTGAGGGCTCTTACGATTATTTAGTACCTACATTTACCTATACAGTCGTGGGAAAGAGACGTACATTTTCCAAGAGTTAAATCTACTGTTTAACTGTTGTTCTCTTAACATTTGGAATTTTATTTATTCTTTTACTTATCTGTTAGTGTCCTTTCATTATGTGCTTGGGCAGTTTTTCGTATCCAGTCATTTAATAACGTATCGCATTGCTATTTTAATTTTTTCTCTATATATGTTTTTGGACGCTTTTTATTACTTTTTTAGTTTTGATCCTTATTTGTGCAAAATTCGGCTATTTCTTATTTGTATAAAATTCTGTAAAAATGTTTCACTAAATCTCGTCTCCCTGCTTTCTATTCATGGAGATGACTTACACAGGCAGCACCTGCTTTTCAATTTTATTGTGATTGTTATTTAAAAGATAGTTTTAAGGGAAAAAGTACTATTCAAGCCACTCATTTATTTCTCAATCTTGAATTTTCCAACAAAGGATCAGACACAGAGAACTTTGTTAATATTCATGAGCACAGAAAGACTCTGTCTTGTTCACATATTTCACGTTGAAGTCGGCAAATTGTATTTCTTACAAATGCACATCGATCATTGTTTCAATACTTTAAACCATTAAGATAATCTACAGTGCTTAGATTCCGAATATAAACATTATCCTCCAACGTATTCATGTTCTTTTTTATCCTACATCTAAAATCCTGCCGGATACGTCATTACTGGTGACGTAAATATAGGTAACAATAAATCAATTAATTTAAAAGGTTTAAAATTTAGGGACTTCGGGATTTTAAATGTGTCAAAATTTAATAACAAATACGGATTCTATGATATCACTCCAAGCAACGATAAAAACATAAATAGAAGACCTTCACACTTATGAGAATGGATTAAAGGTTTCAGAGGAATGTTAAAATCTCGTATTAAGCGACTGAGTGGCAATATGAAAACCATCTATCCTTCTATCTTCAATAATTCAGATATGAATTAGATTATAATTTCATAGATTACACGATCAATATGTACAGCTCCCAGCTGACCAAGCAGGTTACAGCTTTGTCTTGGATGTATGGTTCATTATTTAATATTACTAGTAATTGTAGTTTAGAGCAACTGAGATTTTATTCAAGTAGGAATCCAGCTTATACTCAAAGTTCCTCTTTAGTGAAGAAATTCTTCAAAATCATATGTCAGTTTTGAATAGTTTAATTAAACCTAACAATCTGAAAAAAATTGTAATACTATATCGTTATTGAATTCCGAAACTTCATTAAAAATCCTTACAAACAAAGATATATACATGTTTTTAGGTTTCAGAAAATTTTCTAGGAAGCCTTTTTCCTTTGCTCCTTACTTTCAGATTGAACAAGTTGATGAAACAATAATTTCACCTGACTATTTATAGTCATAATTGCGTAAGTTCTATGGCCGATACAATGACCTTGTCAGCAAAGACAATTTATCATTGAGTCAAATGCTGACTGACGTTTTTCATACTAATTGTTATTCAATTATGTATACACTGAATTGAAGACGGAGTTTTCCGTTATTTCCCGATCATGACAAGGAGCACATGGCGGGTGTGACCGGTCGGTAGGGGATGCTCACTCCTCCATGGCACCTGATCCTACCTCTGATGTTTTGGAGGTCCGTGTTTGCTCTGCTCCTATTTTGTATTGTTTTATGAACTTTTGATCTTGAATACTGTTCGTTATCTCCATTGTTTCATCTTGTAAAAGCATTCATTGTTCTTCTAGACAAAAAAATGCGTCAAACAAATTCAAATCGCAAATATTGGTCATAAATAATATGTATTGACATTTAATAAAAATCACTCATTCGTCTACGTTAGCTTGATAATCTAAATGAATAGTTACAATTTATGTTATTGTTGTCAAGGTTTTTTTCCATTGTAAGGGCACGTTTCATCTCCGTGTTTATGGCACTATCGTATGAATGTGGAGCTGTGAAGTATATATCAATAAAGGAAGGTTTTATGTCACCTATCTCATCTAATGAAATATTGATAACCAAACCTTGGTGAATACACTAAACCAGGGCCTGTGTATCCATATACATTTCCTGTTATATAATGCGCATTTAAAAATTCAACTAATTAATGTTATAGGATTTTCAACAACCTCGATTAAAATGTGCATTTCGTAAATTCTTTGATAGTTTTAACGACCGTGTTAGCATTGAGTCGGGTATGTATTTTGAACGATATATTTCCTACCAGTTGTTAGGCCTTAATTTGACCAGGGAGTGTTATGATCCTTTTGCCTGATCAATACATAGGATTCATCGCTGGTGAGACCTGATGATAGGGTGTGTTTTTCCTTCGGCACCTCATCCTACCTCTGAAATTTACAGATGTCTGTGTTTGATGTCTTGTTAATAGATATAATATGATTGTTTTGAGATAGGATATTATTTGTTTTCTTTACCCTTTTCATTTCATTAATTTTTTTGATAGAGGGTATTGAAAAAAAGGGAAAAACTCTTTAAACAGTGTTAAAAACAAGATTTATTCTCTGTCATTTTTTTTCTCGATGAAAGATATGGAAATAACGAACACTGTTCAAGCTCAAAAGTCAATTAAACATTTCCAATTTTGGAGCAGATCAAACTTGGACCTCTAAAACAACAGAGGTGGGATCAGGTGCCATGGAGTAGTGAGCATCTCCTTCCAATCGGTCACACCCGCTATGCGCTCCTTTTCCAGATCGGGAAATAACGGAAAAACCATCATCAATTCAGTGTGTAAATAATGGACTAACAATTATTGTGAAAAAAGTAAAGTCAGCATTTGACTCAATAATAAATTGTATTTGCTGACAAGGTCATTGTATCGACCATAGAACTTACGAAATTGCGACTTTTAATGAAAATGTTGATATTCTTGTTTCATCAACCTGTTTGTCAAAAACCATTTCGTTTTAGAAATTGTTCAAAGGTTGAGCATGCTCTCGCGTATCGAATCAACTGAGATATAAACTCTGTATGCAAGTAATGAGGGTATAATGTTGCATAAGTATCTAAAGAGAAATTGACTATTGCAAAGGTAAAGTCATTAAGTTTATCAAAAAACTTTGTTGTTGGGTTACCCTTAACGTCTTTTCCTTGTACAATATCTAGATATATAAAGGCCGTATCAGACACTGTAGTATCTTTTATTTCAAGCTCACAGGGATATATCGTATCGATATAGGAATGAAAATAACAATTATAAACTAGGAGACTTATTGTTCACAGAACAATAAGAGGTCTTTCCACCTTCTTTGAATTTCAATTTCATGTAATATTTATCTCTTTAAAATTAAATTTCATCAAAAAGAAACCAGGAATGGCTTAAAAGAAGAAAAAAATGAAAAAAAATTCAAACTTTGGAGATGTCTTGACCTTTGACCTTCAAGTTATTTTCAAGGTCAAAGGTCAAGAGTCACATTGTAATTAACCTCAGGTATCTATGACGTATAGTTTTAAAGTTATAAGGTTTCATGGTAAGCACAAAAGAAATAAAGGGCAGTAACTCATTCAAGGAGTCACCAGATCCTTTCTCACTTGAACATAAAAGTTGTGCCTAAAGTCCCATAAGACATAAGTGAAGGTTTCATGTCTTTACGATTTACTTTTTCGGAGCAATAGCAATTACAAGGTTTTTCGCAAAAGGGGTAATAACTTTTAATAGGGTCAATCTTAAGGGACAAGAATGAAATCTTTGAAATAAGTTTAAGAGTACAATTAATGATGCAAAGACATTAAGTATATGTTAAAAGACAAAAAAGATATAAAAAGAGCTTAATTTCTCAATTTTTGAATGACCTTGACCTTTGACCTTTACATGAATTTTATGAGCAAAGGTTAATGAATCTTATGCAGTTAGTCCTATGTCTTTACGACTTCTCATTTTGAAAATTTTTAATTATTTGTACAATTCAAAGATTTTCAGGGGCAATAACTCATTGAAGGGGGTCACTGAATATTTTCGCAATGAATAAATGCCAGAGTCTTCTAAAGGAGTCGAAAACTTAGTGAAGGTTTTATGTCTCTGCGGTTTACGGTTTCAAAGTAGTAGCAATAGCAAGGTTTAACGCACAAAGGGCAATAACTTTTAATAGGTTCAATTTTAGGGGATACGAATAAAATCTTAAAAATAGTTTTAAAAGTGCATAATAATGATGCTAAGACAGTTTGTATATGTTAAAAGACAAAAAAAGATATAAAAAGAGCTTAATTTCTCAATTTTGGAATGACCTAGACCATTGACCTTTACATGAATTTTAAGATCAAAGGTCAATGAATCTAATGCAGTTAGTCCCATGTCGCTACGACTTCTCGTTTTGAAAATATTTAATTATTTTTAAAATTCAAAAACTTTCAGGGGCTATAACTCATTGAAGGGGTCACCGAATACTTTCACAATGAATAGATTCCAGAGTCCCTTCAAGTAGTCGAAGACATTGGTGAAGGTTTCATTCTTCT
>PRKT01000085.1:1536791-1550505 GCA_003671525.1 Saccostrea glomerata | reverse complement strand
TTTTACACAAAAGTTACTGCACCAGACCAAATGTTGTCAAGTTTTATGAACTCATGGCCAATTCAAATATACAATCTTTACAAAAACTATGTACATTTATTTCAAAAATATTTGAGACTGTCTGTCCTTCTTAGCTGTCCTCCTGGTATTTTCTTTTTGCATATACTTTATTATTACATGTACTATATGTACATCCTCTCTACATGCAGTTGTAAAACATTTATTTACGTATATATATTTATATTAATTATTTATATGTGTGTATATTTATACTAATGTACCTCTGACGACTTTATAGACATTGTATATACTTTATGTTCCTCATGTACCATGCTGTATGGTTTGAGCGAATAAACTGATTCTGAAAAGGAAGTTATGGATATTAGTTGGATAACCAGTTGTATAGATTGAAATCCCAGTTCCTCTATAATACAATTTAAAAACTGAGCTTGATAAATAAAGACAACCTTGCTACCAGCTATGTCAGAAGGGGTCAGTACATACAAATCAAAAAGTAATCTATCTTTTAAAAAAAATCATTTCTAAATATTGAACAGAAAAGGATAGTTGGTTTTCCTTTTGCCCCTTTATCGCTTAATGCGAGATTATAACACAATGTAGTCCATTCTGACAACGTGTCAATGTCTTCTTTTCATGTCTGGTCCATCGCCTGACGTAATCTTCCAATTAATCCATAATATTTAAAAATTTTGAAGCCAGGTTGGTCGAAGTTCCTTAAATTTTTACCCTTTTAAGTTTAATGATTAAAGGTCCTCATTACTAACTATATTTTTACTATTTATTAACTACTAAGTATATTTTCATCACCAGTTATAAAGTGTCCAGCAGAACTATAGTTGTAGGGTTAAGAAGTCTTGCTCGGGATGGAGAAGGTTTCACAATTATCCATTCTATGCATCCTTTACAGGGTTGTATTACACTCAGGTAATCATTAAGGACCTTGGGCACTCTTGTTTCTACTCATTGAAGCCCTATAAATGTAAAAAATAACATGAGCTTTGACTGGCCTCGTAACTAGTTTACCATGAGGTATTATGTGTACTCTTGGTCTTGAGACTGAACAATTTTTACATTTTCTGAGAAACGTTTCCTTCAGTCAATAACTTTTCAACTTTATCGAAAAACACTATGTGTAATCGACATATGTAAATTCATTTTACCCCTCCATAGTAGACAGTTAATTCAGCGGCATCAGCCTTTTAATGCGCTGTCCCATATATCATCTTTATGTATCGGACATTTGTGCCAGATCAAATGATGTAAA
Organism: Saccostrea glomerata; assembly: GCA_003671525.1. Lineage (NCBI taxonomy): Eukaryota > Metazoa > Mollusca > Bivalvia > Ostreida > Ostreidae > Saccostrea > Saccostrea glomerata. The sequence goes on along the minus strand of PRKT01000085.1, from coordinate 1,549,220 downwards.
GAACATTTGTACAATCGTCTAAATCTGAGGATCAATTACGTCTTTATAATCAAATAATATAGGTAGATGTACTTAAGTCCTAGGAACCTTCGGAGTGTTTCGGTTCTTGTATGTGATAGGAACACCCTCTCCAGCCCCCACAATACTTCAATTATGCTCATTTTGGCTGTATTTTAATATTAACTATAAATAGTTTTATAGTCAAATACGCCTGTTATTGGAAAATTGTCTATTATCACACTCACAATAAAACGGTTTTCCCCTCCCGATATAACGATATCAGATTGTTAGGCGCTCAAGTCGGATCTTCGCTGTGGAACAGAAGAGAAACAGAGCGCGCCAAGTACCTCGCGAACACTGACCAGTCTTTTTACCGTGTCCTTGAATAAATAAGCGCAAAAAACTATAAGAACGTGATCAAAGGACATAGGGAGGAGATACCTAATTACTCTTTTATGATTAGTCTCCAGTATAATGAACAGACATTTACTATGGGCTGTTTGCTTTCCCGCGAAAAACCTCCCATCGATTCCCGGAAAAACGACACGATGGAAATCGAGCTGAAGGACAATGTTAACGGAATGAGTAAAGCGGAGTTTACGGAGGATCAGAAGCAGCTTGTCAAGTCCACGTGGGAGGTGGTCCGGGAGGATATCTCCAAAGTCGGAGTCATCACTTTCCTCAGGTTTGCTATCATTGTTATTTCAATTTCAATTTCTTTATTGCAAAAGACATACGTCTTATTGCATTAATACAATATATAACAAAAGGAAATAATCGAAAATTATTTCTACTACAATACATTGGGGGAATTATTCTAGAGTTTATTGTTATTTGTTTTCCCTACGTACCTTTATTATCTACTTTTTTGTGAAAAAAAATTGAGATAAAAGAGTAGGGACTTGAAATTTTAAGGGACTTTAGAACAAAAAGCCACTGTAATAAGGTTTCCGATGGTGAAGTTTTTCGGGCATGCATTTTCCTTGTACTTTTACAGGTTCTAGCATCATTTATTAACATGACAGAACAAATTAAATAATGGTGTTCTAGGATTATGTTACTTATCGTCTCTTTGCAGTAGAAATCTTTGTTATTCATTGGCATTACTTTCTACTATAGTAGATCGCTCAGTAATAAATTAGGGATAGGAATGTGTGTTTTCAGCAGATAAGAGGTAACAATCAGTCCTCTTAATTTCTCGGTAGAGGCAGGAACTGTTTGGAAATCACTTAATACTCACAATTCCTTGTGTACACAGTTCAGTTAGCAATGTATTTTTTCTGGAGATCAAACCTAACATCCTGACAGTGTTGAGGCGCAGATCCGCAGTTTTTATACAACACAGATGCTCGCAATCACATGCTATTTCTGCATCAATCAAGGAGATTATAAATTAAACTCGGCGATCATTTGAATGCTTCTTAATGTTAAGTAATTAGTTAAATGTTAAACCATGATAACTTCAAGACCTAATTCATGATTAAAATTCTGCGTAGCTTGAGCAACAGGAATACACAGTCTCTATAAAAGTGCTTACATAATTAGTGACATAATCGTTCAACATTTAATCAATTTACAAATCGGAAAAACTTAATTGACATGTAATGATGCAGGGTGCAGATTAGCAAAAATTGTTTCAATTCAGTTCTGCAGTAAAATAAAAACAAAAATATTTCGAAAAACGATAATTGCAAAGATAATTGCAAAGAAATCAAGGGGGATTATTGTTTCGAAGAAGGATAATAATGTTACTACAACAGGGTCGATCAATAGAGATTTAACTGAGGAACAAATCTCCGCGCATTCAGGGACTGAGAACATCAAATTTAAAAAACAAAAAATGATTAATATCCTTGCAATATATTGGGAAATACAAAAAAAAAATATCCATACGAATATCTGCCTATTACTGATAATTGTAGTATGCGAACCTCTACTATTTATGGAGGAAATGGAATAAGTTAATCAGTATGTTGAAAGCCAATGGGACAAAAACTTAAACCTTTTTAAATCAGATACGTTGGGATCAGATATCATGGGTCACGTCACGTGATCTGGTACTAGTACTAAACATCATCTCGGTATATTATGGGTAATTAGTCTTCTCCCACTCGGAAGGCAGTGATCTACAGGACACCAAGCAAACCAGAAAATATAGAAGTTCACGGGAAGCCTACCATTTTTTTTTAATTAAAGAACTGTAACGAGAGAACAGAGAATCGGCCCTGTGTGTATATAATGGAAGATATGATTACGACAGTTGATCCAAATGTTCGTGGAATTTTTTTTCTGAAAATTTGTTTTGATGAGACAAACACAATATCAGATATATCTGTAAAATGGAACTAGAATGCAATAAAACTGAAAAATTTTATTGTTTTGAATATTTTAAAGTCACAATCTATCAATTTGTTTTTAAAATGGGTTGGTGTATATCCGTATATTTAACTATTAATAGCAGAAAAAAAATCAATACAGTTATTTCTCTGTTTCTCATTTCTATATGGAAAATGTAGCGATAAAAAGATATTTCTGTAGTATAAGATTTATTTGAATTACCAAGCAATATATATGTAGTGTTTAAGAGATCTTCTTCAAACAATCTATTAGACAAATTTTTCTATTCATATGAAGCAGAATTACTGGAGTATTTATTTTAAAACTTAAACATGAAAGTAAAAAAGTCTCTTGCTGTGGCCTCCAATTCAACAATTAAATATATCGACGAAATTTTATCAATAAACAATATTCGAAAGTCATTCCAAGGTTAATTTGATACATGTGTATCCTTTGGAACTCGGAATAAAAGGTAGCACGGAGTCCGATATACTAGTATCCGTTTCATATTTTGATATTTTACTTTTTACAAAAGACGTTTGTTAAGGGACGATTTTTAAAAAAAAAAGTAACTTTACGTAAAATAAACGTGACGACTTCAACTTTTTCATCGTTAACCTCCTTTGTTTATTTAGCAATATACCATTATAACCTGCATGTTGTGTTTAAATCTCTTCATTGCTTCGGAGGATACGCAAGGGCATGTTCAATATATAAAGAATTTCTAATACAAAGCAAGCTTTAGATAAAAAAAAAATTGCTGAAACAAGGATTGCAACAGTCTCGTTTAAGGTCAAACACTCGCAAATTTTATCCTCTATACAATGACCTTGTCAGCAAGTAAAATATATCATTAAGTCGAATGTTTACTGTTTTTCTAACAAATTTCATACAAATTATTAGACAATTACTTCACACAAATTGAATACAAATTTATATTCGCCTGGTCATGACAAAATGACAGCAGGTTTACCGGTCGACATGGGATGCTTACTATTACATGGCACCTGATCCCACTTTGACTGATTTTAGAGGTCTGTTTTTGCCCTGTTCCTGATTTGTTTGTTTTATTGGACTTTTGAGTTTGAGTTCTGTTTGCTATCTTCATATTTCATTGTATCAATGTTTTAAACATCAGAAATAATTTTTCTAAGATTTCTAAAAGTATTGGAAATTTTGGATAACATGGAGATGTTTAACTTAGGAAGGAGGGAGGGGGGGTCCAGCGAGGATTTCAGGAGAGACTGATATTTTAATGCTTGTTTTCGTCTAATATTGAAAGGAAATTCTTTCTCACTGGGACGGAAAATTTATTCTGGTATCATTCTGACAAATCAATTTGTAAATATCATTGTAAATGAAGCTTTTAACATTTTTTAATAATCAGACGAGAATTGGCATCAATCAACACAGCAATTGGGGTATGAAAAAACCGTCTTTGCATCCAGGTAATGTTATTTACTCGCGCTAGACAGTATAGATAACATTATTGTAAATATAGTTCTTGTGTTTTCAAATATGATTTATGTGAACGTACTCGTACTCAATTGTTTACCATAAAGTGCTAAGTTCTGAGTTTAGTTTGACTCCAATGAAGTTGTACTGTTACAGGGTGTGGATGAATAAGAATAATCCAGCAAAATGCGCCTGTTGACTTGTATTGTTGCACGCTTGAGGCGGATACAGACAATCTGTGATAAAGTCTATGTATAAAATTCTGTGAAACACGATAGTTTGAGCGTGCTCGATTGTCATTCACCAGGATATGACATACCTGAAGAGAATACCGGTAAATTACCTCGATCTTACGTCAAAGAATGCATAAATTCAATTCCTGTTACATACATATATAGACCCATATTAAGCTTGCTGCACAAAGTTTGTCGGTATTGTTTTAGACCACCTGACTATAAACATATGTTAATCTGTCTATTCACCCGTTCACATTTTCAACTGGACCAGTCTCAACCGGATTTTTCATATTAAAGCACTCTCTGGGTTGATTTCCTTCACATTTTTTTTGTGTAAACCTGTATCGTATCTATAGGAGGTAATTAAAAAGCTTTCTTTAAAAAAAAAAAGCCTTATCAATAAACAATTGGAAAGAAAATAGAAAATTTAGGTTAGAAATTCATAAATTGAAAAGGGTGGATATAACGAACAGAGATTGATCTAAAAAATAAAATAAAACATATATGTGAACATGGCATAAATTAAAAACAAAAAAACAAACAAGAAACACTAGAAGTTCCAGAGGAAGGATATGGTGCCTTGGAGGAGTAAGCATCCCTTGTTGACCTGTCGCATGCGCCTGGACGCCTTGATCCCTTTACATTGATCAGAAAGACAAGAGATTTCGTATAGTCAAATTCAGTATAAAAACAAAAACATAACAATTAGTATGAAACCAGTCAACTTAATTCGACCCAATGGTAAGTTATATCTGCTATCAAGTTCATTAAAACGACTACAGAATTTACGAAATGCCGAATCATAACAAAGTTGTTAAAACTCCTGTAACATTAATTTATCTTTCAGTAGCCTGCCCCGGTTTAAAATTTAATCATACCCTGAGCATGCTCCACAATATTGAAAAAGATATCTAAAATCATTTGCAGGTCATGACGTAAGTGTAGATTTGATATATTCAAATAAACATATCCTCGAGGGATATAGTAGGGCCACAAAAGGGGAAAATTGAAGGAAAATGTTTTTAATTTTTCGAGGCAATGATTAATTATACCTATATGTAAGCATTTTCAGGTGAGTATGAACAGAACATGTGCAAACTTTTATCTAAATCTTCTTAAGAACAACATGGACATGATGAGTCATTATATGTTGTAAATTTTAAGTTTCAAATTTACTACTGAAAACTTATCGATGGTAATAAATGCTATCAGAATTAAAAATTTCGATTTTTTTTATACAGATACAAGATTTTACCTTTTTTGATCTTTCAGGTTGTTTGAGAAGTTCCCTGATGTTCAGGATTTATTTGTGCCTCTCCGGGGACTGAGCTCAGACGAACTCCGCCACAATGTGGGGCTACGGGAACACGGACTCCGAGTCATGGGGACTATTGAGAAATGTATCACCCGCCTGGACAAACCTGAAAAACTAACCTCCATGTTGGAGGCTCTGGGGGAGAAACACATCATGTTTGACACCAAAGTAGAATATTTTGACGTAGGTACAAGTTTCAAGTTTCTAAAAGCTATTGACATAAAAAAGATGCTTGCGTTTCTGATTGACAACCAGGTCTTCCAACAATCTATTGGAATTCCCATGGGTACCAATTGCACTCCGTTATTAGCTGACCTATTTTTGTATTCATATGTAGCAGAATTTGTGCAAAATCTTATAAAGAAGAAAAGAAGAAAACACTTGCTGTTGCCTTCAATTCGACATTTAGATAAATCAAACGACATACTGTCAATTAACAATGGTAATTTTCATTCTTATGTCGATATGATATATCCTGATGAGCTTGAGATAAAACAAATTACCACAGAATATCACACATCTGTTTCATATTTGGATATTTAACTTGAAAAAGACGTTTATGGTAATCTAGCAACCAAGCTCTATGATATACGTGATGACTTTAACTTATCTATCGTCAACTTCCCTTACTTATGTAGCATTATACTTTCATCACCTGCAGACGGGGTATAAATATTTAAGTTGATTCGATACGAAAAAGCATGCTCTGCGTATGAACAATTTTCAAAACGAAGTAAGTTATTGACAAGTTGATGAAACAAAAGTGTCTACAATCGCGTTTAAAGGCATCATTTCGTAAGTTCTACTGTCGATACAATGACCTTGTCAGCAAATACAATTTATCATTGAGTCAGATGCTGACTGATGTTTTTCATACTTATTGTTAGTCCATTATTCAAACACTCAATTGACAACCCATTTCGCCGTTATTTCCCGATCATGACAAGGAGCACACGGCGGATGTGACCGGTCAGCAGGGGATACTCACTCCTTTATGGCACCTGATCCCACCTCTGATGTTTTGGGGGTCTGTGTTTGCTCTGCTCCTATTTTGTATTGGGTTTTTTTTTAACTTTTGATCTGAAGTACTGTTCGTTATCGCCATTTGTTTCATTGAAAAGGCAGTGGCACGCTCTCCATTTCAAAACTAATTTGTCTAAGTTAACTACTGCCAATTAGCATTCCTTCTCCTGCCTCTAAATGCAATGTGCCGAACATAAAAATGGAATGTAAATATTATTGACTGTGTCAGAGGGTAACATGCTTTTTGTCAGACACAAAAACCAAAACTAAGAACAGTTTAGTTCGAGGGTTCGACAAAACGCATTTCGTCCAAGAACAAAGTTGTTAAATGTTATCTGCTATTCATAATGAGATACCGGTACCTTTCATTGGCTTCAACGATATTGTTATATTTGTTTAGATATTTTATGTAAAGCACTGCAGGCTTGACTCGGTCAATTCTGTAACTGTCGACAATGAATGCAAATAAGATAATATATATCATGATATAGTAGTTGCTCCGGCCTACAGTGTGACGCAAAAACTGACGTCATAGCGGCCCAATATCTTTTTTTGATTTGTCCAGTATATTTCCTCTCAGTGGTCTTACATTGAGTTTTTTGACCGTTCAGAACGTGGATTTTTTTTGGGAGGAGATTTGTTTAACAGTATTACGATACATACCTTACCAGTATTTTAAAATCATGTATTTTTAAGAGGTCAAATTTCGAGGTTTGAGTATGAAATACTGGTCAATGGGGATTTGATTTTGAGGTTGGAGAAGTGTAGAGTATTAATGCATATAAAATTTGATATTTCGTGGAATCCATGAATTTGAGAGTATCGCCATACCTCGAAAACAACGAAAATTAAACTCCCACGAAATTAAGTGTTCGCTCTCTCTCTCTCTCTCTCTCTCTGTGTGTGTGTGTGTGTGTGTGTAACATAATTTACCGTTTTGACTGTCAATGTATCTCATTCAGTATATAATATCATTACAATAAGCCCGATTCTCATGCTAATTATCAAACATTTTACGGCTAACGCCATCATTATTGACAATAATTCACATCTGATAGGATTAGCAGTCCAAGTAGGCTATAGAGTTCGTATTTTTGATATGAAATACCGATGGATATATACATGATGCTTGTGTCAGAAACCGTCAAACTGTTAGATATCTTAGAAATATAATGGCATTTTTAGTTCAGCATATTCAGAAAATGTTGGATAAGCCAGACTGTGCAGACTTACTAGAGCTTGTGAGAAGTACTCTGTATACTGGATCCTTATGGACAGTTCTGCTTTGATTTTTGCATTAACAGTATAAATACGTTCTTAGATCTATTAAAATAAATTCTATAGACAGGGGAAGCTAGTATCAGGTTTTTTAAGTGGCAGTAGGGGTTACTAAAGAAAAAAGTTGACCACCTATCGGAAAAACCGTGTCAAAAAACATCGAAAATCCAATTTTGAGACATTGGGAGGTTAGTTAGGGGGGAGTTACGATATATCCTGGTAAGCTTGAGATAAAAATACCATAGGTTCTGACACATATGTTTCATATTTGGATATTTTACTTGAAAAATACATTAATGGTAATCTAACAACCAAGCTCTATTATTAACTTGATGACTTTAACTTTTCAATTGTCAACTTCCCATACTTCCCTTACTTATGCAGCAATATACCTTCAGCAACTGCTTACAGAGTTTATATATCTCACTGAGTCGATAGGCAAGAGCATGCTCTACGTATGAACAATTTCTAAGACAAGGTAAATTATTGACAAAACAAGTTGATGATACAAGAATGTCAGTAGTTTCGTTTAAAGTATTCATTTCGTAATTTCCATGGTCGATACAATGATCTTGCCAGCAAATACAATTTATCATTGAGTCAAATGCATACTGGCGTTTTTCATACTAATTGTAAGTCCATTATTTATACAAAAGCAGAATTTGTCCAAAATCTTATACGTGAAAAGAAGAAAACACTTGCTGCGGTCTTCAGCTTGACATTTAGATATATCGATGACGTATTGTCAATTAACAATGGTAATTTTCATTTTTTGGTCGATACGATATATCCCGTTGAGCTTGAGATAAAAGATACCATCTGTGAGACAAAACTTTTTTCTTTTTGGATGTTTAACTTGAAAAAGACATTCATGGTGTTCTAACAAACAGGCTCTATGATAAACGTAATGACTTTAACTTACCTTCCCTTACTTATGCGCCAATATACTGTAAACGTATTACGTTTGGCTGTGTATTCTTTTTAGCGGCTTTGGCGAAACCTAGCAACCGCTAAATCAAATACAACAGATATTGTCTCTCACATATACACATAAATAAGGAAATGAAGAGATGTGCTAAATCAAATCTACGCTAACTTATTCAAAAACAAATTTCCGTCAAACATCTTACACGCCTTAATATAATACATTTCAGTACCTTCATCAATTGCTTACGGAGTTAATATTTCTCAGTTGATGCGATACGCAAGATCATGCTATATGAATGAACAATTTCTTCAACGAGGTAAATTATTGACAATCAGCAGTTTCGTTTAAAGTTATCATTTCCTAAGTTCTACGGTCGATACCATGGCCTTCTCAGCAAATACAATTTATCATTGAGTCAAATGCTGACTGACATTTTTCATACTAATTGTTAGTTCATAATCATACACTGAATTGACAACGGATTTTTCCGTTATTTCCTGATCATGACAAGGAGCACACGGCGGGTGTGACCGGTTAGCAGGGAATGCTCACTCCTCCATGGCACCTGATCCCACCTCTGATGTTTTGGAGGTCCGTTTTTTCTCTGCTCCTATTTTGTATTGTTTTATGGATTTCCGATCTTGAATACTTGATTATTTCAGTACTTTAACAAATATGGTTAAGAGGGAGACGTTGACGGTTACATTGTGGGTTTGGGATATCTATTGGGGGCTGCACCTATCTATCTTAATCTAGAGAAAATTCTGAACTAGTTAATTACATTTTTTTTATCTAGACATGATTTTATAATGACCAATAAATTATAAGTTTAGATGTTAGAGTACGACACTTCTGTTTCATACTTGGATATTTTACTTGAAAAATACATTAATGATGATCTAACAACCAAGCTTTATGATAAACGTGATGACTTTAACTTTTCTATCGTGTACTTCACTTACTTATGCAGCTTGCAGATAAATTGCATGGAGAGAACTAATATAGGCCCTTGGCCTGCTGTTCAATCCATATTCATATTGTACTCTTTGTATATTATGAATAAAATACTTCTTAAACTTAAACTAATTACTTATGCAGCAATATACCTTCATCACCTGCTTACGGAGTTAATTTATATCTCAGTTGATTCGATACGCAAGAGCATGCTCTACGTATGAACAATTTCTAAAACGAGATAAATTATTGTCAAAAAAGTTGATAAAACAAGAATATCAACAATCTCGTTTAAAGTCATCATTTCTTAAGTTCTATGGTCGATACAATGACCTTGTCAGCAAATACAATTTATCACTGGAGTCAAATGCTGACTGACGTTTTTCATTCCTATTGTTAGTCCATTATTTTTACACTGAATTGACGACGGATTTTTTCCCCGTTATTTCCCGATCATGACAAGGAGCACATGGCGGATGTGACCGGTCGGCAGGGGATGCTCACTCCTCCATGGCACCTGATCCCACCTCTGATGATTCGGGGGTCCGTGTTTGCTCTGAATTTAATTTTGTATTCTTATATGGACTTTGAGATTGAATACTGTTCGTTATCTCCATACCCTTCCTTAGATAATCCTTTTTTAATCAAGACCTTGTATTTCTTACAAAGTAGTATGCATTGTCAATATCGCTTCCACGCTTTTTGATTACACAAATCTCTACAGAGCCTTAATATCTAACATCTAAAACATAATCCTCCAAACTGTTCATGTTCCTCTTCTCCCTACATCTAGATCCCTACTGGACATCATTACTGGTGACGTTGATATAGTTTATAATGATGATCTTCAATCAAATTTAGGAAACCGCGATCTATCAACTGACCTAATAATTTTAAAAAATGTTTCTCATTTCTCTTTACCTTGAAATATTTACAGTGGTGAAGAAGAAACTTTGGGAGTACTGCACTATATTACATTTGAGAAGTCGTGTAAATAAGATGTGGATACTCTAAAAACTCCTTGATGTTGTTAGAAAATTTCAAATAATATTTTTTTCCATAATCAATAACATCAAAACTTAAGACTTTTCTTCACTTTATGGAACTTTTCCCCACGATAAACCACAGTTTCTAACACGTCTGTTTCATATTTGGATATTTTATTAGAAAAGAAGGTTAATGGTAACCTTATAACAAACGAGATGACTTTAACTTTTCTATCGTCACCCTCCATAATTATACAGCAATATACCCTTATCATCTGCATATTGGGTTTATGTCCCAAGCTGAATCGATTAACAAAAACATTCTCTAAGTACGATAAATTTTAAAACGAGGCAAGTTTTGACCAACAAGTTGATCAAACATGGCTAACAACAGTCTCGCTTGGAGTCATCATTTCGCAAGTTCTACGTTCGATTCAATGACCTTATCAGCAAATGTAATATAATCATTAGTCAAATGCTGACTGATGTTTTTATACTTATTGTAAAGTCATTATTCATACGATGAAATTTCTACGAATTTTCCGTTTACCCTATAATGACAAGGAGTATACATCACGCATCCTTGTCTGACCGCGTTTTTTACGTCGAAGAAAATGTTATTGTGTCCTACTGTTTTGTTTTGGCTTTTTTTTTTGGGGGGGGGGGGGGGGGTGTCTATGGAGTCTTTGAATTAAATTTTTAAGTTATAGACAGTTAACGTGTAAGGTACTGCATTGGTTGAGAACCTTCAAGATTAAGATTCAGGTTCTTGGAAACGAATCATCCGCAAACACTTAAACCCAGATGTGACATTTTCCCTCTTTATTATCATTAATATTCCTGTGGTTATCAAGCCTCCTTTTAAATTTTTTATGAGACCCGAAAGCTCCTTTCTTTTAAATGAACATATATTCATCAGAAGCTCGAAGACAATAGAGATTTTTAATCGAAGAATCTCACACGTCATGTCAGCTGTACAGAGGCTGATAAATAATGGCCGGTTCATGGAAGCTCATGCGGAGTCAAATTTAAAGACTGTGCATAAATTTTTCAACGAATTATTCTTTGTAAATAGCAAGAATATGCTATTGACATATGCATTGATCTGTCTGTGTCTTTTATATCGTAATTATTATTATATTAGTAAACGAATAAAAGTTCAAGGCTAATTCTTTGAGACCTTTCCTTGGTTGTAGATACTTTTGATCTTTTGACCTAGACATTGGTGTTTGCCACACATTAAAAAAGTTCAAACTTAATCATTTCTAATGTGAAGATAGTTCAAAGACTTTCATATTTTACAGATGTGACAAGGCCATCCTTTGACAAAACCTCGAAGTTTTGCTTATACTACTTTTGAAAAAAAAATCAACCTTCTCTATACCTTTTGAACAGTTAGTGCAAGGTCTTTAATATATTTCACATATGCATTTCTTAGGACTATTAATTTTTACGTTGGCTTTCGGGTTTGACGCACTTTTACCTTGACAATGACATTTGAACGGGTGGTGCTAGTGCTTTCTTATTTCAGAGATGCTTTATTTGGTGACATTATTTATCTCTTGACTATGACGTTTGAATTGCATTTGAAAAGATTTAATTTAAGCAATGAACTGTCATGCGGGTGCATCAGTATTTCACAAACATCTGGTTTGATATTGTATTAACAAACCTTCTTTGGTTGTGAAAGGGAGTTGAATCCTCCGCCCATTTGCCCCTCTGTTGAAAAAATTATTAAGTTTTAACAATTTCTTATGTTACTATAATCTAAGATTTGGATTATATATTGTTTCACCTGCCCTTCTGTCTGTCCACAAAGACTTAACCTTACTCATAACTTTTAATTGGTGAGATCTATGACTTTCATGTTTCACAATGTGCATTTCTTCATTTCTTTTTTTTTGGGGGGGGGGGGGG
>PRKT01000085.1:1478112-1536773 GCA_003671525.1 Saccostrea glomerata | reverse complement strand
GGGGGGGGAGGGGTACAAATATATTTGACCACTTTACGTTGACTCTGGCCAGGTTAAGCAAAAATATACCAATCTTAGACATTTGCCATAACTTCTGAAAGATTATTGCCAGGTATTTCCTACTACACTTGTGTTTTCATTGTGACAAGGTCTTTCCATAGGTTTAGATATTTTGACTATTTGGTTTTGACTTTAGAGTGTGATTTAATTTTTTTTTTTAACTTAAAACTCGGTCATAACATTTGAAACAGCAAGTATTAGGGCTATCGTTAAACACAGATATATATACCCTGTGACAAGACCTTCCCTTGGATACTATTAATTTTTATTTCTTGACCTTGACTTCAGAGCTTGACATTTTTTGAAAGCCCTATTGCATAGGTGGTGCGAGGTCTTTCCTATTTCACACATGTAACTCTTATTACAATGTTTTCTTCTTGGAACTAATGAGTTTGACCCTTTAACTTGACTTTGGAGTTTCACCCACTTTAAAAAAAATAGCTTGGCCATAACTTTTGAATGATTGGTGTTTGGTTTTTATAAGTAAGTAATTTATTTATTTATAGTGACATGTGTACATAATTGAATTCTTTTGTTTACAGACTGTATATATAAACAATCAACACCCGGCCCATCGGGCCTCTATGCCACTTTAAACTGTTAAACACAAAATTGAAATACAATATAAAAGAAAATAAAGAGTACAATGTTAAGAGAAAACAAAAAAGTGCAGAAAAAATAAACATAATTGTGATTAACATTTTATATGCTAAGATTGGTAGTGTCTGTTATAAGAATTATTTATAGATGAAAATGACACTAAAATACATTTTTATTTTCTGAACTTAATGGACTGTCTTCGCATAAATGAAAAATACAATTACTTTGCAACCTGTCTAGGATAATTTGAAATAAGTACACAAAGTAAATCCATATCTGACCATGCCATTTGATTAATGCCAGTGTTTTCAAAAAGTTTGATCGATATTCATTTCATATTTTCCATAGAATTATTCATTGGGGCAGGTCCTTTTTAGGGTAACAACATTGTTTTATCTCTTGACCTGTGAATATATATAACTTGCATTTGAGAAATCCCATCAATAATAAAGAATCGGGAACACTAGCTTGAGAATTCAAAATAACCAAGAAAAGTAAACTGTGTTCCCTATAAGAGTAATTATCTAAGCCTACCACAGCAAAATTACAAATCTGAAATCGTTTGAAATGGCTTATGTCAGGTATAAGTTAAATTTATTGCCATTGTATGTGAACACCACATTAAAAAGATAATGTTAATTTTTTTGGTCTGTACTGTTCAAAAATATATAGGAATGTAGACGATTTTAGGATTTTTTTTCACTTAAGGTCTTTTTTTAATCATTTCAGATACGTATCCCTTGTTGATTTCAAATGATTTTTTCTAATGCATTTGAATAATTGTTTTCTCCTTTATATATACGCAGTGAATCTATTCATCGCTGATCAATTTCACATGATATTGCAAGTTTCTAACTGTATTCAATCTCAAAATCCATTGAACTATACAAATTCTAAAGTAAAACAAACACAAAACTCTAAAATATTAGAGGTAGGATCAGGTGCCATGAAGAAGTGAGTTTCCCTTGCGGACCGGTCACACCCGCGGTGTGCTCAATGTCATGATCGGGAAATAGCGGAAAAATCTGTCGTCAATACAGTGTTTATATAATGGACTAAAAATTAGTATGAAAAACGTCAATCAGTATTTGACTCAATGATAAAATGCATTTGCTGACATTGAATTGACCATATTAAGAACTTTCTAAATGATGACTTTACACGAGGCTGCTTCTTGTTTCATCAATTTGTTTGTCATTAACTTACCACACTTTAGAAATTGTTCATACGTAGAGTATGCTCTTGTGTATCAAATCAACAGAGAGATATAAATCAAGTATGCAAGTGATTAAAGTATATTGCTGCATAATTAAGGGAAGTTGATGATTGAAAACGTTTAACGTAAAGCTTGGTTAGATTACCATTAACGTCTTTTCCTAGTAAAATATCAAAATATGAAACAGATGTGTCAGACTCTGTGGTATCTTTTATCTCAAGCTCACCGGGATATATCGTATCGATATAAGAATGGAAATTACCATTGCTAATTGACAATATGTTGCCGATATTTGTAAATGTCGAGTTTAAGGTTACGGAAAGGGTGAACAAATCCTGCTTCATATCAATTAAAAACATGTCTGCTAATAACGGGGCGTAATTGATACCCATTGGGATTTCAATAAATTGTTGGAAGAGTTTCATATATATTTTTGCAAAGACTAATGACAATCTAAGTAAAGATTTACGAATTCGATTTTGTTGTCAAGATATCAAAAAGCCTGGACTTTAATTTATCGTGGGGCATGATTATATATAAAGTTGAAAAGTCGTAAGTTTATAATTTTTTAATTTGGTAACATTTTGTGATTTAAAATTTTCCAAAAGTTCATTGGAATGTTGAACATCCACATTTGATTTACACCACTTCGAATTTATTGTTGCACAGTACTCCTTAAATTTCTCCTTCATTTACGCATGATTCATCATCACTCATAAGTATTCAGGGGTTAATTTAGATTTAATCCTGTACTTAAAAATTTAATGATGTTGGTAATTTCTGATACTCGTCAGGCATTGCTTTTATCTTCAGTATTTAAGTAGCTTCCTTCAGAATGAGCACCATCATTAGGTTAATGTTGGGTCAAATTCAGATTGTATGCATTCTTTTTATTAATTTTCCAGATTTGTATTTCATAATTTAAATCAGGACAATCAATACCTATTTCATTTATACGAAGCCCTCAGTTGATCAGCAATCTTCTTCATACCAATCGTTTCATTCTTTCGTGTTAGGGTATCATTGACTGTTGATGCCACAAGTTAGACTGTAACGTAGGGTTATTAATAGTCTCAGTAACGCATTATTTTGTTTCAGACAACTCCGTTGTGCAAAGAAATACAATATAATACTATAGCATCTTTATCAATCAAGGATATGGAGATAACGAACAGTATTCAATATCAAAATCCATAAAATAATACAAAGTAGGAGAAGAGCAAACACGGATTTCCAAAACATCCGAGGTAGGATCAGGTGCCATGGAGGAGTGAGCATCCCCTGCGGACCGGTCACACCCGGAGTGTGCTCCTTGTCATGATCGGGAAATAACGGAAAAAAAATCCGTCGTCAATTCAGTGTAAAAATAATGGACTAACAATAGGTATGAAAAACGTCAGTCAGCATTTGACTCCAGTGATAAATTGTATTTGTTGACAAGGTCATTGTATCGACCATAGAACTTAAGAAATGATGACTTTAAACGAGATTGTTGATATTCTTGTTTTATCAACTTGTTTGACAATAATTTACCTCGTTTTAGAAATTATCCATACGTAGAGCATGCTCTTGCGTATCGAATCAACTGAGATATATAAACGCCGTATGCAGATGATAAAGGTATATTCCTGCAGAAGTAAGGTTAGTTGACGAGAGAAATCACGTTTATCATAGAGCTTGGTTATTAGATTACCATAAATGTCTTTTTCAAGTAAAACATCTAAGTATGAAACAGATGTGTCAGACTCTGTGATATCTTTTATCTCAAGCTCACCGGGATATATCGTATCGACATAGGAATGGAAATTATCATTGCTTATTGACAATACGTCGTCCATATATCTAAATGTCGAGATGAGGGCCACAGCAAGTGTTTTCATCTTTTCATGCATAAGATTTCGAAAAGTTTTGCTTCATGTAAATACAAAAATATGTCTGCTTATAATGGATCGTAATTGGTACCCATGTGAATTCCAATAGATTGTTGGAAAACTTGGTCTCCAAAAACCACATCGATACTGTCAATCAGAAACTCAAGCATCTTTTTGATGTCAATTTCAGAGTAATTGTATGTGCAATTAGAATGTGTTTTAACAAAACAATTTTGCAAATGACCAATGACCAAGTAAGTAAATTTACGAGTTCCATTTTTATTGAAAAAGCAGCTGTGAATGATATCAAAAAGCCTGGACTTTAATTTATCGTGGGGAATGGTTGTGTATAAAGTTGAAAAGTTGTAAGTTTTTAAGCTATTGATATTAGTAAAATCTTGTGATTTCAAATTGTCCAAAAGTTCTTTGGAATTTTTGAGTATCTACTACTTCTTGAATATATTGTTGCACAGTACTCTTTAAGTTTTTCCTTCACTTCTGTCAATGAATAAAGAAATGCTTTAGAATGATAGAAAGGTCCGTTCTGAAAATGACTTAGTGAACATTTGATTGAAACCTTCTGTGACCTTAAATATATTCAGTTTTCAATTAAGGAACACACAAAAACATTAAAATTAAAGATTAATCTCGCCTATTGTACTATAACACGAAAGAAGGCGATATCAATATGACATGTGGACAGGCAATGGGATCTGATAATTATCGCTGATTAAGATAGACAGATTGGCTAATTACCCCTCTAACAGAATGTGAGTTCTAAGAAGAGAAGACTTTAAAAAATATCGCACGGAAATCGATTAATTCATTGACGGCTCTGTTTAGATGAACATTTTCGGAACCAATAGAGAGTTATTGTTTTTATTAAATACTCGTACTTTGCAATATCTTAAGATATTGTAATATCTTCAATGTATGTGGGACTGTAGTTCCATCATCATTAAAGAATAGTCGCAAAAACCCGTAAAACTTTTAGTGACATTTCTTTAATCTCTGTTCATAGTATGAACTACACAGGGTTACTGTTCACAATGGCGGCGGTATACAACCACATGCTGGTTCCCTTTGGTTGTGATCACATGTCAATCGACTTAACTACGCTTTTAAATTATATTTCTTTGTTAAAATTGTGTTCATGTTTTTACATTTTTTATGCCCCCGTAATCGAAGATTCGAGGCTTTAAAGTTTTTGCCCTGTCTGTCCGCTTGTCTGTTTATCTGTGTCTCGCAGATACTATAACACTGCCAAAAACTTTTAATTGGATTTATATTTACCGTTTTTGTTCTGAAAAGAACTTTCTTTGGGTAGTAATTTGACCTCCATCGATCGGTGTTCTATCTAAGAATTTACCAAACTTATCCTTGGCTATAACCTTTGCACAGTTGGTGCTAGAGCTTTCATACTCCACTTGTTTATTCATTGCAATAAGGCCTTTTCATTGATGAAGATGATTTTTACCTTTTAGCTTGATAACTTTAAACTTTGACATAACGCTTGAAAAGGTCTTCCTTAGGATACCAACATTTGACTTTGACCTTGGAGTTTGACTTGTTTGAGAAACGTCAACCTTCGAAAAAGTATTCATAGGGGGTATCAGTGTTTAACAAACACATCTTTTTTTCTGAAACAAAGGCTGCTTTTTACTTAAGATGTATAACTTAAACGAACAAGTTAGGAAAAACGTAAAAATGCAATATTTTTAACCATTAAGGGGTGCACTTGGTGCTGGTCTTGTCTGGTGCTGCCTTCCATTCTACATACAAATTCCTTGTAATTCAGTACATAAAGATACTGCATCTCATAAATTCTGAATACAATTGAATTACATTTCATGAACCTTTATTTCTATGTACTTGCAGTTGCTAGCTCCACAGTTTATACACGCCATTAAACCTGCGATCGGTGAACAATGGACGCCCGCAGTGGAACAGGCCTGGAACAACTTTCTAGAGTATATCACAGATATTATGAAGAACGCTATGTTACAGGCCACGTGATCTCTCTTGGGTTCTGTGAATTATTTCCCTTGATTTAACCATTCAAATTGTTCAATGTATCTGTATGTGTGAGAGGAAAATAGTTTTTGCACGGAAAAAAGTGTTTGGAAGAATATATATTTCAATAAATCATTAGCGCTGTCATTTGTTGTGTATCACGGACATAGATTCCATTCAAGTCAAGATGTGAACACCAAGGTATAGAAATGAAGCCCCAATGACGGAATGGCGTGACAAACGAAGGTCAGGTTGATGGTAAAACATTGCGCCGCAATACTCAGTCAGGGAATCGGTAAATAAGCGCCAATATCTATCATTTTTCGAGAATGTGTTTCCATTATACGTTGATGAGTTTATGTTTAAAACGGTGCACTAATGGAAGATAGTTTAATCTTCATTACCTCAGAAGTAAGATTAAAAAGCTGTAGGTGAGGGTACAGTTCGCTCGGCTTTAAACAGGAGTTTTACATCAAACCCTCTCACTTTATATAAATTAACTTCACACCTGCAAAACGACACAGTACGTAAATTGTTTTTTTCCAGACTGCACTTAGATAAACTGACGTAATCCGTTTAATTTCCTTTGTTTGTTAAATCATCTCATAAATTCATCAAACGCGCACATTATTTACATGAAATTACAGATTAATTATATCTGTTGGAAAGAAAGAGCAGATTTAGGTGCTAATTCTAAACAGGTTACACTAGGCGACGACTGGCGTAACTACAGAAGGTTTTATGGTGAAATTCCGTTACATTCTGAATCTAGTGTTGTGTGGACAATTTAGCAATCTAGTTACATTCATCATATTGACATTTTGTAAATTTTTTATTTACTGCCACCCGATAAATTCAAAATTTATGCATGATAATATCAACATGCAAGAAAGAATATTTCAATTCTACAGAACTTGGGCTATTGTGTCAAACAGAAGTAACATTAATTTTCCTTTTTTTAAAAAATACATGAATTATTTCTTTGTTTCCGACTTCATGGGTTTATTTTGTGCGTAAGGTTTTTTTTTAATGAAACCGTGGCATTTGTGTTTTTGTTAATTGAATTCCTTTCTTAAACAAGTATACAGCCAGACGGGGCTGCTAGATTGACGAAGCTATTCTTATAGCAATACTGACGAGGTTCTAAGATAAACATTCCTAAAGAATTTGTCTAAACAATTGTTTCCATGTTGTATTTTATTCATGGCGTGTATCAAACAATTTACAATACATATAATATTGTTATCATTTTCGACTGATGTTTGGATAAAAAAAATCGCCTTCAAAGAAAAATTTACAAACTGGACCTAGGAGTGAGACAGAAAGTAAACACAGACAAGTTTATGAAGTAAGGAATAATGCCACCATACAAAGGGGGAAAAACAAGGGAGGGAGATGTTTTATGTTATCTGGATTCATACATTTAACAATGACCAGAGGTAGGAGGAGTGGTGGTGTGGAAAAACATAATATCAAAATTAATCTAATACAGGTAACTCAGAAAGACAAAAACAGACAGACATACAGACAGGGAGACAAAGACATACAGTTGATTACATCGTAAGGAGAACATTTTAAAAGTTTAAAGTAACGTACAGAAAAATAAATATTTCTTCTTCATCGCCCTATATCTATAGTCCTGCTGGGCACGTTATTACTGACGTAAATTCACTTATTTTAAAATGTCCTAAATATACTTAGGGAACCCTGATCCTTGAACAACTGGCGTTGGAATTTCATAAAGATTATGGATTCTGTTGAAGATTACTCCATGAGATATGAAAAGATATATATATGCCAGATATGGGGAAAAAAGACTTTGAAACTTTGTCAGAATGGCTTAAATGTATCAGATCCATGTTAAAATCGCGTATTAAAGGACTGAGGGGCAATATAAAAACCATCTATCCTTCTGTGTTCAATAATCCAGAAGAGAAAAAAGAATTAGATAGAATACATTATCAGTAGGTACTGGTCCCTGCTGACAAAGCAGGTAACAACATTGTCTTTGTAAGGCTCATTATATAAATTGTATTAAGAAGAACTTTGATTTAATTCTACAAGTGGAAATCCAACTTACAGTTCCCTGTCTGAGGAAGAAATTCTTCAAAATCATATGTCATTTTTGTATATTTTTTTAATATCCCAAAGAACCAAAATGAATTTGAATACCATATATATGTTGGATTCCGAAATTTCATAAGAATCTTTACAAACAAGGATAAATAGCGGGTTCAAGTAAATGTTCAACCAAGCCTCTTTCTTTACTCCTCACTTAGATATTAACAGTATTGAAGGAGAAACTTCAAGAGTACTGTGCAACAATATATTCAAGAAGTGTTGTAGATGTGGATACTTAAAAATTCCAAGGAACTTTTGGACAATTTGAAATCACAAGATTTTACCAACATCAACAGCTTAAAAACTTACAACTTTTCAACTTTATACACAAGCATTCCCCACTTTCAATTAAAGTCCAAGCTTTTTGATATGATTGACAGCTACTTTTTCCATAAAAATGGAACTCGTAAATTTATTTACTTTACCATTGGTCATTTGCAATATTATTTTGTTAAAAAACATTCTGATTGCACAAATGAGTACTCTGAAGTTGACTTCAAAAAGATTCTTGAGTTTCTGATTGACAATTTTTATGTTGTTTTCGGAGATCAAGTCTTCCAACAATCTATTGGAATTCCCATGGGCACCAATTGCGCCCCGTTTTTAGCAGACCTATTTTTATATTCATATGAAGCAGAATTTGTGAAAAATCTTATGCGTGAAATGAAAACACTTGCTGTGGCCTTCAACTCCACATTTTGATTAATCGACGACGTATTGTCAATTAAAAATGGTAATTTCCATTCTTACGTCGATTCGATATATCCTGGTTGGATATTTTACTTGAAAAAGGCTTTAATGGTAATCTAACAACCAAGCTCTGTGATAATCGTGATGTCTTTAATTGTTCTATCGTCAACTTCCCTTACTAGTGCAGCAATATACCTTCATCACCTGCATACGGAGTTTATATATCTCAGTTGATTCGACACGCAAGAGCATGCTCTACGTATGAACAATTTCTAAAACGAGGTAAATTATTTACAAACAAGTTGATGAAACACGAATATCAGCAGCCTCGTTTAAAGGTACTTGGACACAGTTGATATGATTGACAGCTACTTTTTCCATAAAAATGGAACTCGTAAATTTATTTACTTTACCATTGGTCATTTGCAATATTATTTTGTTAAAAAACATTCTGATTGCACAAATGAGTACTCTGAAGTTGACTTCAAAAAGATTCTTGAGTTTCTGATTGACAATTTTTATGTTGTTTTCGGAGATCAAGTCTTCCAACAATCTATTGGAATTCCCATGGGCACCAATTGCGCCCCGTTTTTAGCAGACCTATTTTTGTATTCATATGAAGCAGAATTTGTGAAAAATCTTATGCGTGAAATGAAAACACTTGCTGTGGCCTTCAACTCCACATTTTGATAAATCGACGACGTATTGTCAATTAAAAATGGTAATTTCCATTCTTACGTCGATTCGATATATCCTGGTTGGATATTTTATTTGAAAAAGGCTTTAATGGTAATCTAACAACCAAGCTCTGTGATAAACGTGATGTCTTTAATTGTTCTATCGTCAACTTCCCTTACTAGTGCAGCAATATACCTTCATCACCTGCATACGGAGTTTGTATATCTCAGTTGATTCGACACGCAAGAGCATGCTCTACGTATGAACAATTTCTAAAACGAGGTAAATTATTTACAAACAAGTTGATGAAACAAGAATATCAGCAGCCTCGTTTAAGATTCATTTCGTAAGCTCTATTGTCGATACAATAAACTTGTCAGCAAATACAATTTATCAATGAGTAAAATGATGACTGACGTTTTTCACACTAATTGTTAGTCCATCGTTTATACACTTAATTGTCGACGGATTTTTCCGTTATTTCCCGACCATGACAAGGAGCACACGGCGGGTATGACCGGTCGACAGGGATGCTCACTCCTCCATGGCACCTGATCCCACCTCTGATGTTTTGGAGGTCCGTGATTGCTCTGCTCTTATTTTGTATATTGTTTAATGGACTTTGATATTGAAAACTGTTATCTCCATATGTTTCATTCTTAGACAGATGGGGAAAAATTATGAGAGTAGCGGATCAGAAACCTTTTTCTAGCTGCAATAATGTAGCTCTCTCCGATTTTTTTTTATCTGATTCTTCTAGAGAGGGATGCCCCCCCCCCCCCCCCCAAAAAAAAAGGGGGAGAGCCTACATTATTGCGACTATTCTGGATCCTTCGCTAACATTCAGATCAGCGCATTTTGTTTCACATGTTGTTCGAACACTCACAACTCAATGGTACTAAGTGCTACGTAAATGTCTAAACTTGAATTTGGTGCAATTTACCCTCACGATCGACCAATTTGTAATTCCTTACTCTTGCAAGAGACGTTTACAAAGCAACAACAAAAAAAATTATCAAATATTGGTACAAATCAAAAACTTTGAAACTTAGAAAATAAACAGTTATTTAAAAATACGATAAACTCGTTTGTGGTAATACTGTATGCAACACGTTGAGAGATAATCAAATAATTAATCCACTGGGCTTCCATAGGACAAAACCAATGTAAGTAAACAATTGAATATGTAAGTATACAAGTGTTCCATTTATCATATGTATAATATATTTATTACAGTGTGATCCACATCGGAGTTTTCATCTTTAAAGCTTTTTCTAGTTGCACAAAAATATTACCTTTGAAATCGTTGTCTTTTTTTTTATTATTTAACATGTAGGCATAAACACAACAATATTTGGTTACGAAACAAATGCAACCCGAATTATTTTTAAACTATTCTAAATATATTTGTTTTATTTTTTTACGTCAATTCAACCAAAGTGTCAAAAGTTTAAAACTTTGTAGTCTTCCCTGGTAGATTAAACGATTAAAAATAAAATAAACTATTACAACTACAAGTGTATAGAGAGTATGGACCACCGTAACACCCAATATCCTTCAAAATCCACGTATCGCTGAGGTCTCTTGCCACAATCCTCGAACACTATCTCAACTTTTATAGATTGATTTTAGTTGAATTCAAATCCAAAATACGTTTTATTAAAATAAAAATATGATTATCTTGTATTTTTTTAACAAAAAGGTTATTTATGTGATTTCATGTTGACAATAATATAATTGCTGTTCAGTCAAATTCACTAAACACTATAACTCTAGATAACAAAATGAAAATACATACCAAGGTATACTAACAGAAAGAGTTTGATTCTTTTGATTATTATTAAAATAAGCCAGGATAAAAAGAGCGTATAATGTTAGATATAAGTATAAACGCATTTTTCCAGAGGATGTCTTCGACAAGTCGTCCATCAGTCGCTATTATCGGGGGCGGAATATCCGGATTAGTCTGTGCTATACGGCTTGGACAACTCGGTTTCTCCAAAGTGACCGTCTTTGACACGGGTACATATACTTATCATGTAATAAAAACAGTAATTTAACAGCAAATTGATTATTCTGTTGGGATTTATTTTTGTAACGTAACTTTAAAGTATAACACTAAGATTATGTTACATTTAACATTTTACTGTTAAAGCTGATATTGAAATAACCTTAAGTCTTCAAATTTTGAAAGAGTTAGGGTTGAATTTATTGTTTATATTTTGGAAATAAACGATAAATGATTTTGTGTGATTTTGACAGGTAAGCGTGCAGCAGGAGGGCGCTGCTCGAGCCGGAAGTTGATGATCAATGGCCAGCTCCACACCTTTGATCACTCCTGTCAGTACTTCACGGTCTCGGACAGAAGATTCGCCAAAATCGTCTCATTCCTGCACAACAAGAATGCTGTCAAGATCTTGACTGGAAAGATCGGACATCTGAAATCCGGTAAATTTCATGAAGATCCGAGTTTGACGCAAGCGTTTATTGGTACGGATGGAATGCAGTCCATTGCGGACTGCTTAGCGTCAAATGCCGACGTACAAAGGCCCGTCTGGGTCAGCGAAGTCTGCTGGGAGGAAGGAAGTAAAAAGTGGAAGGTCGACCGATTCGGATTTTATGATTACTTGGTGATTGCACATAATGGAAAATGTGCAGATAAATTAATGTCGTCTGCTGGTGTACCACAGGTTCACAGTCTTCTCCGCGTAAGATTTAATGACGTATTGAATCCACGTGATCAGCGTATGCATCTGTGTTCTTTGTGGGTGCTTCTTGTTGCATTTAAAACTTCACTTAAATTAAAGTACGATGGTGCTCATGTTGACCACGAAGACATATCATGGATAAGCAACAATACATCTAAATACCGACTGACTAAAGAAACCCTGTCTACAAAGAAAGACTCGACCGAATGTTGGACAGTCATTAGTACAAAATCCTTTGGAAAGGCCTTTAAAGTGCCACAAGAAAACATTCCACCGTCCACTGAAAAAATGGTGACAGAAAAATTACTTTCGGCGTTCAAAACAGTAATAGCTAGAGACGATCTACCCAGTCTGTGTTACACTGGAGTACAGTTGTGGGGAGCGGCTGTTCCGATTAACACCCTGGACAATGGGTCAGACTGCGTGTTTGACAGAGGTTGTCACGTTGGAGTTTGCGGGGACTGGCTAACCTCCCCATGTATCCAGGGTGCCGCAATTAGTGGATTATCATTAGCAGAAAAGATCCAACAATCCTCCTTGGGCAAGTATTTAATCAATATCTGTTACCTAATGCATCGTTTAAAGATAATAATTTCAACCGGGAATTGGTATTCAATGTGCATAAGCAATCTATCGGACTTTTTCATAGAACCATTTAGATCTAATGATTCTGAAAACATCAAATGCCTCTGTCAAATCGGAATTATTGTTTTACACGCATTTTCTCATACAATTTTTGTGCACTTTTGTGTATTTGTTCTAAAAAGAGATAAAAGACAAGGGTGCCGTATTTTCTGGACAATGGCAATGTAACTAAATTATTTTTGTACTTTGTGATTCTACACTCCCAAGCAGGTGTGCCAGTTTCCGCAGTTTTAAACTTTCTAACAATGACCCTTTTCCTTTCTAAAACATGATTATCTCTTTCATTTGCAGGACAATTCACTGTGAATACCAGTTTACAAGCGACGTTTAAAGCGACGTCATCCAGTGCCATAGGAAGTTTCCCAACGGACAAGTCTTTAATATTTTCTCCTCAAAGTTAATTTTTTCAATAAAAGTGATTAAATCATACATCATGCAAAATGTTTTACTTGTTTCTCTGATGTATTCAACAAAAGGAATGTTACCTACTTTGGGCGATATTTACCGGAAGTTCCATAAGTATCCTCGATCGATGTTTTGAACACAGGCACTTGGGGTATGGATCCCCTTTCCCTCCTTTCTATTTTTAGCTCCTCTGAGCCAAAAGCTGAAAAGAGCTAATGCTATTGCCATTTGTGAGGCGTGCGGTGTGCTTTAACTTTTTTTTCTAGAAAATAGGCCATAACTTAAGAAACCTTTGGCCAATCATTGTCAAATTTGTCACAGTGTATCCTTGGCCCAAGGGCTTGCGTATATACTTAAACTAGGGTTGTGACCCTTAAACAAGGGGAGATGATTTAATTAAAGAAAACCCAAAGTACTTGTTCCTAAAAATCTTCTCGAAAACCACCAGACAGATTATCATCAAACTTACATACAAGGATGATGATATGTTGAAGACCTAACTTGTTCAAGGCATCACCCTGGGGCAAAGGGCACTTCAAAGTTGACTAAAATCTTCACTTTATAAAAACGTTGATATTCCGTAGGATCATATAAAAACGTTGATATTCCGTAGGATCATCAAATCTTGTAAGTTGGTGCATCTTAGGGTGTCATATCATACAAAGTGAACTCAAAAGTAGGTCACGGTGACATACTTTTTTTAATTTTGCATGCATTCATTTTAAAATTGATTTAGAGGCATATTTTGATAAATTTATGGCCTACCTATTATCATCAAACGTCAGTTAAGGCATCCTAAAACAACTTCAACTTAAAAGTAGGTCACCTTGACCTATGTTTTGAATTTTATTGCTAATCTTTTCTAAAACATTTCATCTCATTATTTAGATACTGGGAGGTTTAGAATCATCAAATCTTGTAAGCTGATGCATCTTGGGGAACACATTTATGAAAAAGTAAGATCCATTTCCAAAGTACCTGTGTCTACCTAGAGGTTTTAATGAAAGGCAATTTTTAATCATATGGTCTTTCTTCGTCAGGAAACAATCTTCGAAATAGAAATCCTTCAAGGATGGCATAAAATTTTCTCCAAGCTTTTTAAAGGAAAAAATAACAAGAAAACAAAAATAACTTGAGTTTGGTACCATGAACATTATTACAAACACTTGTAAGTCAAAGTTTGAATATTGACATCTTGTACAATTATATTGGTGATCGGAAGGTCGTGGGCTCCAACCCCGGCAGCGAGTGACCTAGGTCGATAAAAAATGTCAGCAACTGTGCCTTTGCCAAGCACTTGGCACTTTGAAGTGAAAGTTGCGGGTCCTTCGGATGAGACCTTAAAAACCGACGGATATTTTAAGCATTTTAAATATTTCAAGAAAACCAATTATTTTCTAACACCTATATACAGTTAACAATTATATATTACATGTACCTACTAATAAGTCACTCTTAACACTTCATTTCTTTGTTTAATCACCTGTTTACTGCCTACTAGTTATTCTCAATCCGTACACTCTCTACTTTTAACGTCACTCTTCACTATATTTTCTCAGTTAACACCACTACCTGCTAATTAGTTGCTCATAACACTTCATTTCTTTGTTTAATCACCTGTTTACTGCCTACTAATTAGATACTCCTCACACTTCCTTTAACAGATAACACCAGTTCACTGCCAACTAATTAGTCTCTCCTAACCCTTCCTTTAACAGATAACACCAGTTCACTGCCAACTAATTAGTCTCTCCTAACCCTTCCTTTAACAGATAACACCAGTTCACTGCCTACTAATTAGTCTCTCCTAACCCTTCCCTTTACAATTAACACCTGTACATTGCCTACAAATTAGTCACTCCTAACACTCAATTACAATTAACATCTGAATACTCCCTCCAAATTAGTCACTCCTAACACTTCCTTTACAGTTAAATTGTATACTGCCTACTAATTAGTCGCTCCTAACACTCCTTTTACAGTTAACACCCATATACTGCCTACAAATTAGTCACTCCTCAAATTCTTTTACAATTAACACCTGTATACTGCCTACTTATTAGTCACTCCTCACACTACCTTTACAATTTACACCTGTACATTGCCTACTAATCAGTCACTCCTTACACTCCTTTTCCAATTAACACCTGTAAAATGCCAACTAATTAGTCACTCCTAACACTCCTTTTACAATTATCACCTGTATACTGCCTACCTATTAGTCACTTCTTACACTACCTTTACAGTTAACACCTGTATAATGTCTACAAATTAGTCATTCCAACACTTCCTTTATAGTTAACACCTGTATACTGCGTACTAATTAGTCACTCCTTACATTCTTTCTTTGTTTAATCACCTGTATACTACCGTTGATACCTATATACTGTCCCCCAAATTAGTTACTCCTAACACATCCTTATACGGAATAATTAGGTTTTGATTGTAATGATAAGTGCATGTGCTGTCAAGAGGATTTTCTTTTGATGAAATACTGATTTTTTAAAAGTCGTTTACTTTGCACTGTACTAATTACTGCAGTAATGAATTTTATCGATAAAATGTAGATCATTTTAACACTTTCACTCATGAAAGACATACTGCCAAATTTTCAAATTTGAGCTTTTCAGTAAGATCAAAACATTTATACCAATCAGATGAATTTATGTGCATAGTGCTTATTGATATTAAAAATTTTGTACATATATCAATGTGACATTTAGATTCAATGAGCCTGAGTGTAGTGTTATATATACGTTTCTGTTGTACCTATTTTTGTTTAGAAAACTATAAACATCCCCATTAAATATTTACTAACTTACCTATTATATTCCCCCTCATCTTCTTTTCTTTACCTTCAAACATTTCCAAACTATATAACTATAATTACATTATAACTACTGAGATTTAAATCCTGTACAAATAAATCAAATATATACCAGTGGTCTCACCTTAAAAACTGCATGATACAAAAGAAACACATAAACTTGGAATATATATATATATTTTTTATTTTCAATAAATTGCACTTTAATTTTCAAAACAGGTAAATAGTGACAGCTGGCATTGTATTTAATACAATTTAAGTTGCTCTAAAGACAGATATTTGTAATTTGAGGAGTTATGGACCTTGAAGGTCATCCAAGAGCCATAAGTATTCCCAGAACTACATAAGGCAAGAACTAATCTGGTAATAATTCTTTGTGTTGTAATAAAACATTTATTGAAGACAAACTTAGCATAACTTAGAGTTCCAAACCCACAGATAATGGATTTCAAAAGGAACATAGTGTTTCCAACAAGAGGCCCAAGGGCCTTGAATCGCTCTTCTGATAAATTGTACAACCTATCACTTGTATTTGAAGCCTCTAACCCTAAGTATCCTATTAAAGACCCAAGTTGCATCACCTGACAAAGTTTTATGATTCTTAGCCAATTAGAACTACTTTTTGGTCTACATTCTTGGAAATCACAAAATGCATCAAGTGACAAAGTCTGATTATTCTAAGCCAATAAATACCTAAGATACATAAATATACCCATAAAATGTCGAAAGTAGGTCATCGTAACCTACATTTTAGTTGATATTTTTCAGAGTCCCAAGATGCATCTGCTGACTAAGTTTGATAATTCTAAGCCAATAAATACCTGAGATATTCAAAAGTAGGTCACTGTATACCTACTCCTTGGTCAACATTCTCAGAAAACCCAAGATGCATCAACTGACAAAGTATGATGATTCTAAACCAATAAGTACCAGAGATACTTAAATATAGCCATAAAATGTCAAAAAGTAGGTCACCGTGACCTACTTTTTGGTCGACATTCTCCGAAAACCCAAGATGCATTTACTGACAAAGTTTGAAGATTCTAAGCCAATAAGTACCGGAGAATACTTAAATATAGCCATAAAGTGTCGAAAGAAGGTCATCGTGACCTACATTTTAGTTGACATTTTTTAGAGTCCCAAGATGCATCTGATGACCAAGTTTGATAATTCTAAGCCAATAAATACCTGAGATATTCACAAGTAGGTCACCATGACCTAATTTTTGGTCGATATTCTCCGAAAACCAAAGATGCATCAACTGACAAAGTATGATGATTCTAAACCAATAAGTACTAGAGATACTTAAATATAGCCATAAAATGTCAAAAGTAGGTCACCGTGACCTACTTTTTGGTTGACATTCTCCGAAAACCCAAGATGCATCAACTGACAAAGTTTGATGATTCTAAGCCAATATGTACCGGAGATACTTAAATATAGCCATAAAATGTCAAAAGTAGGTCACTGTGACCTAATTTTTGGTTGTCACTATTCGAAAACCCAAGATGCATCAACTCACAAAGTTTGATGATTCTAAGCCAATAAATACCTAAGATACTTAAATATAGCCATAAAATGTCGAAAGTAGGTCACCGTGACCTACATTTTGGTCGACATTTTTCAGAGTCCCAAGATGCATCTCCTGACCAAGTTTGATGATCATAGGTTAGAAGGTAATCAAAATATGCCTTTTAAACAATTTGAAAACAAATGCCTGCAAAATTCTAAAAGTAGGTCACAGTGACCTACTTTTTCTTAAATACGTTTTAAGGTCCCATGATGCAGCAACTTACAAGATTTGATGTTTCTAACCCTTTCAGTGCCTGAAATAATGGGATTAAATGTTTTGAAAAGGATAAGTCATAAAGTTCAAAAAGTAGGTCACGGTGACCTACTTTTAAGTTGACGTTGTTCAAGGACCCAAGATGCATCAACTGACTAAGTTTGATGATCATAGGCCTTAAAGTATCCAAAATATGCCTTTAAATCAATTTGAAAACAAATGCCCGCAAAATTTAAAAAGTAGGTCACCGTGACCTACTTTTGAGTTAACATGATGTGAAGTCGTAAGATGCATCAACTTACAAGATTTGATGATCCTAGTCCTTATAGTAAGCAAAATATGAACATTTTTATTAATTGTAAATTTAGGTCAACTTTAAAGTGACCTTGAGACCACGCCCTTTGCCCCAGGGTCATGCCTTGAACAATTTTTAATCTTCAACATATCCTGATCCTTGTATGTAAGTTTGGTGAAAATCTGCTTGGTGGTTCTGGAGAAGAAGATTTTTTAGCAACGAGTACTTTTTGTTTTGTTTTCCTGATTATCTCCCCTTGATTCAGGGTCCCAACCCTTATTTTAGTATAAATGGTAGCCCTTGGGCCAAGGATACCCTGTGACAAATTTGACACTGATTGGCCAAGGGGTTCGAGTTATGGCCCATATTCTAAAAAGTTAACGCACACCGCACACCGCACGACGCACACCACACAAATGGCCATAGCATTAGCTCTTTGAGCCTTTGGCTCAGAAGAGCTAATAAAAGCTTTGTCAGTACATGGTGTGCAATGATTTTTATAGATGTAAGGCATTTTCAGATATAGGCCCATCAAATTCCCACCAAGGCCTTGAATCAAGTGGTAATACATAATATATAACTTAGGTAAAGAATTGTTCATTACTATATCTACCAATTTTACAGCTTGATGTCAAACGGGAAGGAGAAAGATATATGAATACTACATTACATTGTACTACAGCATTTTCTGTTGTATTTCAAACTCTCACTCAAAGGGTAGGATCCATAAAATTTCAGCAGGTTATTTTTACCTATAGAATTTATACATGTATACCTTAAGTAGCTATATATAACTGGTTCAGCCATTTTTGGGGGGAAGAAGCAGGAAATGTTTTGATGTTTAACTACAGTAAGAAATGGAAGAAGTTGGCACTGGGTTACCAGGGAAAATCAATGCAATAGTTGTTATCTCAAACTGAATGGGACTAAGAAGAAATGTCCAGATATCTAAGGATTCAGGATATTGAGTTAAAATACATCAGGAAAAGGTGATCAGGAATCATTATATTAAAAATAGTGATGTTCAAGATATTAAAGTTAAACTCGATCAGAAAATGTGGAATGCAGATACCCGGGTAAAGCAACTTGTAATGGTGTATACCTATCTTCTATAAAAATATTCACTTTTAGAGAATTTTTTCCCTTCACAGCTTTCATTTTTTTTTTATTCAGCAATAAAAAACTACAGATTTTGAAGAGAAAAAAATCAGCAATAGTGTTTCCACTTAAAAGCTTCCCCAATTCTCTAAGATCTGTGTTGCAGCAAAAACACTTTCAAAGCAGAATATGAATAACTCAAATACATAAAAGACCATCATTATTAATAATTTTAAAACATCATGAGTGTACAAATGTTCCAAAAAAACTGTTAATCAATGATGTATTCATGAAAAGATTGAAATAATAAAAGATGTCCACAACACTTAGATCACATATTATAGAACATGTACAACTGTTTCTATCACGTTGTAGTGAATCAAACCAAACCATCAATCAAAAAATTTCCTAAAGGAGATTAAGTTATCAAGTGAGCCAAAACTGGCAAAGGAATCTCCAGAGGTTAATATTTAAAAGGTAAAAAAAAAAAAAATTTTAATTGCCCAATTCTGAACTTTTACATAATATATCTAACATTTAAAGATACATGTACACTTTTAAAGATTGGCGGAGGGGTATAAAGTACATGTTTTAACTTGTCAAGTAGATTATACCATTAAAAATAGGTTTCATTCATTACAAACTTATATAGATAATGTACATGTATACACAAAAAAAATTAAATCAAATGTAATTTTATGACACTTGATTGTTATTTAAGAAGCATCATTATTTTGCATCAAACAAAAATCAAGTGATGGAGATTAACAAGGACTTGAAAAGTAAAACAAACATACATGTAATCTATGTTTCTAAAACATGAGCAATAGACACATATATTAAAATGTAATTGTAAATTTAAATATAGAAATCATCATGCAAAACCTGATTTTGTAAAAACACTAAATAATAAACAAATGTGTGCACTATCTGGTGGGATGAATATTGTTGGGGTTGATTGCACCAATAATGTAAAACTGTGTTGACTTTCTCTTGCTTCAAGTACAGCTTGGTTCATTTACACTGTATCAATAGAACAAATGATTACTAAATTAACTTCAGCATTGGTAGTAATTACTTGTAGTATTAACCACAATGAATTGAATGTGTAACAAGGAGGGAGAAGTTGCAGTGGACTAGACCAGATTTGAACCCGAATCTCCACTCAGGTGCTCTATTAAATAAGCTATGGCCTGCGACAATCAAACCCATCTAAGCGCCATCCTCCCGCCCCTTAATGGACTTCTTCCCCTATAGACACAAACCCCAACTCTTCTCTGGCAGGTCGTTCACCTGTGACTTCCAGGGCAACAAATAGAGAGTAGAGGAGAAAATGGAACTGAGGTCAGAGCCTCTAGTCAGGTGCTCTAGTATCCAGCTACCCATGATCACACCTGTCTGACCGGCACACACCCGGCTACCCACAATCACACCTGTCAGCACCCAGCTACCCACGATCACACCTGTCTGACCACCACAGCTAGCACTTTTATAATCTCAGTCACTGTCCCAATAGTTTCTCTGTAATCTAAGAATTCCACAATCATTTTAGCTCCCTCCTGACTATTCCCTGACTCGCTGCACTATTTTGTAATCATGCTGTCAAGTTATTGTCAATAACAGTGTCATTACAGTATAAGTAGATCTATGGGAATCAGGAATTCTCTAAATTGTTCCAGTTGATGTCTTGGAAAAATGGATGTGATTTAATGTCCTCTGCACCATTCATACCATTACCAAGACGCTCTCGGGGATTAAAACACAAAAGCTGAAAAAAATCAATACATCTGAACTTCAGAAAAATATCAAAGTGTTAGGAGTATGGAACAAAATTATTCAGATGAAGTCTATGTCTTCAGCAAACTTTGATGTTTATCATTTTGTAAATATGAACTATCATAAAACTTAATGAAGTCCATCATGTAGGTAATACAAGCTATCAAGAAAACAAGAGATGTGAGTGAGATGTGATTCCACCTGATGAGATACTAACCTGTTTTAAGAGTCCTTGAGCCTCCTTTGAGATATGTTCTGGGAGATAGACGGGAGAGTGAGACGTGATTCCACCTGGGTGACAGCTTATCAGGCTCTGAAGTGAATCGAAGGAAATCAATTATTAAGGTCAAGATCTAGTAAATAACTTCAGACTATTTTTTTGGTGCTAGATCCATTATGACGTCATAATAAAATTCAACTTTCTTTTTCCCATACTTTACGGCTTTTGCAGAATTATGTAGAAAATAGGGTATTATCATGACATTCAATTTAAAATCATATGAAGAGTAAACTGGATACCTATAATATATTTGATATTGATTTAAAGAAGAGGCTTTGAACATACTAATTACCATTTTCTGAGAGACTGTAGGCAACCTGGACACATTTCCTTTGTCGAATATGAAAAAAAACTCCCATATTCGTGACTGGTTTTCTTAATTTTTCATTGAAAATTACGTAATAGTAAGATCATATGAAGAGAAATCTTCGTCATGAAGAATGGGCGGAGCGAGGCGGAGCCCATTCTTCGAGATGAAGATTTCTCTTCATATGATCTTACTGACTTAGAACAGAACCTCAGCCAATCAAATGAATGGATTTAAAATAAACTCCTCCTACGGCTGTGTCATATATAAGGCCCAACCTGACCGCTCATTGCACACATCGAGCACGCAATCAATATCGAACACGAATGGACTCCCAACCCATTTAGGTTAGCACGGGATTATATGAAAAAGATTGATTTACTGGGGAAATGGTATGGTGAAGATATTAAAGTAACTGAACTAATGTATACTCATGTAACAAGAATCGTAATATCTATATTTTTGAAAAATGATTGTGTTAAGATGACAAGGCCCTAGTCAGCAGGAGAAAGTATCGCTGTCTAATATCAAATAAAATTTTGATGGAAATTGTGGTTAAATCTGTCTTCAAAGACAAGGTTCGTCTCTGATATACATGACGATTGTTGTATTTTCTGTATGTACCGAAAAGTGGGAAATAAGTGTAGCAAGGCCTAGAAAGTTTAAATATCATTGTAAACAGCACGTGGGTTATGAATATTTTCTTTTTGTGTGCTGAACAAAAACCAATGAAGACACACCCATATAACTGTCAAGTGAACCAATCAGACACCGTTGAATTTTTCAGAAATAGAAGAATTCTTCACCATGAAGAATCAATTCTTCGCGAGAAATGGAAGGATTTGATTGGCTGAATAGGTAGGTTATGTTCTAAAGTTTAAAATACAGTTTTTCATCTTGTTTACCTACAAATTATGCCCCGAAACACATTATTTGACCAAGCTAAACTTGTAAAGCATCAATAAAGGAATTTATTTCTCAAGTTTGATAAATCTGTAGGCACCTTACATTTACTAGATCTTGACCTTAATTGATATTAGTAATTACAACCTTATGAATTTGCAAATGCAACTTCTTAGTGTGGAATCTGATTTTACTAGCTTCACACCCCAGAAAAAGTAAATCCTATTTATTGTTTATATTTCAACGTCAAATTTAGCATTGGCATTAATCTTATTTTCTTTAATTCCAAGACATTCACAATATTTTTTTTCTTTCATTTCTATAGGCAATGATAAGAAAACAGCATTGAAGATTTAATATTTTTGATAAGTTCAATTCTGATCCAGTTATACAGTTTGGAGGTTATGTTCTTTAGTCACTTACTCTGCCGACCAGCAGTTCATACATTAGAGCTCCAACACTCCACCAATCACAGCTCTCATTATATCCACCCACACCCATAACCTCTGTAATAAAACAAACATATAATCCTCTCATTATATCCCTATTCAGCATAAACTGAATTATTAGAAAACTAGAAAAACATAACTTTCTTGGAATAAATTCAATCCAAGTCAGTTTGGGACCTAATACAAATTCATTCAGGGTTTGATGTGGAAAACCATCTTCACCTCACCCAAACATACAGATTTCCATTTCACATCTGACTCAAAATGACTTCATATTTGGTTCTAATCTAACTGTGTAAATTATGATAATGGAAAAACAATACTGAATTTCTGCATCAAATATATTGCTGCCAAGAATACTTCAATAAAACCCTGTCAGCTTCACATAAACTGTTTACCTGGTGCCACGAAGAGTTCCTCAATAGCTACAGGATCAAGTCCTTGTTCCACCTGGCTCAGGTTACAAAAGTAGGTCAGTAGGACATGACCTCGCTCTCCCAGCAGTATGTTGTCTGGTTTCAAATCCCTGTGTTAAAATTAAATCATTATAAGATACATGTATGATTAGTGTTTTGCTCTTTCTTTAAAAACCTTTCCATAAATTAAAATACAAACATAATAATCATATTTTTTTTATTCCAATTAAAAATGATGTTCAAGAAATATGTGTCACTCTTATAACTCTATGTATCTGTTGACACTGTTATAACTCTTTGTATCTGACTATCTGTTGACACTGTTATAACTTTATGTATCTGTTGACACTATGATAACTCTTTGTATCTATTGACACTGTTACCACCCTGACCTGCATATGATTCCCTGAGAGTGAAGCCTGGCTACAGAAATCACTATCTCCGCCATCCATTGTTTGATGCAGGCCTCTGGGATCAGAATCTGCTCCGTTTTACTGGCGGCCTGGTCTAGTTCCGTGAACACGTCTGACACCGTTCTCTGCCGTGACCGGGGAGGGGACGTCAGCTCGTGTTCCAGGGGGGCCGACCGACACAACTCCATGGAGTTCAGTCTCGTTAAAGATAACTTTGTCACCGGAATGTTCCTGTTCTTTTCCATGTTTTCAGTCAGAGTTGATGACCTTGAGGACTTCCTGCTCTGACCATCAGAGAGATCTGTTGGGAGATCATTCAGTGGAGAATTGACTAGAGTGTCCTTCCTATCACAGACCGAGTCCTCTGGTGGGCTAACACCACTAACTATATGGCACTTTTGCTGGTCCACACTGGACCCCGAAGAACTAGTTTCTTCCTTGTTTCGGTGGATATCATAAATACTGAGTTCGTTAGAGTCACTGCCTACCATCGTATCACTACTATTACCTGATAAAACAGTGTCGGATTTTCTAACTGTACCATTATTACCCTGCACTGTTCTATCGTCACCCCCAGACAACATTTGCTGGACTTCAGCATCAGACTGGGATAACGTCCGTTCTACAGATTTAATAAGATCCCTGGCACTCTGTACTATAGACTCGGCATCCTCTGGGAGTCTCAGCTCACCCCTCTCCTCACTGAACACATTATCTGACTCGTTCCTTGGGAGGGAATGTGAGGGAGATAACTCACTCTCCTCCAATATAGTGGTCACCTGATCCGACACAAAGCTATTCAGTCGACTGTGATCCTCCGTGCTGTCAAAGCTGTTAATGCTGAAGTTTTCTAGGTGGGTCGTGTTATTTCTGAGGAGATCCTGGAAACTTGAGTCTCTGTTCTCGTAGGAATGGCTCCTGAGTTCTGACGTATCACACTCGTTAAAATTCTCCTCTGAGGATATGCTCTCAAATCTACTGTAGTCAGGCTTCTTACCTGGCGTTTCACCTGGTTCACCTGAATCAGTTTTATTGTTTGAGTATCTAACAGTGATATCCCTAGACTCTTCTGTTAAAACATTTCTTGCTGCCATGAATTCCAAATCAGCGTTTTCAGTTTGTTGTAAGATTTTGGACACACTTGTTTGATTTTCATGTCCCACTTGAGACTCATTAGAGTCAGGAATGGCATTATCATCTGTATGTAATTTGACACCTGAGTACACGTTTCCTTCGTACAGCTGAGAATTGTCTACATCCCCAAACTGTTTGGATCCTTGCCTCCCTGTGAGATAAGAACCAATGTAGTTCCACAGTTTTCCTCCTGTGGCGTGCTGCAGGAGAAGAAATATGCCGTACTCGGTCTCATAGAACTTGTGTAGACTCACGCTGTATGGACAGCTGGAAGGCAGCACAGTCCTCAACTTCTTTGTGCAGGAGCTTGCCTTGTGAACAACCTTATAAAGAATCAAAGTTATAGATCTTTATAGAATATAACTTGTAGCAATCTCGTAAATAAGAAATTTATACGCAAGCAAAAACATTTCATTTGAAAATTTCAAATTTCTAAACAGTGCCACCTTAATATTCTTGAAGTTTGTGCACCTTGATTAACTAAGTTTGTTACCTCGATTGACATAATAGGTTTCTCACCTAGACAGCCTACGTTCCGATTCTTGATATATTCTGAGTTTCTTACTTTTAAGTTTTTCACCCTTATAGCCTTAATTTTTTTCTACCCTAATAACCTTAAGTTTCTTACCTTGATATTTCATAGCCTTTGGTTTCTTACCTTGATGACATAAGTTTCATCATTAGTTTTATCCATCACCAGCAGCACTTTGTCAATTGTACCGAGTACCTTGAAGTTCTTCATCTCAGCCAGGGATCCTTTCAACATTGCAACGCCAGGATCAAGGTCCATAGACGGTGGAATTTTACTGTTCTCCTATATAAAGGAAACAAATCTCAATGAATTTCAATTCACTGTAACAAAACTTAATTTGTAGCTATTTATTACATTCACTACAATAAAACAAAACAGAAACTTTACATACTTGTCAAAATTTCTAAGTCCCCACTTTTATTTTTTCTAAAAGTTTAAAACCTTAATATCAATGTACTAGTTGCTTATAATTTTGCCTTTAATTTGCAATACTTACCTGTCAAGGCCAAAATTATTGCAATCGAACGTGTGATTATTCGACCGTGGCCGAATTTGTTAGAAAGCATGAAGTTCGAGTTCCATGTGTTTTTCGGGTGTATTTTTCATATTTTTTCACTTCTATCTGTTTTCGATCTTTAATTGATAACGAAAAACAGAAAAAAGCTTGATTTAAATGCGGTGAATGTCCACACAACAATGTAAAAGTGAAGTTGTAATGGCCCAAGCTGGTCGTAGTTAACGAGAGTTCTGTTTCCTTTCACTGTATGACTTTATTTTACTTTAAACTTTTATAATTACCGCCCGAAAAACTTACAAAGCATACCTGAATTCCTTTTAATCATTAGAAATCTTTAGATTTTCAACAAACACAATGAAATCATCCTAGAGTTTATCCGGAAAAATCTATGGAACCGGAACTGGAAGTGCCCTCCCCTCAATGTCAAACTGGAGGAGTGGGGAAATACATGTAATGAGACATAATGTAACTATTGTCAGCAAGGCACAGGCACTTTCGGTACGCCTCTTGTCATCCTAATCTCAACCCTAACTTACATGTATGGAAGAAGATAGACCGGAGTTTTTCCAGCAGCAGAATCTAGCAGAACTAGAGGACGACCTATAGTCTCCACATGTAAAAACATTCAATAAAAAACTTTTCTTAAATAACGTGAACTCTTTGAGGAACGGTTGTCTTGCTGTGAATTCTTTTGAATGGAGGATAATGCACTATTTAACGTTGTGAATTTTTGAATCTAGGGTGCCTTTACGTTTCTGCATATTGTGTTTAAGTGCTTCAATGAAATCAATTAAGTGCGAAAAATTGTTTTGCTACCTTGTTATCTTGTATACTTATTAAATTATACTGTTGAAATAATTCGTTATAAGAGCGATGTAAAGCAAAAACTTGCCCGGGGACTTAGAAATTTTGACTAGTATACAAGTATTGTTTCATGTATACTGACTGCTGCCCATCTCCTGTCGTCCAGAATGTCTTTAGACAGGTGTCTGTTGTACAAGTCCTCTGCCTTCAGTAAGTACTGGGCAGTCTTCCTCCTCACCGCATCGCGTCTGGCCTTATTCTTGTCACCTGTAAAAGAGGAAAATACAAATTACACAACAAAAAGAATAGGGATGCTTTAACTCTTTACAACTTACTGAATGGTGACGTAACATACTGTTAATGTTAACATCATAGAAATATCCCCGCAAGCACTTTATAGCGCAGTACAACTTTCTCGAAAATTTAGCGCAAATAATTATGATGTAATATTTTTATAAGACATTAACATTTTCTTATTTATAAGATTTTTGCAAGTATCAAATAGAAGGGAATTGTAATTAAATTGAATATTAAATTTACTTTTGAAAGTGCGTGATTGCAGGGAAACGGTATATGCAAGATTTTGTGTAAGAAATAGGAAATAGGAAATGTTATCGTGTTAAAATGCCTGATTGCAGGGGAAGTGGTTAAAACAGAGTTATATATCTGATGTAATTTTAAGATTACTTTTTTATATTTTACAGTTTAGTTTTTTGTTGTCTAACATTACAGTAACAAAGGTTTTTACCTTGCACTCCTTTTAGAAGTGTATCCACACCACTCTTGTAGTAACTGAAGGCCAGGTCATATTTAGCGTTGGCCTCGCACTCCTGAGCCAGACAAATCTGATTGGCTGCTAAATATATATAATCCTCCTTCCCACCCAAATCCATGGTGGACACACTCTCCCCCGTCATGCTCCGTGTCTTGAAGGGACTTCTGGGTAATTTTTGTAGAAGAGATTTTGAAGGGCTCTGATTGGCTGAACTAATACCAGATAGCCCAGATAAATCAATATCTCCTTTCCCACACTCCACTTTTGATCCACTCTTTTTCCGCAGTGGATCAAACTCTGATGTATCAGGAAGTGTTGGCTTTGTGGTAGATTCAGTTCTCTCTGCTACATCATGACTGACTTGCTTGTCCTGGTTTACTCCCTTTTCAAAGGAGATCTGTATTCCTGCATCAGAGTCTGTCCTCACATCTTGGTCCTCAATTTGTGACTCATTTTCCATTTCTATAATTAAAGGAATTCCGAATACATAAATTTTTTTATCTAAAACATTCAAGTGCATGAAATTTTGCAAATTTGGAAAACATAATTGAAAACAGTTTTTAAGATTCCACAAATCTCCCTTTAACATGAAGCTTTAAAAAGTGTTATGAATCAAAAGACCTAGCAACCTGAAAAAATCTTAATATAACTTAACTCTTACATTTTTCTTTAGACTTTTTTTTATCCTTACTCAACAAAGTCATAGAATTTCCCTTAGACCTGATCGACTAGTGATACATCAGTTTAATTTTCCTCAGACCTGATCCACTAGTGACACCTCTATTTACCTGCACAGGTGTTCATGGCTGTAAACAGCCAGCTGTTACTGGTCCTAAGTGTAGAGGCTGGGGGCTGGAGCTGGTCGTCCGACATCAGGGGGTCAAAGAATGAGATGTCAGAGTCGGGGAGGGGTGTCCCCAGGGTGGAGTCCACCTCCCCTGTGTCTGTGTCGTCC
Source organism: Saccostrea glomerata (assembly GCA_003671525.1). Lineage (NCBI taxonomy): Eukaryota > Metazoa > Mollusca > Bivalvia > Ostreida > Ostreidae > Saccostrea > Saccostrea glomerata. The sequence goes on along the minus strand of PRKT01000085.1, from coordinate 1,508,499 downwards.
GTGTCGTCGTATGAGTTCAGGCTGATGTTGTCCGGTACCTGGGGAAAGTTCCACACACCGTCCAACTCTTCCTCTCCATTCCTGAAGAGAAGGAGTCAATACTTCACAACTTAATTCAAATATGTACATCAGAACATGTAGGTATAAGATCAATCATACAATAAAGTATTTTGCAGGGCAGCTTTGTTCGAAAAAATTTTTTCTTCAGGGTACATGTACACTTTACAAAAAGAAAGATTGTGTATTTTCTTACTGTTCTGATTTGTCAGTCATCCCTTCACTGGAGGCGGGGCTGTCTACCTCGTCCCTGGGTAGCTGATTGGTCGGTGTCATTGGTGATTTGTTGTCTGACCTTTCACCTTTGTCCTCAGTCAGAATGTCAAGCTTGGAAGGTTTCAGTACCTCTCCTGAAGCTCCGGTTTTAATCTCACTGGCAGCCTTAAAATAGTGAAATATTCTGTGAACTTAATAAAATCAGTTAATTAATCTCACTGGCAGCCTTAAAATAGTACTGAAATATTCTGTAAACTTTATAAAATCAAATGATTTTTTACAAAAGGCCTATGACTGATGTTCTGCATCATGCCATGATACACAAACAGATAGAATAACTTTTTTTTTAGTCCACTCTGCTATGCAAGATATACCATCAAAAATGTCTCAAGTCTGGACAGTCTTATATTAATGTCATTTAGCTTTCAGTTAGCAGATCAGTAATGCTTACCTTGATGAAAGCTTTGAAGTCATTGGAATTATACAGATAATGGTGTTTTCCAATGAACTGCAGCAGTTTAATGGCACTCTGTCGCCTCTCCTCAATGACATTATCGTCAAATCTCCCTTAAGGAATAAATAATATTTACGTTTAAATTTAGTTTTATTACAACTACTGAGTGTAGGTTGAACAAATCTTCTATATTTAGAGATCATCAAAATATCTAACCAAACAGCAGAGGCCTTGCAAACTTTGGAAATTCATCCTTTCTGTGCAAAGCTTTGTGTAGAGACAACATGGATTTGTATAATTGTTTGAAGTCATTGTATCTTTTCCAAGTCACCACCTACAATGTTAATCTTGTTTATTTATACCGATTTCATGTGATTTAAATTCATAGCAAGTGCAGTTAGTTCTATACACTAACATGGAAGAACAAAGTTAACTTAATTTAATTGAATGTCAGACTGCTCGGCCCAACGACTCCTCGGCCCATTGACAACTTGGCACCGACGGCTCGGCCCAAATTTGAAGACACCTCGGTTCACATTAAAGACACTCGGCCCCAACAAAAATGTAATATTTTAATCAAATATATTTATTATTTATGCTATTATATATCTATGAAGAGAAAAAGAAAATTAATTTGATACATTAACAATCTTCCAAGACCGTCAAAAGAAAGACAACCCAACTTGATTAAGTGCTAATCATTAAACAAGAAGACGCGGTGCATACTCTAGAGTCTCAAGCGCGTGTCATATGGGGTGGTGACTATAAGGAGTTAATTACGAGATGGCATAATTGGGAGACGATAATAATCACTGGAAGTCTATATATCCTTACAATGATTACCAACCCATATCTATCGGATGTTCCATATTGTTATTGAAATAATAAACGGATTGTAATTCGATCTTGCATGTGCTGTGGTTTGTTCGAAAATACTGAAATTCCCTGTTTATCGTATATTTATTGTAAACGTATAGTGACTAATTATACATACATCTACATTACCATAGAAAATACAGAAATTGAAAATTAAACCAATTTAAACAAAATAAATTAATTTTATTCCTTGGGCTGAGCTGTACGTCTTCGGTATGGGCCAATGTGTCAATGATTTTGAGCCGACCTGTCAGGGCAGAGGTGTCAACCAGCACGGGCCGAGGTGTCGTTGGGCCGAGAAGTCTGTCTACCATTTAATTAAACTAATTTAATGTCACAGTCATGTTGTTTGACAAGCTTGATCTGAATTAAAACTGAATAAATAACATGAGTAACTGCACTTGCCCTAACAGTTGCAACGTCAACATCTTAGCATCAAGTGTCATGATATGCGACATGTTATGCAGGGTAAAACACAGTGGCAATATTGAGATGTTTGTTCATGGTAGCTCTGCAGTGAAATCTTACCTCTGTTAAACTTTCTGGGGATCTGACGATGAAAACCTGTAAATTTGAGGGAATGATGTCAGTACATTCAGACCACAGATATGTTCATACATGTGCTAGTATGTCAAAATAAACACTTTAGAACATGACAACAAAGTTTTAATACAAGGAGAGTCGGTCTGTCAGACAGCTGTCACAGTCACCTGACAGCCATGCATCATGTTTACATCAGCTGCACGATGAATGTGGAATAAACAGTGAAAAATACTGACCCTACATGTGACTTTGTATATCGTAAAGCCGTTGGGATGCAACGTTGGATCTGTTACGTCAAACGACCATATCTTTTCCTTGGAATTCGCATTAGTTGTCCTACCTGCCATCGTCCATCATTATCATCAATGATTTACAGTCAACTCGTACACAAACCGAGTCGTACACAAACCAACTCGTACACAAAAAGTCAACTCGTATACAAAAAAAAGTCAACTCGTACACAACCCAAAAGTCAACTCGTACACAACTTTTAAATAGGTTTTACTAGGTACTTAAAAGAATTTCTTGGCTTTATTAAACATTGTTGATAATTGTATCAGAATTTTGGAACATTAGTTAAATAAATAAATCAAGATTGCCATATATTGTCATATTCATTCTTGATTCTTCAATTAATTATAATATTAATTATAAAACGAATGTAATCTAAAAGAAATCTTTCATTATTAAAATACTTATAAATCAAAATACAAAAAAAAAAATTACTTCAAATGGATTTCTAATTGTCAAGAAAATTGTTATACGTTTATTTTAAAATTTTCTTTATACAATTTTCTATTTGTAGAATTCATATAATATTTCATAGCATCCTAAATTATTTTCTTAATGATATGTATAGAGTAATGTAGTAATTTAGATAGTACATGCGCTGAAAATACATGGTAAGAATTTAATGGTATATTGTATTAAACATATTTGTCTTAATCTTATCTAGACTACTAGACTACTAATAAAAAAAAGTTTTAAAAACTTACCGTCTTGCTGCAGGAAAGACAACTCTCACGAACCATGGTGAAGTATAAGGAATGAAGAAACTTGGAGACGTTTTCCATACATATAGTATCTCATCATTAAAGGATACCGAATTATGAGCATATCGTAATAAGCGTTTGTCGCAGATCCAAGAAACCACCGCCCGTGTGTTGGTTTAACGATACTTCTTTGATGTCTTTGATCAGAGACATATAAAACCATGGTTTTATATGTCTCTGCTTTGATGTTCCCAATCAGGGAAGTTAAATTATTTCAATATTTTTGGAAAAAAATTACAAAAAGTACATTTCTTTTTAAAATTTATTAAATATTTAATAATCATTCCTAAATAAAACATTATTTGAATAAAATTAAATGTTGTGTACGAGTTGACTCCTGGATTTTGTATACGAGTTGACTTTTTGTGTACGAGTTGGTCTGTGTACGACTCGGTTTGTGTACGAGTTGACTGGACACCTCATCAATGTCGTAAACGTATTCAGTTTGGGTTTTTTTTAGTCTCGTTCAACCAGACCCTCGGCTGTCTCCGTAAATCTCCGACCACCCAGAGGGTCTGGTAAAGATACGTGATATCGATTGTAGCGCCAAAGCGAGGCTTACCGAAATTCTGGTAAAGTTTTTGATTGGCTGAAAAGAACACACCTACATGATTTAAACAAACACATGATAAATCAGCAGAAAAATAAGTTAAAGATATAAAAGTTATATGTCTAAAAGTTAAGGCTGTTAGATAGGGATTGTTTACTGTAATGCCCACCAGTTATAGGTAAGTGTATAAATGTGTAATCTTGCAAATATTCTGTAAGAAAGCAAAAGTGAAAGTAGTGTAGCCCTACCTGCGTAATACACATTCCTTCGATCGATATTGTAATTTCTCGTTTGGTATCCCTAATTAAAGACCAGTTTATTAATATAAAGTCAAAATCAAGCAGAAGAAACGTCTTGAACGTTTGATTACAAAAAGGATTTTTAAAATGAAAACAAGATAGCGCCCTCTGACGGTTACAAACGCTTACGTGATTCTTTACCAGACTCTCTGCTGGTCGGAGTTCACGGAGACAGCCGAGCGTCTGGTTGAACGAGACTAGGTTTTTTTTTAAGCATCAAAATGTTTCTTGTTTGTATTGTCTTATATCATATCTGAATATTTGCTTGTATAAAATAAAAAATAAAAATCTTCGAATTAATTAAATCTAATGAAAATTCAGCAATTGATATTTTTCATGTAAGTCGTAAAAATTACAGCCAACTTTCGGCACTTAGATATTTTCTGTTTTTACGACGCTGAAGAGTTGCATAGCTAAACCGGTGTAAGGTGTAAGTTTGGTTGTCAAAAAGATGGGACTGTTAACGATTTTAAAGAAGATGAAGCAGAAAGAAAAGGAAGTTAGATTACTCATGCTGTATCCTTTCGTTACATAGGGAGATTTTTATTCATTAGTTTTATCTTTTCTAAGGTAGTCAGTGGTTGTAAAGTTGTCATGTCCAAAGAGGCAAAGACTAATTCTACCTACATAGCTATTTGTTGATATTCAAACCTACTCTAGGTACCTATTTTTCCAAGTCTTTGCTTTATTTACATTTTTGGTCAATCGCAGGAATGTCGCAAATTTCTTGATAGAGTCTCACTAATGATCATGATGATGTGGATGACATGAGTTTGGTTAAAAAAATTCTTTTAACCTAAATATCAATTATGCAACATGCATTAATTACAATATATACAGATCCATTCTCTAGAAACTAATGATTAAAAATGTTTAAATACCTAAATATCTCTCAAATATGTGATAGCAATCTGTGCGAAGAAACATTCTTCACTGCGAGCTCATAACCAATGCCTGGGTGAAGAGAAAATTGGACTTCGCACATTGATCCAAACAATTTTTTTCTGATTTGTTAAGGTTTCTTTTTGGTAATGCAACTTACCTGCAAGGTCATGTGACAGCAGAGTCTAGATTAAAACTGTTACAATATATACAGAAGTATTCGGCTCACCCTAATGGTCCCAATGTTGATTTTTTAAAATATCCATGCATAATTTTACTTACATTATTTTATATCAATATTATTGTATGTATGGATCCTTAATTTTTTAAGAGGCTTAGATAATGCTGGGAAAACCACAATTTTAAAGAAATTCAATGGAGAAGATATTGATACTATATCTCCAACCCTAGGTTTTAACATTAAAACTTTAGAACATAGAGGGTGAGTAAAGTATTCACTATTTTTCAAGCTTTAAACCCTGTATTCAATTATAAAATGAATTTAATTTCTAATTTAATATTTATTTTTGTAGTTTTAAGTTAAATATATGGGATGTAGGTGGACAGAAATCATTGAGATCGTACTGGAGGAATTATTTTGAGAGTACCGACGGCCTGATCTGGGTCGTGGACTGTGCAGACAGGATGAGACTTCAGGATTGTAAACAAGAACTCCAATCTCTGTTAGTAGAAGAGGTAGGTCTAAAACAATGTAAATTGTATACAATCTGGATGCCACCGGATGGTAAGGGGCACCTGTTTGTATATTTTATACAATCTTTATTGTAGAGATTAGCCGGGGCAACTTTGCTGGTGTTTGCAAACAAACAAGATCTACCTGGAGCTTTGCCAGCTGAAAAAATACGAGAGGTACCATTACTTTTTTTTAATGATAAAAAGGTTTTTTTGATTGTTTACAATTATTATGAGAATTAATGTTTAATTGTGGCAGAAAAAATATTCTGATTATGAGGGTTATGTATGCAGCATTAATTCCTATGCTTACAAAGAAAGACACATACATCTTGTTTGTATTAATCAATTTGATGTCTGTTAAGAACTATAAATAATTATATAAATTAGGTTTAAATATGTCATTGTACATTGATATCTACATTGTACATCATTGTTTCAATGGTGAAATACCTCTGCTCAATAAATCTTTACAGATGGCTTTTTAGCAGTGTTAAGAATACTTCAAGCAAATTATAAGGAATGTCTGACCTTCCACTCTTTTCAGTTGTTGGATCTGGACAGCATTAAGACGCACCATTGGAGGATTCTAGACTGCAGCGCTGTAACAGGGGAAAATCTTCTAAAAGGAATAGACTGGATAATTGATGATATCGCTTCACGGATATTTACCATGGACTAGCTCAAATTGGTTCCAATACATCAACCGGCATCAGTTTATGTATTGTTATACTTCTATGTGATATCAACGTGCTTACTGACTATTGACAAAGCATAATCTTCCCAAAATGGTGTTATTTTTGCTTTGTGAAGTGACAACCTACAGTGGCTCATTCACAGTGGATAACCAAAGCTTTCAAGCAGCCATGGAGCTTCAAGTAGACCTTATTATTTAGGGAGTATATATACTAATAAGTTCCAGATGTCACCATTTTACTTACTGTTGCTATGCTAGATTGGTTGCTTTTTTAAAGTCAGAAATCTGCCCTTGAATCAGAATTTCTGCTTTATTTACATGTACCTCAATAAATAAAAAGTAATGAATGTTGTTTGTTGTTTTTACCTTTAAAACTTGGCATTAAAAATCAATTTTTTATGCAGGATATAGATAAGCTCTCCTTAACAAATGATACTATGAGTAAGGCAATTTTCAAGTTTGGTTTTAATATGACAAATAGTTAGTTACTTAACTCATCAGGAAAATGTAGGTCAAAACCAGCATCTGAAGCAAGTCTGTAATTGTCCATCCCTAGATGCATCATCCATTCAACTTTGTTCCAGGTAGGGTTTATAGTTACATGGACTTAGATTGGACTTGCTCCTAAAACTTGAACTTGGATGCTGACACTTGCTGGTAGTACAGAGTAAGCTAATCTTAACTGCATCCAGGTGAGCTAAAATGTCTGTTCTATTTATGACCTAAATTCCACAGCCAACTACAATACACTATATGAAGTATCCTCTATAGAGACTTTGAGGCTACTTTAATGTCTCACATGTTTACCTAACTCTCAGGGGCACCTTGTGACACATGGAGCAGCTGTCCTTTGTTCAGAATTTTTTACTGCTGTGTACGGTATGTACAAGAACAGTATGTGAATATTTTTATTGTGAGCATCACTATCTTCAACAGTTAAGAGTAATAGGCAAATTGATTGAATAAACAAATATAAATCTTCATCTATATAAATAAGATTTTATTAAGGCTTGTTAAGGAGGAGAGAACTTGATGGAATGTAGTGTGCTGTCCAGACAACCAATAACCACTTCCTGTACGCCATCGCCGTCAATGTCAGCTGTGTCTACACCACTGATCCAATCAGACGTGGCAAACCTGTCCATGAGCTATAGCAAAAGAAAGGGTTAAAATACAAGAACAATGGTTTAATGTTCATTGCTAAATAGTAAAAACTAGAAATATGTCCATAGGACATGAATGCCCCGCCGAGGGTATATTAGTAAAGCAACATGAAAATTTGATCAGAAAATCTTGAATAGTGATGTAGTTGAATTGCTTACATAGTCATAAGAATGTATCAGCATATGAAGTTTGACACTAATTTCATTAAAGTGAGGTCAAGGTCAAAGGAAATACCAAGGTCAAAAACTGTTGATGCAGTTGAAAAGCTCTTATCAGTATGCTTCACCATATGAAGTTGGAAAAATATTTTAAATGGTTTCTTCAAAACTGACTTAAACACAAATAGATAAAAGTGAGGTCAAGGTCAAAGCAAAGGTCAAGGTCAAAAATGTTGATGCATATATCTCATCAATATGTATCAACATATGAAGTTTAACATAAATATCTAGAAATATTGTCTTTAATAAAAACTGACTTAAACACAATTTGATAAAAGTGAGGTCAAAGGTCAAATAAAAGGCCAAGGTCAAAATTGTTGATGCAGTTGAATTGCATACATCATTATGTATCAGCATATGAAGTTTAACACTGATTTAAGAAAAGTGAGGTCAAAAGGAAAGGTCAATGTCAAAAATGTTGATGAAGTTGAATTGCTCTCATCAATATGTAACAGCATATTAAGTTTGATAAAAATATCTTGAATGGTATCTTTAAAACTAAGCAAAACACTAATTAAAGATAAGTGAGGTCAAGGTCAAAGGAAAGGTCAAGGTCAAAAATGTTGAAGCAGTTGAATAGGTCTCATCAGTATGTATTAACATGTGAAGTTTGATAACACCATCTTGAATGGTATGTTTAAAACTGAGCTAAACACTAAATTAAGAAAAGAGAGGTCAAGGTCAAAGGAAAGATCAAGGTCAAAAAATGTTGATGCAGTTGCAAACCTCTCATCAATATCTATCAGCATACAAAGTTTGATGAAAATATCTTGGATAGTTTCTTTGAAACTTAGCTTTGAACAGAGCTAAACGCAAAGTGTGACGGAAGGACAGATGGAAGGACAGAAGACGGACAAGACAAACACTATATGCCCCGGCCATATTCATGGCGGGGCATAAAAATCAAAAAGTGATAAGCTTGTTTGTACATGTATTTAGGAAAATATTAGCTACGATACTGAGAAATATATGTTTAAAGTTAACTGACTTACATGTATGTAGCATTACCATTTGTTTTAGAGAATGTATGAAATTCCATGCTAAGTATCCTTTATATTCTAAGCCCCACTCCTTTTGAAATTACTTACCTTGCCATCAGAGTAGATCAGCAGCTCATTGAAGTAGCCAGCACACAAGAGAAGATCCTGTTCCAGATCAGGGAAAGGGAGCTTACTCAAGCTGGTAATGGGATACTGAGCATTGGCGAATTCTGTTATCTATAAATGAAAAATAACAATAAACATAGGTTTGTAGGCAAGAGAGTACTTCTTTATTCACCTTTTGTTTCCCTGTTCTTTTTTCAAGTAGCCATTTCTAAATTGTATTAGTTCAAAAGAGGCACTGTGATAGCAAATATACACTCTGATAAAACCCATAATTCATATCCTCTAAGAAATGTTGACATGGCAAACCGCAGTTTTAGTAAAAAGATTTTCTTGGGAATAAAGTATGATGGTTTTTTTGTATGTTTTTGAATGCTTTGCTGGTATGTATATAGCCTTATGCATTATGGAGTCCTAACAGCATGCAGTTGAGTGGTCAATATACTCTGTTTCATTCCTGTGGGTCAGTAATCCAGAAAAATGTTGTTCTTTCCATTGTTTTGTTTCCATTTTTTTCTCCACTGCCTCTTAATTATACTTAATAACCCTCATCTTCGCTAGCAAAGGGTTTTTGATACGTTACTCCTGATGAGGAGAGAAGCATATCAGAAACCCTTGGCTAGCGAAGATGAACAACCCTCAGCTACCCTCTATCAATTGCCATTATTTTATACGGCATAGTATTTATAATGTACTAATGATTATTAAATCTTGAATAAGATTTGATTAATTAATCTTAACCTTGAACAACTTAGCCATGGATGACAAAACAAACTCACAGAAAAGTTGTGGAAAATAAAGAGAGATCCTGTGTCTGACCCCAGAGCAACTTGTTCCCCTGACCTTGACCCTGAGGTGGTTGACAAGGTCACTGGTAGCTTCTCTGTATTTACAAAATTTCCACTGCACATCTGTAAAATAAATACTGAATTGATGAGATAGCTGCAGTGCACACATATAGCTTTAAAAATTATAGAATTCTGTAAAACTCCTTGCCTGAAAAAAAATAAGTGTTACATGTACATAAAAGTATACAGTTGTTGACTGGGGTAGAGGGAAACAGTCGATCTGTTTGAGCAAAGTGTAAGCTGTTGCCCAAGGCTACAACAGTTTGCACTCTGGTCCAACAGGTCAACTGTTTCCCAAGACTCCTGTTTTGTTAAACATGTACTCCTTTACCGAATGTTAAGCACCATATGACCTCAGCGGGCAACAGTCTTTTTTAACAGTCTATTTTAACAGTTCCTGGACCGACAGCTGGGGAAAACACTAGAACTGTTGGGAATTTTAAAGTAAGAAATTTTATAGGGACTGTTTAGTAGAGGGTTTAACAATTCACAAAATTATTTTACTCTACTCCACAAATATTTAGAGTCAAAACTCTTAATCTTAAACTCAATCTGGGAATTATTTTCTTTTGTAGTATATGTTCTCTGGATTCTAGCAAACATACTGGAATGATTGGATATATTGCACTGTAGAATACTACATATATATCAAGGTAATAACTATCATTAAGTTTAAAGAAACATGGTATTTAAGCATTAATTTTGAACTGAAGGTTATATGCACTCTATAATTAGCTGATAAGAGTAATTACCGGTACTTATAGACTTACAGCAGTGATGATGCTAGGAGTTTTGATCACCATGACGACAGCCCCTTGGTGGATGACATACAGTTGACAGTCACTGTCGGATACAAGGACGTAACTAGATCTCTGACTGTGTTCATTAGTGAGGTTCACTGTCAACTGACATTTCACTGACAACGTCGAACTATACACCTTTAGGAATAAATGGAAACAAATTTGATACTGGTACATTGTACTAAAAACATGTACATAAGCTTTTTTGTCATTTATTTCTTTTAAAGACATAAATCTAGAACATGAAAGCCTCAAAGATGAATTCAAATATAAAAGTAGATCTAAATCATGTACCTGTGCCCACACCACCCCTCCTCAACCAATGTTTGGTAAAAAATTGGTAATGGAACAATATTTCCAAAGATGAGTTTCAGGAAATCAAGTTTACCTGATTCAACTTTAGATCGTTCAGATTGATGCGCCACAACACATTGGACGGAAGAACTCCACATACCACACCGCTGTCACTGCTAAGTACGATAGCCATATTGCCAGCTGTAAAATATCAGAAAAGGTCTGTCAATTGTGTGTTTTCTAGATCAGCCAAAAAAACTCAATTTAAGATTCAGCATCTTGTAGCATTCTGTATCCCCAGAAATACAACATTTTTTCAAATGTCAAAATTGGGACCACTCTATGTTCATAAAAATTTATAGGTAAGGTTGATTTAAAAAAAAAATGTATGCTTTAAGCTCTGTAGACCTTTTTTGTTAGGGACTTACTTTTATCTTTTTGTATCTGGAGACAGTTGAGGCAGCTGTCTGTGATGCTCTGTCTACATAAAATCTGACGATTACAAAACACTGTCATCATCCCACACGAGTCGACGGTCACCAAATCATTGTGGTAGAACTTAGTGATGTCCTCAATCTTCATCGCCTGAACTGGACCACTCTTTGTCTCCAAGGAGAGCTGCATGAAGATGTAACAAGTAAACATAGAAAAACATACTTAAAGACATGATTTTTTTCCTGGAGAATTAATTTACCCTTTACTTAAGTGTATTTGAAGCATTAACAGTTGATTAAACCACTTCAAAAATATTATTTTATTTATCTATTTATCTGTTGAAAGTCTGCAAAAAACATATAATTATAAAAATAGTATATAAACAATGATAAGTTGACAGATACCTGTGTAGATTTGTATCCGCCATCCTTTGTCAGATCGTATACTCTTATTACACCATCCTCTCCACCCACGGCCAGATTTAATCCAGATTCTCTAAAACATTGATGAATTTAGGTAAAGAATACCTTATGTTAATAACCAATAAAACCCTAACTTTAGAGAAAAAAAATACTGAGAAAATTCGGATGGTCAGATGGTTGCATAGTGCAAATGGATCTTAAGACGCTTACCGATTGCTTACCTGAAGAGTGTGCCTAAACACAAGCAATTAAATCTGTAATCTGTTTTTGTTGACCATAATTCTGTAATCGAAAAGGGAACATTTTCCTTCAGCTTCATCTTGCCGGTTTCCGAGCCCGACTTCAGCCAAATTGCGGATTTCGGGGAGATAACTCTTTCTGCCCATGTTCATCATAAGAAAAGTACTCATCCTAGTTATATCCATCCAACTGATTTAAATTTAAGCCACTGGGTTTGTCATTTGATAATTGAATTCTCAGTGTTTTCTGGGTAATTTGAATTTTGAAGAGAACATTTTTTCTGTTATTTTATTTCAGATGACGGTACAGTCGTACAGACATAGATCTAATGACCTAGCTAGATCTACAGTGCAAAGTAATTTTAACTTCTTATTTGATCCATAAATTTTTGTGTACCTCAATTTTAATTCTTTATTCATTAGAAGTCATTAATTCAAGATTTCTCATATATAACAAATACTTATTAATAGGTTGAAACAATCAACATCTCCATCTTTACATCTTGCAGCCCGGCCTGGTATGAGTGAATGACCTCAAAATACATTCCATCCAGTCATTTACAACCAACTATTAAGGACATATGCCTTTAAGTTTTTACAACCATTCTTTCAACAGGACTCCTGTATTCTTCCTAGCCACAGTAATGATCTGTGAACTGAAATTCTTTCCCAGCATCAATGGACACAGCTGATTTTCTAAAAGCTAATTCAAGACCAGAATTAGCTCCTACTAATTTTAAAAAGGACTGATTTCATCCAGATTTTAGACAGCTTTTCCTCGGCATATTTTGCATGTAAAAAAAAAAGTCCAACACTGGAGCTCAGCACTCTACTAGCAGCTGATAAATTAAAGAAGAACAGAGCTATACATAAACATGAATGTATAAACCATAAATAAACTACTACCAGACAAATTATACATCTTTATTATTGATCCATTACCGATCAAGAATTTTGTTATGATACAGATTGTTAATTATGTACATGTATTAAGGCAAGCTAGTATAAAATATGTATTTCCCTTTAATCAGTATTTCCAATATTTAAAAAATGCATTTAAAATCCTTAAAAAATAGCAAAACATAAATAGAAGTTTGTGACACATAAAAATATTAAACAGCAACAAGAACTTTTAAGAAATCCTAGAACATTAATTTTGAAAACAAATACATGTGAAGGACAAAACCTAGATTTCTACCAATATTTCCAAACTTTACTAGATAAAAACAGTCTCTAGGAAGTACATGAACTAAATGATGGAGTCTGTAGACAATTGGGTACTAGTATTACATGTAAATAGTACCAGGGTACTAGTATTACATGTAAAAAGTACCAGGGTACTAGTGTTACATGCAAATAGTACCAGGGTACTAGTATTACATGTAAATAGTACTAGGGTACTAGTATTACATGTAAATAGTACCAGGCTACTAGTAATACATGTTCATAGTACCAGAATGAATTCAAAATATCAATTGTGTAGTTCAGCTGAGCACTGGAACAAAAAGATATTACAACTCTAGACTTACACATAATAAAATAATTCAACAAAGAAAAAACAAAGATACACAAGAATGAAAAAGAAATAAACTGAAAACATGTATAAGTAACAGAATGAATGTGGTACATGTATCTGATAACCTTCCTCTTTTAGGGGCTGACTTGTAACATTTTGGAAAATGGAATATTTTATTTAGCATGCTCATTTATACTGTTTTGTGGAATAAAAGTACAAGAAAAAAATCGCAAAATAAATGCTTTTGATAAACTATGAATGCAAAAAATGTAATTTTGTTACACTACTTACAAATAACTACATGATTCAAAATTGTATGTACAGAATATAACTTTTAAAATACAGGGTATAAAATATTTTCATGCATTTACAGTATGTAGTACATAATTTGAATAATGTTGGTGTTTTCTTTACAGTTTGTTTATTATAAGCATGTGCAGGTATTAGTATACAACTTAATCATAATATCACGTAAACCTTACATTTGACAGGTTATCTATGTACAGAACTGTGGAATGGATTTTAATGAAATCATCATGGATTTTCGGGAGGGAATACTAAGCTTTGAGTAGCCACACAATAAAATCTGATATAAAAATAAATGTTGTATAGCACTTCATGATATGTCAAAATCCAAACAACCTAACTGCCCTCAACAGTTATTAGTAAAAAAAAATCCTACTTTTCAAAAAATTAATTATGCTAATAGGTTACATCAATATCAATTTATATTTCAAATAAACATGTATATGATGTATATTCATGCACAACCATTCATAAATCAAAGATATATTAAATGGGGATATGTGGTAAAATTAAATTTTTACATGTATATTTAAGTCCTACTTTATTTAGTAAGTAACACAATGCATATGTTATTAATACAATGGAATGTTGGTGACTTACATTTGACAGCGGATATGTAAATTAAAATTATAAATACCTATTTTGTTACAATCCACTTTTTGTAAAATATTTCTATACATTTACATATTATTGACAAAAAAAATGTCCTTTTATTGCAGACAAACACCTTTCATTGCAAAATTATTGAAGTTTCTGTAATCATTATTAAACACACAATAGTAAAATATATGAATAGTACTTGAAGCAGTGGTTACAGTTATATAAATATGAAGGAAACAAAGATTTATATCAAGTTTGGGGACACACAATCTCCCAAAAGTAGACCTGCTGAAAATTGTAACTTGTCTAAAACAAAGAACTTTAATTTCAGGTCTTTGATATTCAAGACGTGGCATTTACATTCAGAATGGGCCTCTAGCTGATCAGTTATAAGCAACACAACCTTAAAAGCTCCGTAATGTGTCATTGTCGATGGAGCAATAAAACTTGGACTTAAAATTCTTCAAACGCACCATTTAAAAATGAATACATCTGGATGGTTCATTTCTGTCAATTGATTTTTGTATAAAATTGCATCCGTAAAATCGACGAGATTCGCTAATATCATAAAACAATGGTTCTCCCTCTTTTGACTTTGGAGTCTGTAAATGCTAATTAGTCGTTCCTGTGGCTCTCAGCAAGGACTGTGTCTAAAGGTCTTCATCAGGGGAATAAGACAGGAGGGCTTGTCTGCGCCCCTCAGGAATGGGTGCTGCAGTAACTCGAATGCCGTGGCTCTCTGATCTGGGTCACGGACCAACATACGCTCCAGGAAGCCTTGTAACCGCGGCGACACCTAAAACATTCACAATGTAAAGGTCTTATTATGTGTAAAACAAAACTGACTTCCATTAATTTTTTTTTTATTTATCTTCACAGTGTAATACTGTATCATTATTTAACTTTTAATCTTTCACTTTTATTTAAATTCCATTGTAATATACTATTATCATGTATCAATTGATCTTAAACCTTGATGCAAGGAGAGCAGACATTAAGGCAAATATCTTTACAAGCATCAGTTTTGTACAATATTTACGTCAGTTTTTGTGTTGTGTTTATGATACTGACTCTGTGTGCGTTCTTGAGCTTTGGTGGTGGCATGTCCCGGATCCTCCTCATCGCCTGGAGCGGGGGTTCATTGAAAAATGGCGGTTCTCCATCAATCATCTCTATCACCATAATACCCAGGGACCAGATATCAACCTGATAATATTATTATCATGAATGTTATATAAAAATGTAATAATTTTATGATAATTTTGATTGAGCACAATCTCGCAGACTCTTTGATTCTTGTTAGGACTAAAGCAAATCATTGTACTATGATCTACAATCTGCAGGGAATCAAGTACATCTAGTTTCCACTTATGATAATTAAGAGTCTATTACAAATTTCTGAATGTGAGATTAAATCCTAACCTCTGGCCCGTATGGTAACCTTGAGATGACCTCTGGTGCCATCCAATATGGAGTCCCCACAAGGGATTTTCTTTTAGGCAGTTCTTGAGTAACTTGTGCACAGAATCCAAAGTCAGATAGCTTAACCTATGAAAGAATTTGGTAAAAATTTAACAACAACAAAACTATTTTCAAATCATTTCTAGTAAATCACTGCATTTCATTTAATCATGAGGCACAATTGTCAAAAATCCTTGCTAAGTATTATTTGGTTATATTTATAAGTATGTTTTGTAATTATTCATGAGGACTTTATTTTCTCATCAATACAATCTCACAAGCAAAATGATAAACATCATACACATAGTGTTTTCCCTTTATTTCAAAGGGTTAGAGATCAGTTGTTACAGGCTAGGGGCTGAGGTGTATGTACAAATTTTCAATAGACCATACAGCAATTTAATTTTGAATTTTTATTTCAAAGCAGAATTTTTATCAATTGAAGCAGTCAATTTCGCCAGTAGCCGGTTCTTAGGGAAAACACTAAACTCAATAAGATTTAAATAAGAATAAGATAAACTGGTAACCTTCCCATCCTGGGAGAGTAAGATGGAGTCGGATTTGATGTCGCGGTGAATGACTCCGTTAGAGTGGAGAAAGGAGAGAGCTTTCAGGCAGGCTTTACACACCGTGGCTATCTGATTCTCATCAATCCTACAAGCACACACGTCACAAAGATTACATTTAAAGGTTCATACATACTGTAAACACATGTCACAAATATTACAAAGGTTCATACATACTGTAAACACACGTCACAATGATTACAAAGATTTGTAATTTAAACCATAGGGTGGTAATTCAGAAGAATAACAGTTTCTGTTCAAATTGCACATAGAAAATTACATAGTTTCCTGGTTTGGAATTAAATGTACTAAATGGATTTCTAGCTTTCTCAGTTCAATTTACAAATACACCCCTCCCTATGTGAGGTGACTTACTTGTTGCTTGTCTGGTTGACTACAATGTCTGTCAGAGCGCCACCTTCCAGGAACTCCATCACGACCCATAATTCATCACCCACCAGGAAGCTGTCATACATGTCTACAATGTTTGGATGATGATAGTCCCTCATGATCACCACCTAAATATCAAAATCACAAATAATTAAGATACTGAAATACTGACATTCACTGAATAAAATTACATAAGGTATGCAACTGTTAATGTCTGTTTATCACACAGAGATTATAAGCATGACTTGTCAGAGATAAACGTGAAGTAGTTTGGATCAGATAACCATTGTACATCCATCATAAAAGTTGCTACAACATAATGTATTTCCACATATATAACATATAAGACTACTGCTGACCTCATTAAACAAGAGTTCCCTCCTCTGTTGCTTGCGGAGGTCCATCTTCTTCACGGCCACCTGGGCCCCCGTGCTGGTCTGTGTCGCGATACACACAATGCCCGTCGATCCTTCTCCGATCTTCATGAAGTTATCCAAGTCCTCTCTGGGGTCTCCTGGGCTGACCACCATTTGTAATGCTGCTCTGAACTGTAATGACAAATTGTGATCAGTTATATTGTATCTAATGCCGCTCTGAACTGTAATAATATAGAGTAATCAGTTACATGTATCTAATGCTGCTCTGAACTGTAACAAATTGTAATCGATACATATATAATGATAAATTTATTATATACCCCCTTATAATCAGCTAAATATAGCAGAATAAAATTTTAGAGATCAATTGTATAATATTTATCCATAAACAAAGCATAATAACAAGGGACTTTTTAACGCGCAAGAAAAATAACGTCATGTTTTTGCGTACTACGTCATCAGTTTCAGAGAGTGGTGATATGGATTCAGAAAACCACAGTGTGGTGATCCGGAAAATCCGATCAAACTCTGTAAAATTAACAGTAACAAAAACAAGGAAATTGATGGGTATATAATAAATGTAACATATGCTGCTCTGAACTGTAATAACAAAGTGTGATCCGTTACGTTGTACCTAATGCTGCTCTGAACTATAACAACACAAAGTAATCTATTACATGTATCTAATGCTGCTCTGAACTGTAATTCAAACTAATGCTGCCTTGATACTTTTAAATTACTAGGCCCTGGCTTAATACTGTAAAATTACTGATACATTGAATTGTTCTCTCCGTCTCATACTACCTGTAGAAGAACACATTTTAAATACCTTATACCTCCAGTTACATGGTTAAACTGAAGATGCAGTATAGATTGTGTGCACATTTCAAACCTATCAATGTTACCAGTGTGGGTGTCGATCAATCCTGATACTTCATCCCCCGAGTTTTTTCATTAAAAAACAGCTTACCATTAAACAGATACAATGTAGTATAATTACACAGGTGCAAAACTTTATCTCTCATCCTAATGGCAAGCCAGCACTTATCTCTGCAAGGACTGCCTGACCTCTTAATGTGACAGACTTCAGGTATTTGATGATCTGTACCTTGTACATGTGATAGTCTGTTGTTCAGGTTTTTGATGACCTGTTCATGTGATAGTCTCTGTTGTTCAGTATATACCTGTAATCACCTGTTCCTTACCTTTTCATGTGATAGTCTTGGCTGTTAAGGTATATACCTGTGATCATCTGTTCCTTACCTGTTCATGTGATAGTCTCTGTTGTTCAGGTATTGACCCGCTGGGAGGAGGTTTGGTGGGGGATTGCTGAGGGGGCCCCATTTTAGGAGGTGCTTGTTGATAGCCCTGCTGTGGATGAGGTACCTAAAAAATGCGAAAATATGAGTTTCGGATGTTCAGTTGTGTACTGTATATACATTGTACTAAGCACGAGATAGGAAGAGCGGGGTCTTGTTTTCATTCTGATCTTTGGGGAGGGATGGGCTGGTAAATGACACTTTAATACATAATTGGATATAATTCAAAGGAAAAATGAGATATCAAAAGATTCAAAACAGCCAGGTTAAATTACATAATGAAAGACTGGTTGGGATTTCCAATTAATTTGACTTTTTAATCAAGTTCAAGATATAACAATTTAGCTGTAATTTGCTTCTACCAATTTTTTAGAAAATGAAATAATTCCAAGAAATTTGGATATTTTTTTAAATTATTTTTTTAAATATAACTTATAAGTGGTAAAAAACATATTCCTTTACAGTTTTGAAACTTACATTATCATGATGAGGCAGGGGCTGCTTGTTGAAGCCTTGCATTCCTTGGTGACGATTAGGACCTGGCCCGTTGGAGATTTGATTATGTCTGAAATCTTCAGGGTGCCTTGGAGGACTCCTACCCCCGTGAGGCATTCCCGGAGGCATGTGGTTAAATTTGGCAGGTGGGTACGACATATCCTGGTCACGTGACCTATCATGATCAAAAGAATCGTTAGGACCCCGTCGGTCCATAGTGTCATTGTTAGGCTGCCTTCTGTCAAAAGAGTCATTGTGACCTCTTCGGTCAAAACTGTCATTAGGACCTCTCCTGTCGAAAGAGTCATTTCCTCTCCTATCAAATGAATCGTTTCCTCTGCGATCAAAGGAATCATTTCCTCTCCGATCAAACGAATCGTTTGGACCTCTGAAGTCCTCGGAGCGTCGGTCATGCTCCATCATGTGTCCGTCCCTGTACCCCTGGGGTGGGGGACCTCTGTTGGGGTAATCCCGAGGATCCCGCTGGAATTCTCTGGGGTCCCGCTGGTAATCCCTTGGATCTCGATATCCTCTAGGGTCTCTGTTATCCCTCCTGTGGTCGGGAGGAGGGTATCGAGGGTCCTGTCGATAATCACCTGGGTACTGGTCAAAGTTTGGGTCTCCCCGTCCGTTTGTGGGATATCCTGGAGGAATCCTGTCTTGGTTTGGGGACCGGTCATGTTGAGCCTCGGGGACAGGGTACATGGAATCCGGAACGTACCTCCTCCTCTGTTGTGGGGGGCTGCTTTGTCTTAAGGAGTTTGATCTGGCCACAGAAATCCCTCCATGATATCCATTTAACTGAGCAGAGCTTCCCCTGATGACTGTCTGTAATGAGGTCAAGGGTTTTTTTAAATATATATTTATACTTTTAAATAACACTTTTTAAGGAGAAAAAAGTTAATCTTCCAATAAAACAAAATTATCTTTTTAAGATTGTCATTATAAAAACTAATTTTGACAATATCCAATGCAAATTCATGCTGAAAAATAAATACTATATTTAGATTACTTTTAATTATAAATTTGCACAGAATAATTTTGTTTTTGGGGGGTACCTTGAGGGGTTGGATTTCCATGTCTGTGATAGTAGAGGGGTCCACCATGGGTTTCCGTCGTTCCTGCTGCTGCTCCGGAATAATAATCCCCATCCACTGAGGGGGGAGACCCACATATTTCCCATGCTCAGAGTCAAACCCGGTGTGGACTCGGTGCTCAAAGTTCAGAGGTTTAGAAATTTCTGGTCTCTTCTTATTTTTCTTGAACATGGTGAAATATCTGCAAAAATCATCAAGCAACATCTTTGTAGACATTTTATACACACTTAACTTGCAGAAATTGATAGATTACTTAATCCCTGAATTTTTCACTAGCTGTATTCTGCTGCTATGCTGATAAGCCTATAAAAAATAAACTGGATCTAACAAATAAAGTCAGGTAACATTAGTAGATTAATGTGTGACATACATCTCTTGTTTCCTCGTAAAGCTTATCAGCTGAAACACAAAGAGGGAAAGTAATTAGGGTATTCCAGGCTAAACAAACTCTGACTCCTCATTACACAGATATCAAAACATTATTCTCACGGAATGCTTTGCCATGTACAGTCAATGAGCATGAAGTTTGTCCGATACAAGCATGTCCCATCAATCATTTGTTAAATTGTAAAAAGTACAAACAGTTTAAAATATCTTCTACATCTTCCACATCTTAATTCTCTGCATATACATTTATTATCTAAAATAATGCCAAACAAAAAGAAATCTCATTTTGCAAAAGAGAAATTTTGGCAGCAAATGACGGCTGCACTTAAGCATAATCAATCATGCTACAAACAATTAGAATAAAATACTTAAACCAATTAAAATCAGAATATATCCAGATATAGACAAACCATTAACTAAATAATAATTTACAAAACCCAGCAGAATCAATCTATTTCTAATCAATTGCTATAGAAATTAATTAAAGTGCTTTGGTTGCATTTTCCCCTATGCCTTATATAAAAGCTAGACTCTTCCAACCATACAAATCATGTAATTAAAATGAACGGATACATTATAAACACCCTGTAAATCATCAGCACAATGGGAATGATCATACAGGGATCTAATTTTTTTAAGAATTCCAGCTTTGTTACTCATTTTGTGGCATTGTTAGATGAATCCTCGCATACCCTGTACGCTATGGTGAGCGAGTGATTTTTTAGTTCAACTTGTCAGCTGATGTCAGATTCCGCAGCTCTTCATCACTCTGTCCCAGGATGTACTTGATAATACTCCCCAGTAATACTCCTGTGTTTTAATGTACAGTTTGGATGAGCGTATTAATACACAAAATGACAGAGGCTAATCAATAGAGTACAATATACATTGGGACTGTAATACAGCTAGTACATATTAGATTATATTGATATAATACAAGTACCTGTCTACATTAATCATTTAACATTACGAAGACAATAGGAAATCAACAACTAATCTAAAGAACACTTATTTTCAATAAAATATTGTAAATTATTATACTTTATATTATACTTTAACTCAGTGTCGGAACAATAAATGACTTTTCTTTATGATATCCTCATCTGTATTTAACACAGCTTTAAAAGTTTCTTTAATTTTGTTTTCAAAATGACAAAGGAACAACAAACTCAACAGATAATGACCACCATAATTTGTTGATAAAAGGTTATTTTTGCATCAGTGCGTAGTTTGACTGATAGAAAAGAAAAACACACACAGCGTAGGGCACAAATCAGCAGTAATTTCCATAATCCCATTATAGTTAAAAGTCAAAACACGGCCAGGAATCTGATAAATAATACGTCCAACATCTAGCACAAAACACAAACCCAAACTGCACATTTAGTCTGCAAAAACTGAATTCCAAAATTTATCATTATAATTGTGAGCTTTATTTGTTTAATAATTATAACACTCTGCTAATCAAAAACATGTGTCATTGTCCATTTGAATCAATTATTAATTTAACTCAAGAAAGACATAAAATAATTTTCTTTAAGATCTAAAAAATATAAATTACCTCTGCATCTTCGAAAATATTACATGTACAAAAATCCACACACTTAACAAAACTGCTACACACTTCCAAAAAGTTGTTCTCTGAACATACTTCTACATGATAAATCACTTACAGTACAGGATTTTCCTCATGCTCTAGATGTTTAAAATCCAATAATGTACATGGCTTTCAAGATTAAAATGTGTTAAACTTGTTAATTTCTTAAACATATGGTTCAGAACATCAACTTGCGCATTTGCAAAAAGCTTTAACCTCTAAATGCTAAACATCTATTCTCTACAGCTTTGCATACCAGCTAATGGAATCCGATGGTAAATGAAATGTTCTCTCAACGCTTTCAATTATTGAACAATTTTGTGTCATTTATGGGGATCCAATACTTGAAAACAAACACCATATGATAAAATTTATAAAAATCTGAAACTTAATCTGCATGCTGTAAATGATTAATTAATTAATCATCTCTCATTTCATTGATAAGTTACATCTTCACATAAAATCACAGTGCTGGTAACTTATATAATGGTTGAAAGTAGTATGTACGTGTAGACAGGGTAGCTAAGTGGAGTTTGGAAATATGAATCAAAATTCATTTGGTTTAAATAAAATTCTCAATTTGAATTGGAGGGGGGGGGGGCAAAATATTCACTTTTAATCAAATTTACGTTAAAAACAAATACAAGATTAGCTATATTACATAAAATCTCCAGATTTCTTTACTGTACATTACTGTCATATGTGACATTGGATATTTTACCATGTGAACTTATTTAGTGTACATGATGTACAGTCACAATGTAGTACCGGCCGTCATATCAGTCTATCCAATATTCATACTGTTATATCTTCGTTAATTTAGGCACATTACAATTTTGTTTTTAACTACAATATATCTATATGTTTTCAGTAAAACTTTTTATTTCTACACAATGTAACTTGTGTCTCCTTTCTTCAAGCACGCCTGAATTAGGCTGAAACATGTCCGATTATTTGTAGCCTGGACAAGGAAATCACATGCACTAAACCAAATATGTCACTTATCAGCGCTGGGTCAGGATGTTGCATAAATATTTTCGCATGAGTAATTTCCAGATGTACCAGTGGCATCTACGTGCTATAACATACGGCACCGTAATTACTGGTACTAGTTTACCTGAATTCACAGGTGAGAATCAAGGTAGCGTTGTCTTATCTGCTTTCGCATGGATTCCGCCATTGTTGAGAGACACTGATTAAATCACAAATATAAGATATAATAATTGGCCTGATTGTTGGCGTGATGTGAGTCAGTTTAAAGACCTGGTCACGAAATGTTTGACATTTTTCGCATTTCACACACCCTTTCCCCCCATAAACAACATGCCAAAGTTCCAAATGAACCCGGTTAGTCAAATATATTATTGTTTTTAAGAAAGAAAATAAATATTTCTACTTTCTACTACTGAAAAGCTTATCTAAACTTACCTGTTCTGCAAAATAGCGTATATTATTTACATTTTCTCAAGCCATCCTCGCCATTTTGAGTTACATACGGGATATTCGGTTTACCTGTCCACTAGACGTCGCTACAAATCGAACCTCAAAGACCGCGAATATTCAAACAGTGAATTTCTGGTGTGTGTAGGGTCTCACTTCAGAGTTAACCGGACAACGAATATAAAAACTGATGTTGAACTATTGACTTTAATTAATTTATTCTCTTTAATATTAATATTATTTTTATTAACTTTGCTTCCCATGACCCAAATTATTAAGTCAAGATCCTGACTCCCCATTCAAGATTATTTATGAATTAAATAAATGTAAAATTGAAAGTTAAGATATATCATTTCGCAATGTTATGTCTAATTTTAATATCTCTTCATGCAATGACTGTGTAACAATATTATTACTATTCCATATTTGAAAAACTAGCATTAATGCTATGTTTCCCTTACTCTATTTAAGAAGTGGCAAGCATCAAGATCAGTTATACTATTGCCTATATCAGCTGTTTATGATGAATGAGGTATATAGATGTCTACTTTTTGTTTTGTAAAATTTGACCATTTTGTAAATGAATAACTCCAGACCCAAAAATATTAAATCTGTAAAAAAAAAAAAAAAAAAAAAAAAAAAAAAAAAAGAATTGCTATTGATCATCAACTCATCATGATTCAAAACTTTAATCAATCGAACTAAAAATTAAATTCCATATGATCATTCATATATTGAATGCAAAGCTACCTACAGTCTTCCAGTCTTCTTGACTCTTTCAGTTGATAAATGTTCATATTCAGCCAAGTCTCTCCTAAATTTTGACCATCTTTACATAATATCCTAGTTCTGTGCTCTCTCAGGAATGCCATTTGCATTGATTTATCACACTTCACTACAGAGTTTTATTTCCTCTCTTAATTCAAACTCTTTAGTATGCCTTGTAGGACTGATTTTAAGTTATTGTACGTAACAAGAAGAAAGAAAATGTATGACTGGACCGGGAATCGAACCCGGGACCCCTGTTTCTCCAGTCAGATTCTCAACCGACTGAGCTATCAAGGCCGATATCCATGGCCCAAACCATTACTACATTCCTCCCTCCTTAAATGGTTTTCCCCCTTGAAGACACAGCCCAAGTTCTTATTACCCCCTAATAGGACTATCACCTGCAATTCCAAGGGTGGTCAATGGCACCAAATCTGTATAAACAGGAGGGGAGAAAATGTATGGCTGGACCGGGAATCGAATCCAGAACCCCTGTATCTCCAGTCTGGTGCTCTAACGATCTGAGCTATCCAGGCCAATATCCTCGGCCCTAACCATTACAATATAAATAGGAGGTGCACAATAACACTATGTAACAAATATTATGTGAAAGTCTCATTAAATTTCATTCAGTGATATAGGGAGTTGTGGATAAGATATCGGTACACCAGGGCATAACAGAGGGACATACAGATGGATGGACCAAAGTGTGGACATCCTGCCCAGTAGAATTTCCTATAATTCAACATATTTAGAGGTAAACACATGGTTCTGTTTAACACTTTATTTTTCCTTATTTTAAAATAACATCCCAGATATAATCATGAAAACATACAACCATAACCTGCAACAATTCAAACTATTTCCATGAAATCTTACAATTTTTTAAAAATTAATATCCTCTTAATACTTGAAGCTTAAATAAGAAGCAGTTTAGAAACTGCCTAAAAGACAGCTTCATCATATTGATAAATGTTTCACATTATTCAGAATTTTACTCAGAGTTCCATTATTCAGCTCTGTATTAGTCAGACAGGAACACTGCTATGACACTTGTCTTGATCTTTTAATTTACTTACTTAATTAGACCAAAAAATCTTAATCTAAGATCTTTTTGAATGTCCATTTGCAGAAACTAAACTGGTTTTAGAGTAGAGAACCAGACATAAATATCCATCATTTCTTGTGACCCTGCCTCTTTTTCTTCTTCTTTTGTTTGGAATGAATTTTTTTCTGGAAGACAGCACTGTTTTTAACATTACTGGGTCGCCTGTGGAAGTTTGGCTTCTTCTTGTGTTTATCCTCCTTTCTTTGAGGTTTCTTGTCTTTGTTGGTCTGACAAATAGTTAAGGACAACTAAGTAATTTAGTGGTGACTCTACTGCTCTCTGGTGGAAAATTAATTCACCTAAACTTTTACATGTACATTAAAGACTATGTTTGTAAATGTGGTAGTCACATGGACTCAATAGCCATGGCCAGATAGCTCAGTGTTAAAAGCACCTGATAAGATTTAGGGGTTCCAGATTCAAAATCTGGTCTGATCCACTGGTTTTTTTTTCTCTCCCCATTTAGTATAGTTGTTTAATGAGCCCTGGAAGTAAAAGATCTGGCCCAGGGAAAAGACTGGATTTGTGGCTTTCAGGGTTGAAGACCTTTAAGGAAGGAGGCGTCGAATCTTTTTCTCCTCTCCCATTACACAAATAACTTTGAACTTTGCACCAGATATTAGAATTTATATCTTATGTTACAAACTAAAATCTGTACCAATGTTAGAATCTTACAAAATGATGCCAAATGCAAAAGGACACAAAATTTGCAGACAATTTTTTTTTCAACACATGTAACCATTACAATAAAGGATACTTTCTGCTGTTTCTGGGGGTTTTCCAGACAGTATTCTATTCTCACTTTACGACCAGACAACTCGGTTCCTTTCAGTTTCATTGCCAGGGCCACAGAATCCTTGGACTAAAAACAAGAAATAGTATATAGATCATGAAATGTAATCAGGAGTTGTCTTCCCTTATGTAGTGTAGACAGAATATACTGGTGATTTTCAGTGATTAAGGACGCTCTAAACACTGCACACAAAAGAGCTCTATTCATTGGCTAGTTTTATGCAGTTAGAGTGATCTGCCCCTTAGATGTAAGATTAAAGAAATTGTTATTTATCGTTAATTACATAATTTATAATAGATTAAAATACTTTTAGCATTATATAAGACCAAGAGTAAGAAACTTAATTAATTATTAATTTCATTAATCTTCTCAATGTAAGTAAACAACAGTGATTTCTGCTCATAAATAGTCCATTGTCTTTGAACATTTTTCCTGCGCAAATAAGGCATGTACCCTATGTTCTAAATGAATGAAAAAGTCTCATTATGCATATTTTTATATGATATATTTTCTCTGAGTCCAAAAAAATTGTTTCCCTTAGTGTTCAGAGCTTTCTTAAATTCATATTTACAATCATGCTTAATTTTCTCTGCTTTTAATAAAAATAAAACGACTTGGACAGATTCAACGTGAGACTACTCCAGACTATATATTGGAGAGACATTTACAAAACGGTCATTTTGACACCCCCTTTTTTTTTTACCTTGAATGTTACATAACAGATGCCCTTGCCAACTCCTGACTTGTTATCACGAATGACTCGAACATTTCTAATTTTTCCACAGCTAACAAAATGACTTCTTATGTCCTCTTCCTTCACATCTATAAGACAAAACATGTGTAGTACTTCATAAAGAAATGTATACTACAACAAAAATATAAAGGAAGCTGGAATACCACTAAATATTGTCAAAATGAAAAGGAACATTACCTAGTGGTAGATTGCCAACAAAGATAGAACGCTTGAAATCCGTCTGAAAATACATATGTAAATCATTATTAATATGTCACGTATCTTTCATTCAATTTCTGAGATCATATTTATGATTTCCAAAATAAGCATGGCAATTCATCATTACAATAACTTACAGTGGTAAGAAGTTTTACCTTTTATCAATGGATTTAAACTTTACTCCATTCAGATGATCTAATTATATATATATTACACATTTTACCTTAGGATCATGGTTTGACATGTCAACTCTTAGGTGAAGGTTTTCAACTAGTTGTCCATTCCTGAAAGAGAGGAAACAGAACATAGTCTTAATTACCCAAACAAACAAACGGAAAAATCAGAAATCAACAACACATCCATCTGAGAACCATATACCGGTACACATGATGACAATAACCCCTCTTTCCACTACCACTGAGTATATAGAACGGTAAATTGGTAATAAAGTAAGTACTCCTTTTTCTAATTCTTATAGGAATGAATATACACAAACAGCAATGTACAGTCAATGTACTATACATGCAAATACCCTACTTAACACAAAGTTGGGGCTGCTGAAAAGCTTAATAGATCCATAAATGTTATTTTGATCTGATTGACTGAATGTAGATGATGTTTATCTTATAGACTGACATTTTCAGAGCTTTCTTAGCACAGTCTTCCTCTTTGAAGCAGACGTAAGCACTAATGTTGTCCCGTTCTGGGTGGAAGTCTCTCCTGCAAAGAGAATGACAAACATTTATCAATCATTCATCATATCAATCATTCATAGAGGGAGAAAATCCACACTTACAAACATCACCAGATTCAGGTTAAATCGATGTGAAAAATGACAAGTTGATGATACTTACAAGATTATAGCAGCCCTCTTAGGTAACTTCGTGTTGGATCTGGGCTAAAAAAAGAAAAGGACAAGGTGTGATTCTAATTATCATTTATCAATGCATGTTCTAATCTCCATTGTCAACACAAACTACCAAAAATATTGAATCCCTCATATACAAGCATGTGTAACTGTACTGGAAATTGAGAACTTTATTTACATACCCCCCGGTACTTGTATACTAAATATTACACAGTGAGAGACCTAACTATAAAGTTCATGTATAAACCGATAGATCTCTGGTGTAGTAAATCAGAAAATGTTTAAACAACTTACGGCACAGCGTAATCTCACACTCTCAATGGATCCAAATTTCTTAAATAACTTGTAAAGACCCTGCAAAAAGAATTAAAACTTGGATTTAAATGCATTCAAGTACAGGTGCTGCTGGATAAGACAATCAGAGAGAGGTTATGGATCTCATCATCTGTGTATCACTAGAGTTTAATGACTTCTATAGGAATATCTACCTTTTTATTCGTGTTTACAGGAAGATTGCCGACAAACACTGTCCTGAAGTCTTTACTTGTGTCGCGGTCAGCTTTCTCTCTCTTCCGATTTTCCTCGTCATCATCCTCGCCCTCAACATCTATGGATGTCTTTTTCCTTGACTTCCCTCTTAAAATTAAATAAAAATTTCCAAGGTAGAATAAAGAAAATGAGCTTTAAGCATATCAAGATAAATTATTACATTATTCTTATAATATGCATTGATGTTACTCATAGAAAACATAAATAAATACACAAAAGTAACAATATTTTGAATTATATGAAATGCAACTTAAATAATCCATACACCTCAGTAAGAAACAGTAAAGCACACTTTATGTAAGAAATGATCAGGGATACTTAAAATTCTTAATATCCATGTCAGAATTTTGCAGCTTCACAGCACAGTGATTCCATATTTAATAGATCTGCTTTTCTGAATCCCATTACCAAGCCATTTATATTTGTATCTATTTACTTTGCCTTCATCAAAGATTCGTGGACGATTCCTGGAGGGGGACAGAATCCTGTCGTGTCTCTGGGTCTATTCTCCTGACCCACTTCACACTCATCAGCTCCGCCTGTCTGGTCCGATTCCTGGAGTGGACAAACATAGATTTCGGTTATTATTCCAATGTAGAAGACTCAGAGTTTATAGAATCATTTATAAGATGTACAGCTGTGATCAGAATGACAGAGCAGACTACATGTAGTAGCTAAACTTCATCACAGTTTTAGATAGTCTTTCTTTTAAATGGGAGTAGAACTACCAAGCACTGATAAATAATTTTTACTCCAACTGCTAACATATTATAGAAAATACATGTAAAAATGAATCTGTATTGTCATGAGAATATTCAAAAGAAAGCATTCATATATGTGATACATTAGGCTGAACACTGAGAAGGGATTGTTTGTATTTCTTTGTATTGTAGAATCAGTGTTTATTTTTTCAGTTGTCTTGCTCACCTTTGATTCTGTTCCTGTCAGATTCTTTCCATTGACAGGACTCTCCAACTTTTCTTCATTTTTCTTCCTCTTTGATTTCCTTCAAGAGTAAACAATCTATAATTGTATTTTGCTGTGATATGTTTATAGGATCATAAAACTAATGAATAGAATTGAATAGATTTTATTGCGGAATCAGGGTCCTATGGGCAAAAACATAATGTAAAATTATGAAATAGTAACATATATAAACATGACAAAACTTACTTCTTTTTCTGTTGACCATGTGAAAATTCTTGCAGTTCAGCTGAATTTTCCTTGTGTTGACTTGATAATGTTACATCTCTGTTCTCTTGATCCTTTAAGGGTGATACAATCTAAGTATGATAAAACCATTATATATAAAATGAATTCAAAATGATCAAAATTGTCAGTGTATGAAATCTATTTAAAAGGCTTAAATTGCAATGACTATTTCTATATTATGAAGTACAAGACTTGCCTGTGTCTCATGCTTAGGACTAGACAATGTGACTTTGGCTCCAAATAATTCAGCAAGCTTTTCCCTCTCTGATTTAGAGGTCCTCTTCTGTTTTTTGGGTGGTGAATCTAACAAACACAATTTCTCATTAAATAGCTTTGCTAGCTTTTTCTTTTCTGATTTTCCTGAAACTTTCTTTTTCTTTACGTCAGATATGTTGTCTTGGAGTGTCTTAGAGTTTGAATGTTTTTCTTTAGCTGATTCAGATGCCTTCCTCTTGTGTCTTTTCCTCATCCCTGGCTCACATTTAGTTGAATTTTTCATATTCCTATTAGTAGATAAATAGAACAAAAATAATTAGATATGTAGGAATATATTCAGTGCTGTTAACATAGGAGCAGGGAGGGGGGTAGGGAGGTTTTCTCCCCCAATTATTTTGCTGATATAAATTATACAGTAACTATGGAAAAATATAGTATACAGTATAGAAAACATTGCAACTATATGCCTATATGCTTGTGCCCCCTCAACTAAAATGCCTGATGACCTTTTCTTTGGTTTGTCATCAC
>PRKT01000085.1:1447834-1477826 GCA_003671525.1 Saccostrea glomerata | reverse complement strand
CAGAAATAATTGGGTTATTGTTTTAAATCTCTCATATCTATGAAACAAGATTGATTTACAGGAAAATCCTATCTTTATATGAAGTAACGAATGCTGGACAACTCACCCTCAAGACAGCTTGCCCCCAAGACAACTCACCCCTATTCAGGATAACCCCCAATGTAGGACAAGTCACCGCCTATTTAAGACAACTCGCCCTGGTGCTTTATTTACATAGACATATTTTATAATTATAAATTTTAGAAATATGATAAATTCAATCAAGATTCTTTTTTTCACACTTTTTCATGAGTCTGAATAAAATCAAAGAAAGTACGGGTATTATGCTAAATAGATCTTTCATGCATTTACTGTATATAATACCAAAATATGATGTAAATGCTTGAAAAAAATAACGAGCAAATAATAACCTAGCTATAACAACCGTAAAGAATCTGGGGGGATTAGGCGAGTCATATGCCCACACGGATTTTGTCGCTCTGTAAGCATATCGGAAATTTCATAGTTGTACGATACAATTTACCTAAACATTTAAACTTTGTACAGTACTATCCAAATGACAATATCTATATTTTTAAACCTTGCGGTTATCATTACAGTATTTTTTAACGTGATGCTTTTCATACTGCATGTTAATTGTTCTAACAAATATGTTTTCAGGGGTTGGAAGATGGTACCCTTTACCTTTCCTTTTAACTGTTTTTGCATACAGAATAGCCATATCGTGCTGGTCTACCCATGACTATTTACATTTCAATTGTGTTATGTAGTCTTGAACTGAATGCATTCAAAATATTATATACACATGTATCTTGAAAACTTGTTTATTATAAGAAATTTATTAATTGACCATTTAAATAATTCATCATCTTATCTATTCATTCTGTTTTTAGTGAAAATATATATTTATCTAAATTTCAACCTGAACTTAAAAAATTGTGATTCGAACAGTAGCGACAAATAACTAGGTGCTTCAACACAGCCGCTATGACTACTGAGCCACAAAGTCGCACATACAATGCCCTTTAAATAACAAACAGTTCTATTTGTATAGCAAACGCACAATTGGACTTAGAGTTTTTGAGAATATGTTCTGAAATTTAAGTAGGTAAACTAACTTTTTTATACAAAGTGGGTCTTCGTACCAATTTTTTGAAAATGGTGAGAGATACATCCTTCCACACCCTTTCAATATTTGTTTTTACGAAAAAATGGTACGAAGACCCACTCTATATAAAAAAAAACACAGTTTTAACATTCCATTTCTTTCATTTTTATGGTTTCTAAAGCGTGTTACCATTTTGGTGGGTTAATTACAATCAATTTGTAAGTCATTTGATTCAGGTTTTATCTTTACTGTATGCATATGGTTATTAATAACTCCCAAATTTAACAAAAAGTTGAATTTGCAAGAATTTTTTAATCAATATTTTACCTGCCCTTGCGTAGGCATATGACTCGCCTAATCCACCCAGATTCTTATAATGATTAAAATAATTAAATTAAAATTTGCATATAAAATGTACTTTAATGAATAAAAGTTTTTTTTTTCGTACAATTCATAAGAAAAAATAATGAAGGCGAGCTGTCTTGAGTGGGGGCGAGTTGTCTTAAATTGGGGTCGAGTTGTCTTTAATAGTGTTGGGGCGACTTCTCCTTTGGGCGAGTTGTCCTGTTTCCGAAGTAACAAAACAAATAGAAAGATAATCTTAATTTTAGTAAGTCTGAAATTATAAAAAAAAAAATGCGCCATATATTAATTTTTAAAAATCTGGTTCCTGATTTATGCTCAGCCAGTCAGTGTGATCAGTGTCTCTGCTAGTTTCATCAGAACACTACACAGACATTAATTGATACGGGTTGAATCAGTAGGCCTCTGATCAGTAAAGACCTCCGATAGTTGATGATTTTTCATTGAATCAGATATGATTAAAAATAACTTACTATATCAAAATAACAAAAGCAATCAGGTTCTTGATTTTGAGATATGTCAACACAAAGGTAAAGAAAAATACTTCCTACCTCGGACAACATTTCTTACTTTTTTGGAAATCGTTAGAAACTCTCTTTCCTCAGAATTCTCTTCCACAACGTGCACTTGTTTATTTCCGGTTGAGGGATATTGATTAAATCGTTCGTCAAAAATTCGTATATTTCACTCGATTTTAACCACGTGTCTGATGTCATTGAATATTCACAAAACTTACATTGGCCAAAGCCATCATCAATATGTCGCTTTTTAAGACATAAAAAATTCTTTACAAAAAATCATCACAACGTTTTTTTTTTAATATTTCAAATGTGACATTTTAGTGCTATTTCTGGAAATTACCTCTGCCTCTTATCACATGGATGTTCTACCTTCAACATGAATATTACACGAAAAACTAGAGTTGTTCCCAGCTTGCTGTGGGTAATTTTAAACTATCTTGCTCTCCTCTCTCCAATTTTCATAGGCCACAGAGAAGGAAAAACATTACCCCCTCATTAAGTCAATATAGCTTCTAATCACTTTTACAAGTGTTACTTTGCTCAACTTATTTCAATCCATAAGTCAAGTTCACTGTGCTACCAAGTATCTGCTGGTACACCCTCAATTTTTCTCATTCCTTAACTAGCTATCACACTCCATGAAATATGCCTTCATGACATCTCTGTGTAATTCATGAACTGATAACTATCACAAAACTTAAAAACATTCCTTACATGACTCTACTTCTTAACATTAAATCTGCAAAGCAAAAAGTAAGAAATAACAAATTAAAAAGTTTAAATTTCTACAGTTTATTGATGAGTAATAAATAAGAATAAACTGTACAAAAAATCTAATGTTACACAGAAAAATCTGTGTACTGTTATTCTAACATCAAGATCAAGGCCATATCAACATTTCAATAACAGCCTTTTATAAAACATGACAAGAATCCACTGTAGACCAGTTGCTTGAACATAAAATGTTACATCAAAAGAACCAACTTATTACATGTATACACAATACACAGTAGGAAATAGTCACTCACTGCTCTGCATGTAAAATAATGTTGGTTTGGCATTCTACATCTAACCTTTAAATAGAAACACACACGTAGTCTTAAATTTCTCTGACAGAAGTTCATAAATATTTCATCAAATCAAATTGTATTTGACTCGAGTCATATTACTGACATAATCATAAGCATCAGTGAAATAAATAATGTGTATCACATTGAGCTGGATTACCAGCATTTACAACCTACAATTGATTGTAACAATAACATTGCAAGATCCATCATAAAAATCTTCTCTTTGGAATGCTCCTTAATACAAAAGCATTCAATAAATAGATTCAATACAAAGATCATTTTTGTATGTTTAAAGGAATCTCATGAACTCAGCAATAAAATGATCCTTAAAAACTTGTACATATTAAGCACTGACTCTAAGTTCTGACACTGAGGGACACCTGTCTACTATTGCTGACTGTGCTTAGTTTGGTTTTCTTATTTTCCTGAGCATTACCTGACATGCAGGTTCTACAATCTCACAGGTAAACCTGAAAATAAGCTGATTTTTCAAGAAACTTGATAAAAAAAAAGTGATAAATTGGTTTGGGCATGTATTGATGAAAATGATTTGTTCTTATAAATAAAATTGGGAAAATGAAGAAAAATATATTTAGGAATTAGTTTTTTTTTTTTAATATACTTGTATTGTATATTTTACAAAATTGCACACTTCCCATAGGTGTAAAAAAAAGAGAGAGAGATTTGCAACACATGTACACAAACATATTGGAAAACCTGAATGTTTAACAAGCTCGGTGATAAAAATGAAATCCTGCATTTTGTAACCTAAACATTATTTCTAGTTGATAATTTAGATGTATTATTGATGAAAAAAGGGAAAACAAAACAAGGAACTGGGTCTACTTGCTTGATTGTGTAAATACAATTGCCCTAATAAATCTCCTAATTCTACAGATGATTAACATGTCTCTTACAGTACAAAGAAACCTACCATTCATAATAAATAACTTGGCAGTGTTTTAAACCAAGACATAAAGTGTCTCTATTCAAGTCTGTAAAATCTGAAATAACTTAGTTTTCTATGGACCATATAGACTCAATACCTATAAATATAATTAATATAACTCTAATGCTGCCTGTAACGACAAATTTAAACTAAAAACACACACATTGTGTATTACTGGCACAGGACAAACTCAGATAAAAATCCTAAATTATGCCATGCATCATTTTAGGAAATTTGATGTAAACATTTTTTCACCCATCAAATCACTGGTTAGAAAACCTCTTGCATTTTCTTTTTACATAATTATTATATGTAAAACAAGCATCAATTTGAACTATCAGAAAACCATAATAAAATAGAATATGTACATTTCAAGATTATTGTATTTTCATTAACTCAGTGTATGTTTTTGGAATCAGAATAATAAGGTCAATGGATTAATGCTACATCAACAGCCTAGCTATTGGAGAAATATCCTGTTCCTTTGGAGATTCAGCGGGTGTGTTGTTTTTCCTGAACACATCAGAACAATGCAGAGGTAAATCCAAAGTTTCACTGGGTTAAAAATGATGAAAAATGATGGTTGTCCAACATTCATTGTCACCGAGGGGTTTCCCCTTCTGGAGTACCACTGGAGGAATTCTGAGCACCTACAAACACACAGACAAGTTATCAGTACATACACAAACTACCACTAAGAAAGCACTCGTAACAAGTTACAGCTACATGCTGTTCATGCATATATACATAACACACCTATAAGGGGCATCAATTAAAAGATCTAAACTTACAATTATCTGCTAGTGAAGCAATTTTTCATTCATGTCTTTTTGACAGAATGTGTACTTCCTACACTTTACTACACAGTTTAGCTAGTACAGTGTATCAGATGTGTGATATCAGTTACTTATTTTGTTCTGTTAAACAATCTTACTTTCTCTCTCCCTTTCCCGTCTTCTAGCACGTTTACGTCGTCTGTCAATACATGCTACCTCCGATTTGAGATTCATATAAATTTTGCGTATTTCTTGAATTTTCTCCATTAGGAAAGAAATTCTCCTTTCCCCTTCCAAGTATTTGCCTTCCTCTACAAATGAGAGAGAAAAAATTAAAAATAACAAAATTGAATTTTTTTTTTTTTATCATCTGTATTATTAAAATTTTCACAAATTCCTGACATCCTGATTCCTGGGTACTTACCCAGATTGAGCTGATATCTTGGAGCCCGCTGTGATTGAGACCTGACCGGGGTGGTGGCTTTGGTTGGGGAAGCACTGCCTGGTTCGGGGCTGTACCGTCTTTCTGACACTTCATCACTGTCACTCCCTACATTAAAATTTAAAAGAATTCAAACAATTTTATTTTTATATTCTAAACTGAAGTCTGGAAAAAGACATACCGTAAATAATAATCCTAATTCAAAAGGCAAGAGTTGCACCATTATTGGAATTAAAATATGAACAAAATACTGTTATACATGGAAATTTTCGCCCATGTTTCATTTTCAGCCCTTTCGCCCTACCCTCATTTGGGTGAATTTAAAACAGAACTAATTAAAAAAACACGGTGTATCTTCAACAAAACTATGACTGGGCAAATTTAAAACAGGCCAAAATTAACCCTGTATACATATTTTGGGATAAAGTTTTTTTACCTGTCTGCTTGCTTAGCTTCCTCTCTGACTTTTGCTTCCCTCTCCTCTTCCTCTTGGTGGGTGTGACGTCTTCTGACTCCCTCCTGCGTTTGCCAAGACTAGTATGTACAGGTGCCTCGTTATTGCTGCTCTCAGAACACGCCACATTGCCACTTCCCACGCTGCCGTCATTGGAGGATGGACTGGCATTACCTGACGGAGACTCACTTCCATACTGCTGATCATTACTGCTGTTACACTCGGTCTTCACCAGATCCTCGGTAAGCTCCTGGGCTGAAGTTGGAGCATCCATTTCATGTTCAGGAGTGGAGGGTGGGGTGTTTTCATACAAAGCACTTGAGTTTGGTAAGCGATTGGCTGAGGACTTGAAGTCTGTAGACTCCTCTGATTTTGATTCTACGTAAGATTCTGTAAGATTGGCACCATTGTCTTTTGCAATATCTGTATTAGCACTTTCAGAATGTTCAGCACCTGCTGTAGTTGATTCTGCTGATATCACAGACTGAGATTTGTCACTGGACACAATGTCACTCTCCCCCTGACTAGTCTCCTCCCACTCACACACAGAATCCGCCTCCTCCTCTTCCTTCACCTTCTTCCCTCTGGATTTCACCGTCTTTTCTGCTTTGCTGGACTTCCCTGGTCCTTTGGCAGGTTCCTTCTTTTCTTTCTTATCCATCTCTGTGTCACTGCTTCCTTCAACTTTTCGCTTTAGTTTCTTTTTCACTTTCTTTTTCTCAAATTCATTTTCCTCTCGTGCAATTTCTTCATCGTTTTTGGTGACAGGTTCAAAAGCCACTTCTTCCTGCTTGTTCACAGAAATCATGGAAACTTCTCCGCTATCTTCTGCAGACTTTTCTTTTGTTTTCTTGGCCTCACTCTCCTCCTGGGCTTTTGCTGTTACTTGACTGGCTGCTTTCTTTTCTGCTATGGAAGCCAAGGAGGGTCTTCCTCTCTTCTTCTCTTTCACTGGTTCCTTCTTCTCCACAGCTTTATTTGGGTCTTTCTTTCTTCCTCTCTGTTTCTTCTCCACTTCCACTTCTGTTTTATCCTTTGAATCAGTAACCTTTGATTTCTCCTTGCTTTCCTTCTCCAGTGGTAATTCAGGGAGTTTTTCAGCCTCTTCTTCATCCTTGAATTCAAACCTGTTGTCCCCACCCCTGACGGGACTTCCCTCACCTTCTTTTACAACCTTTCCAACTGACACATACTCAGGAACTTCCTTTGAATCAACTTCCTTTGAAATGATTTTCCCATTTTCTTTCTTTTCTTTACTTCCTGCTGGTGATCCGACTGAAGGCTGTTCATCAATGGCCTGAATGGTGGGCATCTCCAAGTCCTTTGCTGGAAACAGTTCCTGACTCTTTCCAATGCTGTCCAGTTTTGGAGGACTCTTAACAACTTGGTCCTCAACTTTTTCAGATTGCTCTTCCTTTCCTTTAATGTCTGACTTTGAATCAGCTGACTTGTTTTGTTTAACTTCACCAAGTTCGACAACTTTTTCGATTTCTGCTGCTTTGTTGAGTAAATCCTGCTCTACAGCCAATATGTCAGTTTTCTTATCCATGATTTTACCATAATCTACCAACGATGACTTTTCATCATCAGATTTATCCATCTTGGAGTCCTCTGACTTTTCAGACACCTCATCTTTGTCTCTGCCAGACCGCAGCTCTACAGATTCTGTTCCGTCAGATTCAATGTCTTCCTCAAACTCATTGTTATCATCACTCACTGATCCTGTTAAACAGAACAATGTTTTAAAAAAAACAAGTATTTTAAGGGAATCGTATTACTGAAGAAACACTAAACCCCTATCAAATGCCCAAATTTCTAGGTGTAATTGTTAAAAAGACTGACTTTTATGCAAACACTTCAGGTACAAGTATAAGATATTTTATTTATGAATCAAAGGCCCCGAAAGGCATTTCAACAAGTAGACAGTCAGTAAATGCCAAAAAGTCTTACAGCTGTAGTACATGTATATAAATATATGATAATACAAGAATAACTTCCTACTGACCTTGAGAAACCAAGTCTGACGATTCTGTTACACCTGAAGATCTACGTGTTCTCCTTGGTTTTCCTGAAAAAAAACATAAAGCCATTTAAGATTTTTTAGTTATTCAAGAGAAAATACTCATAAGTATACTTTAGAAAACAGCTCAGTGTGTCAGTATTAATGTTAAATGTTTACCAGGAAGGCTGTCTAGCTGCCTCTGTTCTACGCTGCTGGAACGCGTCGGTCGCGGCTGTTTGCTCGGTTTAAGTGGAGCTGTGTTGGGGACATGAGCTGGAGATCTTTTGATTGGTCTAGATTCTCGCTGTACAGCTGCAGAAGATGGAGAAGGGACAGCTGCTGGGGATTTCCCTTTCTTGTTGGCCTGTTTAAAAAAAAGGGAAAACAATTTTATACTAGAAGTTCAAATACCGCAATTTTATTATATGGACAAGAAAGGTCACCTGAGTGACTTGAATGTTTTAACAGATCTGTAATCTCATTATGATTAAATTCCCATTTTGTTTTTACACAAACTATGCCTAGTATGGTGACAGCTGTACTTACTTGTCCTTTGGGTGATTTAGGAGGAGATTCTTTGGCTTTCTTCTTTAGAGCGGAAACATCAGTAGGTTTGTTCAGAACATTCACCACCTGCTCTGGCCGGATCCATTCATCATATCTAGTATATATGAAACATGATTTTCATTAGGCATCAAAAGAAAAGTTATATAGATTGTACACATGTATATTTTTGCATATATTCATTGTACATATCCAAAAGAAGTTTTCTTACCTTGTGTTCCAGCCTGCATAATGTACCAGATACTGGAGTCCATTATTTGTTTTCTGCATTTCAATAATCTACAATAGACACATGTATATAGATTAAAAAAGGCTCAAATGTACAAAACATGTGATTGAAAATTCAACATGAGTCTCTTTCATGATCCTGGGGCCAGTTCAAATCCAAAATAATACAATACAAACCTTTGCATCATAGACTTTTTCTGTTTTTCCTTTTCCATATCTGACTTGAAGCTTTGTGCCTAGTGGATATTCACTGGCTGTGACAGGTTTTGAGTCTTCTGAAGTATCCCTGGAAAAGGCCAAACAGTACTACAGTTGACAAACCTCATTAGCTTATAACAAATAGTCAAACCTCAAACTTAATGGGACCAAAAAAAAATCAGGATGAAGATATGTAAAGATTTAAGATATTGAGGATAAAATTCTTCAAGAATAAGTGGAAGGGAGTTCATAATTACTTGGACATATCTTTGGTTTGAGATTCAAAAACTTTTCCTCTTGTCACCAATTAGATGATTCAAGATTAGTATATTTAGAAATTTAGAACATGCCCTGAACACATTTCCCCTTAACAAGAGAAGAAGTACACTTTATAACATTTTACTTACATTTCCTCTTCTGGCTCCTCTTTAACCTTCTTCTTCCCTGGAGTAGTCTCCTCTTCATTTTTGGTCTTCTTCCCTCCTTCCTTCTTTCCTTTTTTCTCTGATTTCTCCAAATCTTTAATCTCCTCCTCAACTTCTTTCTTTATTTCTTTTTTGTTTACCTTAGCTTTTTCTTTCTTAGTATCCACTTTCTTTTCATCTTTCTTTTCTATCTTAGCCTCTTTTGCTTCTTCCTGTTTCTTCAGTCTGTGGAAAAATGTGTTTATGTTATATTTTTTCAGAAAACCATTTATGATACATATACAATATGTATATTACCAAAAAGTAAACCAAGATTTATTGCTTTACTTACCCTGGTTTGACCTCTGCTTCTTTCCCTGCTGTGACCTTGGCCTTTGACTTGACCTCTGCTTTCTTGTCTTCTGCTTCCTCTTCTTCATCCTTCTTCGTATCATCCTTTCTTGCTGACCTCCTCCGGATGGTCTGTAAAAAATAGATTCATCATTAAAGCCATTAAAATTATGCATTTTAACAGTTTTGAAAGTTTAAGGATGCAAAGCTTCTTGCAAATAAGGCCATCATCTTTATAAGTAAATCTGATGATATTTTTTTGTCTACCTTTTTCTTTTCCTCCTGTTTCGCTGTCTCCGTTTCCTCATCATCACTCTCTTTTTTCTCCTCCTGTTTCTTTGCGGACTTTGTCTTTTTGGCCTCCTCTTTGATTGTCACCGACTTCTTCCCGTCCTCCTCCTGTCTAAATGTGTCGCTCCGTCGTGAGTCCTTGCTGCCGTCCCTCCTCTCTCGGTTTTCTCTCACCACTGAGTCTAGATCTCGTCTTGTAATTCTCTCTCGTTTTGATGGGGACCTGGTTGATCTCGAGTCCATATCCTCCACGTCTGATTCACCATCACTCTTAGAATCTTGCTTCTCCTCAGTAACTTCCTAAAACATTTGATAATTAAATTTAGGTCAGAAATCAAAAGAACTGATAGGTCCAAAGAAAAGTAATGTACACTTTTCATGCAAGAGATATTTTTAAGAGAATCAATTCTGAGTTGCTAGGTATTCTTACCTTTTGCTCTTTGACATGCCCTTTATAGACCCCCATTCCTCTCCCAGAATTATTACGACTCCGACCTGGCCTACTGATTGTGCCCATGGTGCTGCCCAACTTCCGATAGAAGTCCTCAAATGCATGAAGGTACCTAAAATAAAGCAAGTGTAATGCATGTAGGTACCTAAAATAAACCAATGTTACATTGCAGAACAACAAAAATATTTCATGTCATGTTTCCTAAGTTCTGTATGAATTCTTTATATCTAATTCTAGGGAGACTTACTTTTTGTACGCTGTTTTTAGCTGATGAGACACCATGTTCTGTGATGGTAATCCTGTTTTCATTCTGCCAGCAACTGCTTTCCATTTGTTTAGATTTGTGACCTTATGTGCAAACAAGAAAATATAAAAGTTTCTCTTCATCAATTATTAAAAACATACATATACTGTATTTTTTTTATATTAACCTACCTTATTGTATCCACCCAGAGTTTGCACAATGTTGAAGAGACGATAAAGATTCAGGTCCTTGTTTCCAAGTGTTGGCATTCTATTTATTGATGTTCCTACAAAGATAAATTATCAATCATAAAGTGCATATTCCCCACAACTTCATGGAAGAGCAGAATTTAGTGATAAAGCTTACATGTTGGTATTGCCCACTTAATGTCATATGAGATAAAATAAGATGATTTTTCTCCCCTTACCTCTGTCGTCCATGAATTTGTAAAGCTGAGCTACAAAACGATCTTTCTCTTCACTTGGCTCATCATCAGATCCCTGCAAAGCAAAACCAAGAGTTAGCAAATGAGTAGTATATCAATGCCATATAAAATTAATGTTTCTCTGTTAATTATCCCGATGACCCACCTCCTCTTCGTCTGAGAAATCCTCCTCATCCGTCCCCAGTAATTCCTCCCTCTCCCAGTTGCTGGGCAGTTCCTGGTTCTCTGAGAAACTCACGGCTCTCTCCAAAGCTGAAATCAAACAGGATTACATACAACAATACTGTCAGCTATCATTTACACTTTTAAGTACTGTAGAAGTACTTTTTTTCCACGTGGTATTAATTTAGGCTATCTACATGGTCACAAAATTTCCGTCTACAGTAATTATAATTTTTTTAAACTATCAAAGTATACCTTGCTTTGCATTCTTGTCCTCAATCTTCGCAATTGCCTCTTTACTGAAGTCTTTTAACTCTTTCCTTAGGTAAGTGTGACTGAAATGAACAAAGAGAACATTACCAAATACTGTAGGGATATTGTGCTTCACTTAAATAACAACTATGAACAGAAAATACATCTACTTACAATTTGCCGTCCTTAAATGACTTGACTAGGAGGTGATCTTTGGTTTTTAGTTCTGTGGCGTGAGCATCAGGTAAGACGACCAGAACAGGTAACACTTGCTTTTTCTTCTCCCCAATCTCAGCCAGGAAGACCTTCCCGACCAATTCCTGGTTACGTCCCTTGTATGTAGCTCTCCTTGGGAGGCTTTCGTCCGTGCTCTCTTCCTCCGAGTCCTCCTCCTCGTTCCTACAGAGATGTAAATACTTATATACGATATCAAGGACCATGAAAGCATATAAGCTTATTCCAATTGGGGTCCTTTGTATGGATTTATTGTGTGAGGGTCATTTCTGTGAGAAGAAACCAGAATACCCACAGAAAACATATCCAAGTGATTGACCAACTTACCCTCCCACATACAACTTTTGCAAATAAAAGGGATTGAATTCTGACCACAACTAGGAAGCACTATCTTTGCGCTTCGAGAACACATTACATAAGATGTAAGCATACTTAAGATCCATATTTTGAATGCAGATTAAAATAATATTAATATTTACACAATCTGAAAGGAATATTTAAAATTTCTATTTGAAATTTTTTATTTTCTAAAGAAACCAGTACCTTTAAATTTAATAAATGAGAAAAAGCAAAAAGATTAAAGATGTGTATTCTCATTCTATATCTTCAGAAAAACAATTCTGCTTTTTACCCAAAGCTTTGTCTTCCACTTCGTCTCTTTGTCTTGCTACTCATCACTGGTGTTCCAAAGTGTTCTGGGTGTGACAGGGGAAGATTGTCAAGTGTCTGAAATGACAGAAAATACAGTCATGCACCATTTCTCTTCTAATCTGGACAACTTACAGGAAATGGATTTTTAAAACTTGACTTCCTTACCTCACTTTCAATGAAGTGTTTTTCTCCTTTTAGACAACACTGGGTTCTTCTGAGTGTTTTCTCATCACCATCATCAAAAACTGTAAATAGAAATAACACAGCATTTTTTATTTTTTCTTGTAATAAAATCTACAGTTTATATCAGTTTTAAACTACATTATTAATGACACTTATTTTGTTCTTTACAATACTTACCAACTGTATACATGCTACAGTCTGTTAATTTAGTGATGGTGGCCTCCAGGGGCTGCCCAGTGTCTGGGTTCTTGTATTCCACAGTAGCACCAACCTTATATTTTGAAAGAAAAAAAGGAACTTCATTAAATTGGTCATAAATAAACAAGGTATGCAGATATAGTTCACTCTTTCAACAATATAGCTTTTCTGTGTTACTTCTTACCTTTAATGACCCTTTAGTTATTGTGTCATCTGTCACAACAATGGAAGTCAATGTCTCTTTGAGATAAATCTGTAAAAATTAAAAAAATTGTGTCAAGATCAATCAAGCTACATGGCATTCA
The DNA here is from genome assembly GCA_003671525.1 of Saccostrea glomerata. Lineage (NCBI taxonomy): Eukaryota > Metazoa > Mollusca > Bivalvia > Ostreida > Ostreidae > Saccostrea > Saccostrea glomerata. Next base: position 1,464,980 of record PRKT01000085.1, on the reverse strand, counting down.
AAGATACAAATTCAAGTATACCGACAAGAAATTTGTGCCTTGACAACTTACCTTGCATTTCACTGATCGTACAATCTTCTTCACTTTAGCTTCACAGAAAGCTCCTCTGTATTTGGCACTAACTTCTGTGCCAACAGGCAAAAATGGAGGATCATCTCCTGCCTAAAAATGAATAAACATGGATATAAGAAACCCTTGTCTTTACTGTTAAGAGAAAAATAACCTCCTCCACGCTGTTTTTCCAACAGTCACTAAAAACCCAAATTCTGTCTCTCTCATATAATAAATACAATTTTTATGTTGCTAAGTAAATATTCTTGGACAAATATTAAGTTCTTCACTGAACTGACTGTTTGGGTTTAAATATGGCTGCCATTTTCAACTTGTTTCAAATTCATCCTTATGTTGTAGTGTTCAATTATCAATCACATTACAACATAAATTCTTTTCATATCATCATAAAACACAATACTTTAAATTTTATCAGATCCAAGATGAACATTAAGAGAATTCTAGGGCCAGGGATGGAGTTAGGACTGCAATTAGTAAATTTGCCTATACACTACACTTTCTGAATCCTCGGTAGATTATCAAGTTTTTTAAGGATGAACATTTCCTAACAAGAGTGCGCTGCGAGATTTTATAAAGAAAAAATCAATATTTGTAGAAAAATGTACAGAGAATAGGAAGTATAATTGAATTGAAAGTGCAGAGATGGTTAGGACTCTTAAGTTTGGGCATCGCGCCCAAAGAAAAACCGTCTTGTACAAAACAACTAAGAAGTGTTACCATTGCTTTGAATATGGAAGGCAATCCTGACTATATAGCCTACAAAACTTCAATATATCACCACAGTTCGTCCTGTATTATTCCAGATTTATCAGTAAACAAGTCCCACAAGGTTTCCACTTTCGGCGAAACGTACATCAACCATGGCTCAACAACAACTTGTCATCAAAAAATTCTTTGTAATGATTGGTCAAAAATCACGTGGGCGTGCTGATTTTGTACCATAATTCAATGCGAGCGCATGCGTTCATCGTTGTGTATGGCGGAAACACATGATTTGGGATATGGTACCTGTTGAAATTTCTTGGTAGTTTTATCCTACATTCTGACTACAGAAAGATTTACACGCAGTAATAAATGTTAATCAGTTATTCCTCTTTTGGTATTGATAAGTATCTACATAATCAATGCTTCCAGAACAACGATAAACGTTGTAAAAATTTTGACATATATACTCATTTTGACAACAACATCCGGGCTTTTTGAGAAAATTATAGATGTCGCCACTTGTTTGTCAATAGAAAGTATGTGACTTTTTGCGGGAAAAACAAAATGTAAAAGAATGCTGGTAATAAGTCTTTTCATTGTGAAAACTTCCAAAGGCATTGGAAGGGGTCCCAAAATTAGATTTTTTTCTGCTATATTATTTACAATGCCTCTGTGTATATTTTTTTGATTGAGTGGATGAAGGAATATTTAGAAATGTGATTTCTTTCTTCTGGGATGATTTTTTTAAAAACTATTCAACAATACATGTAGTTACAGTCAAATTGATTTTTTGAATGACAAAATTAAAAATTGTAGACATTCATATTCACAATAATTTGATCAATATCAATTTTGATTTGTACATTTATTTATGATTGAAAAATATGTATCCAAATTAAAATTTGATAGAAAAAATATAATCAATCTAGTTTTGGAGTGTAATTCCAATTATTTTTGAATTTACCATTGTGAAATTTCTAATGCATTTCAAATACTAATCCAATATTCAATTGAAATTACTCTATGTGTGTAGTAAATGTTTTGTCTTCTGAAAAATAGTACATTTACCATGGACTATCTTGGAACTAAATGGTTAAAGCAGAAATTTATAATGTTTTTGTCTCATATTTAGAAATAAAATTGTGCATGTACCTATATTTCAGATGAAATGGAGAATGAACATGTATCTCCATTTTATGATTATGCTGCAGGGGCTATAGCAGGTAAATAAAAGATCAATTGTTAAATCAATTTTATATTTCTATGATAAAAAAGATCTATTGAATGTAAGATTTTAAGAACTTTTAAAATGTGAAATATTGAAGTCTGTAATTAATATGTCACTCATTTAGGAATTATGCTTGTTCTCTGAACCACTTCAGATTCAATGTTCTATGATTTGCATCCATAGGAAAGTATTCACTTATTTACTTACAAAATTCTAAACCTGTTGTATTAACAAAGAAATGATATAACTGATTGCCCCTGGTAAGCTGTTGAGATCTGACCTGTATATTGTGGGTTACAGCTAGTCTTCCCTCCAACAGGTTCTGTGGGCGTGGTGGTGGGACATCCCTTTGATACAGTAAAGGTTGGGCTTCATTCTAAATCGTCATACTTAATATTTAATATTCTTTAACATTATTGTTTTGGGAAGGGAATTTATTCCACCTGTCAAGTACAGTGGTAGAATTCCTAAATTTCTGAGTCTTTCCAGGTTCAACTTCAAATCCGACAAGCAAGCTTGGAGACAGTATCCCTAAGAGAATGCTACAACGCAGTAAAGAGTCAAAATCTGGTAAAGACAAAAAAAATTTAATTTATTTAGTAATGTTTTTGTTTAGATTGTGATTTTGCCTTTCGTTATATTCATAGATTTGTAGAAAAATTCATTTCTTTTTCATTTTTACTTCACAGTTCTCTGTTTTTGTCAAAATTTTGGCATTAGGAATTGTTTAGCAAAATTTTGTCTACTTCAAGTATAATATGGTGCATAAATTCAGTGTTTTTAAAATGTTCTTTTATTAAATAATTTTATATTAATTGAATATTTATCTTCAAAGAAGAGGTTTCAATTTATTTTCATAAGTATGAAATATTCTCCTGGCCATTTGACTTGTAATCCTGCTGTTTACAGGCCAAGGGATTTTTCCGAGGGTTGTCCTGGCCGATGCTGTCTTATGGAATCATCAACTCAGTGTTCTTTGGTGTCTATGGGAGTACCATGAAGCTACTGCAGGCAGACATATCAGGAAAGACTCCCCCTGACTTCACTAAAATCTGCCTGGCGGGGAGTCTGGGAGGCCTCTGTCAGCTGATTCCGGCCGTCCCTATAGACGTGATCAAGGTCATCCTACAGTCCCAGATACCTCACGGAACCTCCGGTAGGTGGAGCTTGTATCACTGATGTTAACTCTGGAATCTCACATGGAGGGTCAAGGTTATGTTGAACCTCCAGTAGGTGGAGCCTGTATCAGTAATGTTAACTCTTGTATTTCACATGGAGGGTCAAGGTTATGATGAACCTCTGATAGGTGGAGTCTGTATCAGTGATGTTAATTCTGTAATCTCACATGGAGGGTCAAGGTCATGTTGCTCCATCTCCTAATGACTTGTTAATCAAAGAACTTTTGTTTGAACTTGAACATAGGCATTTTAATAAATCAGAATTACTGTTGTTACAGAGATTAATTAGATTTCAAAAAACTCATCATGTTACTTTATTGTATTATTTTCTGTAGGTTCTTCAGCGAAGTATTACCGGGGCCCGCTAGAGGGAACTCGAGACATTCTCCGTAGTAGGGGGTTCCTAGGAATGTACCGCGGGCTTCCCACTCAGGCACTACGAGATATTCCTGCCTCTGTGACCTACTTCCTGGTGTACGAATTCCTCATTTACCATGGAGTCAAATCCTTCCCCACCATTTCCTCGATGTTACAGAGTTTTATCTACGGCGGAGTCGCGGGTGTTGTCAGCTGGGCTCTGATCATGCCTTTTGACGTCATGAAAAGTCGTATTCAGGCAGACAGCGACAGGAAGTTATATACTGGATTCCTCAATTGTGTTGTCAAGAGTTACAAATCCAATGGGATAAAGATATTTTTCCGAGGACTCTCAATGACCAGTTTAAGAGCATTCCCAGTTAATGGCATGACTCTAATGACACATATAGAACTCATGAAATTATTTGGGGAGAAAAAACACCAATAATAATTTTCATTTGTAGGCATATTTTATGGAATTTATGTAGTTTAGTATATACACCAAGAAGGAATGTGCTAAAATGGTTTCTGAATTTGAAAATGTATATATTTTTACTCAGATATCTTATACCCAATATAATATAATATTTTTCTTTATCATATATCATATATCTTGATCATGCATCCATTACTTGTCAAGGAATGTATTTAATGGCACTTTTAATTTTAGTAACCTCCTTCGAAGAAGATAGGGTGTATTGTTTTGCTGCTGTCTTTTGGTAGGTCTGTCAGTCCACTGAGTTTCCATTCATTTTCTTTGCAGAGAATCAACATACTATAATAAATTTGGTATACAGATTTATCATAAGAATATTTAGGTCAAGTTTTCTGTTGGGTACTATCAGGCAAATTTTTACAGAGTTATGCCCCTTGGACTTGGAAAAAATTATTTGAAGTTTCCATTCATTTTCAGTAGGAGGGGAACGTAAGTGTTTAACAAACATCTTTTGTTACTTGATAATTAAAACCACACAAAGTGTTAGTTGATAAACTTCTAAATCTACAGGGCCATTTATGGCATAAATTTGAACTTTATTGTATATAATTGAAGCTGTTTGACATTAATCAAGACTTGATCATTTTATCCTGATTTTATTTAAACCAAAGATGTTTATGTATGATATTGATTGCTCACATAGTACTAGTAATACATCTATAATTTACAAGTATTCATTATTAATGTTTTAAAATGTTACCTAAAAGTGCAATTATAAAAAAGGCAATAAATTCTAATGATTATTCATTTTCTAGCTTGTTCATTTTGTTTTATTTTATTGAATATGACCCCAAATTTAGGCACAAGCTCATACTCTATACATGTAGCTTTGAACATGTTGAAGCAGAGGATGTTTTGTTTTGTTAATTATATTTAGCAGTGCCCTATAGTTGTCAGTCTATCTGTTCATTCATCTGTCCATTAGGCTTGTCCAGAGCATATTTTCTCTCTCCTTGGCCCAGTCAGGATCAATTTTCAACCATGAATTACCAAAGGTGCAGTGATTTTGAACCAATGTTTTACATGTATATATCAATGGTCAAGACTGAAAAACCTTTGTGTGAAATCATTTACTGCAGCACATTTTCTTTCCTATTGGTCCACTTGGACTTGTACTTTAACCCATAGAGTGCATGCAGGTAGTGGGTGTTCAGTGACTTTGAACCAATTATGCATCCAAAGGTCAAGAATGAAAAACTATGTTTAAAATCCTTGTCTGGAGCATATTTTCTATCCCCTTGGCCAAGTTGGACTCAGCTTTCACCCAAAGACTGCCAGTGGGTAGGGAGTGTACAGTGAACATGATCCCATATTTTAGAGGTCAAGGTTGCAAAATCTCTTGGTGAAAATCCTTGTTCTTATTGAATTTTCTTTATCCATATGGCCCAATCAGACTCGGACTTCATCTAACAAGTTAAACAGTAGAGGGTATGCAGTGACCTTGAGCAAGGTTTCTCAGCTTGATTCAAGGTTTCAACAAAAACCTGGTATCTGTAATATTCTTTTTTCTCAAATGCCCCCTCATTCAATCACTCTAGTATTATGACTAAATGTTTCTAAAATACCACTACCAGATTAAATTTTACCATGGCATAAATCTCATCACAATGATTAATCAACATCAAAACAAAAATTAAGAGGTATTAATAAAGTTTAATATGAAATGCACACAATAACCCTTGCTAGATCTCTAGCCATTCTTTCATGTAGACACAGGTCATGGGAGAAACTGCTCCACCTTCATAGCACTCGTTGAATACCTGAAAACAAGAAAGGTATAAAACAACAACAGCTTCATTATTGTGAATAGTAACATTTATGGAAACTTAATAAATTGACAACTTACAGGGCAGGCACCACATGGCATCCTCATGAGTCCAGTGGTGGGGATAAGGGGTTTAACTGACCGGTACAGCTTGATGTAGCCATCATTGCTGGCTGTAGACTGACCCGCGACCAAGGAACGCTCTACTTTACCATCAAATATCAGGGTGTTCAATATAGTTTCTATATCCTCCTTAGACAACTGCACCTGTAGGAAATGGTAATGCATGTATAATGGCGTAATTGAATTACAGCAAAATCCCATACTGACTTTTTTCTATGAATATCTGTATGAAATAAAAGTAAAGGAAGGATCCACTGCAACAAGACCACTATACCCAGTAATTATATCATAATCAACAAATAACCTTGTTCTCAATATGACAGTTATCTTCATTACAATGTGGATGGTAAAATTTTGAATTTTTTGCACAAAGAGAGACCAGTCTTCATGGTTTCATGCCAGAGAACTTGTCCGAGTAATTCATCCTGAGAATGATCTACAGAGTATAAAAGTCCAGAATGTAAGAGGAAGTATACTGGATTATATTTCTCCTACATACCTTGCTGATGCCGAGTTCAGAGATATATTTCCAGACATCTTCTAGTGGTGTGAAGGAAGCATTCCTCTGAGCGATGGGGTCGGATTTAGATTCCCTGGCAGTGGCAGCCTAGGGAAAAAAGGCCATGTACACTGCTGTTATAAAATGAAATTCCTCCATATCTTATTTACAATTACCTTAAAATATCTTCTTTTTCTTAAAAAAAACTGAGTAGTTTATTATTCATTGAGAAACAGTTTTTGTAAAGTAAATGTAATGTCCCCACCTACTTCTAGAAACATAATATTAGTAAGCTGAACAATGTATTAAATATACAGTGGGTCCCGTTTAAACAGATAGTCAACTTGTCAGGCTAGCTCTATCCGATTAGCCGAATATTCGAATAGCCGATTGCTCCATTTCAAGTCCAAACAAAGATGTAAAGAGCTAAATGTATTGACAATACATCGTAGAAAATTTCAAACTTGCACTCTCGTTTCGTTTGATTACTTTACCTGGCGATTCTCCTAAAATTAAATGTTTAACTTACTTATTAATTAAATGTGATAACATTTTTCTAATAAAATGACTTATAAAAATTGTTTTTTGATAGTTATTGCCATCTTTAATAAGCAATAACACTCAAAACAATAGTTAACCCATGATAGAGGGGGATTAAGTTTACCCTTTGCTCCAGGTATTTAAAACACTGTTGGTTGAGGACTTCTACGAATTCTGATTCAAAGTCCTGGTCACTGTACCAGGCTCCACCGGTCACCGAGCGATCGGGTTCAAGGTTAAACAACATATACACCTTCTTCTTCGAAGCCTGTCCGTAAAAAAACGTTTATTTTTATCTTCTGGCAAAATTGAAGAATCTACTGTGTTGAATTTAAAATAAATGTTTTAAATGTTTACAGATGCAGCTCAATTGAATTTTATCAAAAATGAGTCATTAGTATATTATTATTACTATCAATATTAAATATTTTGTATCAACTCCTAAGTATTTCTAAATTAAATGTTTGACTTACTGCCACAGATTTAACAGCTTTGATCAGTTTCTTGGTTTCCAAGTTCTTTAGGATCTTGTTGACTTGCGTTAGCAACAGGTTACACTTGAATCTTATATCCCTAATCCAAATTCCTGCCAGGAAAATAAAAGTCACATCAAATTGTTACATGATCAATATTTCATACAATGTGTTTTACATACTTAATAATAAGACACACATTTTGATGCTAGAATCTGAGTTTAATTAAAGAAATCTTTGTTTCCAGAATCCTTATTTTTGTTGCTGGGATCTTTAATGATTATGAATCGAACCATTATTTTGGCCATCATTTATGAGCTAATAAAACAGATCTTTATTGTCAACATTTTTACCTTTGTTGCCGGCGTCTTTAATGATCTGATACACCAGTTTCTTACCTTTGTTGCCGGCGTCTTTAATGATCTGATACACAAGTTTCTTACCTTTGTTGCCGGCGTCTTTAATGATCTGATACACCAGTTTCTTACCTTTATTGCCAGCATCTTTAATGATCTGATACACCAGTTTCTCCTGGTTGTCACTTCCCTTCACTTGGCTGAAAAAAAATCATTCACATTTAATTCGACCATGTTTTCTTTCTTTTTAGATATCCTATTTAATATATGTTCAGGCTGGTTCTCACCTTGCAGTGTCTGGATCTTTTAATCTGTATACCAGCTTGTTTCCACTTTTTAAGAGATCTATTTTACCCTAAAACACATGATGTTGCTATTAGAATATTATTGATGCCTATTTAATTATTATGATATCTAATACAATTGTTGTATTCATGACTATATGCCAATGTATGATGGTGTTGTCAATAAAATGAATTGAATTTTACAATTTTATTATGCTAATTATAGCCAACAATGATACTTGCATGAATTATATGACCCACCATGGAGAGTAGCCTGTTGACAATGGTCATTCTCTGCTGTGTGTGTCTATCTGTGTGTTTGTCTGTCTTTGTGTGTTATATGACTCACCATGGAGAGTAGCTTGTTGACAATTGTTATTCTCTGCTGTGTGTGTCTATCTGTCTGTCTGTCTGTGTGTGTGTGTGTTATATGACTCACCATGGAGAGTAGCATATTCACAAAGGTCATTCTCTGCTGTCTTCCTGTCTGTCTGTGTGTTATATGACTCACCATGGAGAGTAGCCTGTTGACAATAGTCATTCTCTGCTGTGTGTCACACTGAGACAGTTCCTTCTGGATCACATTGTCTGTAACACCCTCTGGTGAGGCCTGGCATAGCATTATAAATCTATAAAAAGTGTTATAGACAGTATCAGTTTACGTCATGACAATTTATTTGGGTTGAAATGTATTCACTGTAGAGATAAATACAAAACAATATGTTTAGTGCAATCAGAGACACAAATATCCATGGCACTATTGGTAGTAATGTCTCTAGAGGCAATATCGTGCGGTCTTTAATTATTCTTTCATTCCCTACATTCTGTAAGTACTTCACTTTAAATAATAAATAAGTAACTAAAACCTTGTTTCATAGTCCACCTCTTCGAGGGGCTCTTCCTTCACCGCTGCTGTCGCCATAACTTGATTAGGAGCAGCAATAGTTACAACCAACTTTCGTCATGCACGCATGCTACTTTCACTTTCAAAAAATATTGATTGTTATGGAAATCCTCTGGGCACTTCATCGAGGTTGAAAGTGAATGAGGGAAATTAAAAAAAGAATTCAACATATGCTAAATTTGTTCACTTAACAATTCTTATATTTGTTTTAATTGATTGTTTGTTCAATAATATTATTGATCGGGATCGGCATTCAAATTCTGTTTTTCAAGAGAAACAGGCACAAACTAAAACAAAAGGGAAACGACGTAAACTCTTGGTTAATTTGGATAAAAAGGAAATTAAAGGCTGTATGTGTCATAAGAAAGAAGAAGACGACATAGAAAACACAATCTGAATATGAAAGGGACAGATTCTCAGGTTAATTTTTACGGATATCTGTTTTTTCCCAGATGTTTTGGTAGATTGTACTAGATGTTATTCGGTTAGATTGAAAAAAGTTTAATATTTCGGTATGTTGTTTTCTTTTTTTTAATTCAGATGAATCTCAGTTTTATGTCAGATTAGCTCATTGCTTAATGCTCAATTCCTAAAGGAGTCCACCTATTTAAAGTTGTCTTCTTATTTGTTAACATTTATGAAGTATTTAAGAAAAGTATATTTATCAGTAACTATATCTATTCAGTCTTTTTAATACAAAGGACCGAATGTCCTGTGTGAGCTAAAAAACCTGTCACATAACTTGAATTCTATAGCATTTTACTAGAGACTCATATTATTGTAAAAAATTTTAGACACATATTTGTAAAATAGTTAGATGAAAAAAAAAATCTTCCATGTCTATCTATATTAATTTTGTAGATCATTTATACATTTCTATGATTTTTTTTTCAGTCTGAAATAGTGGAAGGATGCAGATTACCTGTTTTGCTGAGAAATGGAGATGGATGGCGTATGTTAACAATTTCAAACTTTCTCAATTAATATAATATTATTGTTTATTCTCCAATCAAGGCCCTTAGGGTTATATGTTTGAAGATCTGATCATTTTTTCAAACTTTTAAAATGATATGATTGAAAGTTCACTTTTAGTTTAAGAACTTTAAAGTAGTAACTTGGTTTTTTAAGAAAGTGAGAATGCCTTTTTGCTAAACAAAAATTAAACCATTAATATATGGGTCATTACAATTTACAGTTTTAAACTTTTTATTTTTTACTTTCAATTGGTAGATATGGCAGAAATATTGGGGAAGAAAGAAACAAATGGAAAGAATCTCTATTACATTCACTATGATGACTGTGAGTATAAAAAAATTAAATAATCCCAAGAGCATTTGGTCATTGAACAATATTGTCTTTTTCCATGGTTCTTTTAAATTGTATATTGCATACCATATTTCTGCTTAATGTTTGTTTTTGAATGGAAATTAACCTATTTTTGAAATTTTCTCTAGTATATCATATTTCATTTAAGTCAACAAAAGGTTAGATGAATGGGTGACAGAGGAGCGGATGGATATTTCCAAGCTTACACAGCCATCCAAGGAAGCAAAGACACCAAAAAAGGAAGGGGTAAAAACTGGGACTGGGACTGGTTCTAGGCCCGGTACTCCGGAGAGAGAGGTGGTAGTAGTAAGTATCGTTCTTGTATATAATTCAGGTCTGTGCAAAGTTACCTTCAGAAGCTGTATTATTGTACATGTACCTCTCACTCGAAAATTGGAGATATACAGTGATTGTGGTGCCCTTTATCTGCAACTACATGTACTTCTAATCCATTGGAACTTAATTACATAGTTCTGTTGAGCATTAGTTCAAAGTAGTTTTGTTTATGCATTGATAGATTTATACAGTAAAACCAATGGTTCCAGATAAATTGTTGGATTAGACAACATATCAGATTAGATGTTTAAAACAATTTAAATTACTGAGAGAGAGTTGAAGTTTGCATCGTTTTAGACAACATTTTGGAATAAACACCATCCCCATAATACAAGTTTCACTGTACTTTTATTTGTTTTTAGCAGCAGAATGGCTCGTCTGGAAATAAGAAATTCAGTGGAAACAGGAAGAGGAAGGGAGGAGAGGACACGGAGGTAGGCGACTCAGACAACTCGGACGGAGTCCATCTGTACTCAACATATCAGTGTTAACTGTGATCTGTAAATAAATCCTGTCAATGATAATGTAATGTGTAAAAAGCTCTAAAACTGTCCTCAGTCCAGATTTATTGAGTTAGTCTTTGTTTATATAGTTTAATGATAAACTTGTATGTACTGGGATTTGATATAGTGATTGTGAGGAGTTTTAAATCATTCCAGATTTCTGAACCAGCAACACCTAGTAGAAACAATTCCTCAAACCAGCTCAATGTGGTAAGATGTGAATAAGATTTGAATAAGATGGGAATAAGATGTGGTTAGATGTGAATAAGATGTGGTAAGATGTGAATAAGATGTGAACACAGGGAATCAGAATAAAGCAGTAACAGGAACAGTTGTAGACAACAGAAGGCTGATACATTTGTTTGTCAATCTGTAAAGAGTTGTCAATTAAAGTAATATAACGTCTATTGTAGGCTGCTGACCCCTTTGCAACCCCCACTGGCAGCAGAAATAATACCCCCACGTTAGGCCTCCAGCAGCAAAATACTCTCCCTTTGGTAAGTTATTTCTTTGTCAGTCCTGGTATAGGAGTGGGCTGTATTTTTATTTTAGTCCCAATAAATTCTCATTTTTTAATGCTATTGACCTTCTATTTTTATTTAGAATTTCAGTCATAGTCCACAGACAATGTAGTACTTATTTCCTTTTCAAAACTCTTTTATAAAATAGATGTCTTGATATTAATTACCTTGGGTAAAAGAAACATAATTAAGTATTGTGGTGTAGTATATGTCCTTTCCCGTGTTAAATGCTTAGTTTATGATGTCACTTTATTTTGAGGACATTTTCTGATAATGGCTCATTTATAAGTTGCTGATATTTTCAGAATGAAGACGGGTCTAAGAAACCCAGACAAACAGGAAGTATGGTAGCTCACCATGACGACATAGTGACCAGGATGAAAAATATAGAAATGATAGAATTAGGAAAATACAGAATACGTCCCTGGTACTTCTCCCCCTACCCTCAGGTAATCACGTCTACATTGAGAAGGTAGTAGCTGTCTTATGGATAATATGTTTTACGGTGTGACCGTTGGGGCGAGCGCAGTTACGTACTATCATAAACCTACACGTGTATTGCCAAAAAAAAAAAAAGAAAGAAAAAAAAGCAATAAAAAAATCACTTCCCAAACATCGGGATCGAGATTCCGAACTTCTCGGAAGTTTCCGACAAAATCGGAAATACCCGAACCGTTAAAGTGACGAAAGTATGACGTCAGATAAAAAGTTATGTTGACTTAGGACGCAAACGATATTTTATGGCATGGAGATTGCATTAAATCGTTGTTTGTAATTTTTTCAAGTAAGTTGTTGCTATGTTTTATCCACCATGTTGCTATGCACCGCAAAGGATTATTGGGAGTTTGGAATTTTTTCACGCGTTGAGATAAAAATTTCTTGGAACAATGTGCAGATTTCAACCCGAATTTCCTCCGTTCGTACAAGTTAGTCTATTGAGCTCGCTACGCGAGCGGCGCTTCGCTCGCTATTAAAGAAATTGCCAGGGCATCAACGATAGTTGGAAACTTAGGATAATTTGAATTTCCACATAGAGCAATGGTGAAAATTAAATTGTGTTGAGAAATTTAAATTGTTCATATTTTTTAACTACTTATCAAAAGTCACTGGACCATTTTCAACCAAACATGCATGAGATATAGGGAAAAAAATCTTTCAAAATCTTCTCAAGAACAGCAAACTAAGTTTCTATTTCATGCCAGAAAAAATGAACTATATACATGTCTCATCATTTTGATGTTGTGTAGCGGGACCGAGCGTGCGGTCCTTTTTGCTATTTTAAGATACTCCTTAGAATTAATTAAATTCCTCCTTTGGTAGCGTAATAAAAATTCCAGTTGTAAGTTTACAAGTTTATTACATGTTTTAATAAATAATCACAATCACATTAGGTACAAGTAATCCAAAATATAAGTTCACAAATAGTTAATCCACCTAAACTCTGTCTATCACTCTATCCCCCTATCTATCTCTAACTCTGAGCACGCGTGCGTGCACGCCCTATATATACATGTGAGGGGCAGCTCCGGTGGAGCTGCCAATACACAGCAGCTACCGGGGAGCTGCCGCTCTGCGGTCTATTACATAATATAAACAAATACTTTACAACTCCCCCCGGCTAAGATTTTGACCCCGTTCAAAATAAGTTATCGAAACAATATAAACATAGTATCATACAAAATAAATATTTACATACAGTTAAGAATCAAGAAATTAGTTTAATTAACTGTTAAAAAGTTCAAGTTTTAAATGATCAACTGAGTCACTGGTTGAAATCTCCGTAGACGTTTCGGTCTCGGTGGCACTGGAAATGAATAGGAATTTCACACAACATGTCACGAATAAGTCCTTCCATATCAATGGTACTCGGGTCTAAATTCTCACTAAAACACACATTTGTTTGTCTCTCGATTTCAGTATTTCCGTTTGGCATAACGGTAGTTGTTCGCGTTAATGATATTCCAATCGAATGAGTAATTGTCACTGGATTAACGTTTTCGGCACTAACACAAGGCTCGCTATTGTTTATGGAATGTATGTTCTCACTTTCACTAAGTTCTTCAGCATCTGGTGCCTCCTCGCGTAAGAAATCGTCGCTTCCTTCTACTTCTGGTGTGTCCTCGCGAAATAAATCGTCACCATGGTCACTTCCTTCTACTTCTCGTGTGTTTTCGCATAGTAGGTCATCCACAAAGTCATTGCGTAATCCGTTCTCGGCCAGCAATTCTTCCATCAGATCGGAACTTACACTTATAATTTCCAAGGATTCATCTTCAGTCGGCTGCTTTTCAATGAATTCCTCATCTGATGAAATGTCCTCAAGTTCGGGCAGGGCTCCCACTGGACTAAAAATCTTTTTCGCCACTTTTGCGTGGAGCGTATCACGACCTTTTTTTAGAACAATATTCCCATCATAATGATCATGCCATTCATATACTACAGTTACTACTGTATTCATTTTTAAATATGTGCCATATATCATATCATATCTACTATAACATTCATTTTAAACTTGTGGTCATTTCAATCATGACTCAATGTTTCACTTAATTAATATCCAACCACAATTTTCCTGAAAAAATAACAAGTTGCATGTTTTATAATATTTTATTATGGATTTAAACAAGATATACCAAACAGATATCATACATGTAACAGATACAGTGGTATGCATTTTATAACATCATAAATAAAGCACTACATTTACACATATCAAAGTAAAAATAATGAAAGTTTCAAGCACCAGCATACAAGTCAGAGCACTGTCATTCACTTAAAAGATGTTTGGAGCACTAGTCTATTAGACTGTTTCACTTCACATCACTAATCACAGTCACTGAAAGTTCACAGAGAAAATCCTCCTGGATTTGGTGTGGCTCCACTTTTGGAAAGCTTTCTCATAGTCCATTTCCTCTGATGATCATAAGGTTTTCAAGTGTGGAAATTTTCAGGGAGTTTCTCACATCTGTCTTGATTAGGTTCTGCCGGCTGAAACCTCGTTCACAGTCTGCAGTGCTGACAGGAGCAGTGAGCAGGCGTTCAGCAGCAGCTGCCACGATGGGAAACATTGCCCTAGCCCTAAATGCTACCTGACAAATATCTAAGCTGCTAGATCCTACCCTAGAATTTGAGTCTACCTTAGCCCTGCAGAACTCTACAAAATTCCCTAACTCATCCTTACAATCTCTGACCTTGGCTACCTTACATACTGAAAGATGGTTTGCTATGATATCTATGTCCTCAGAAGGAGGAGTCCTATCAACAACTGTCTGAGGATCAAAAAACCTACTCAAAGCTGACAAAACCAAAGCATCACCCTTATCAGTAAACCTAGACTGCAAACTAGCCTTAACACCCTCTATAAAAGTGCTACATGCCCTAACTGCCTCTGACCTTTGTCCTAGACTATCCCTTACTATGTGACCTTGAAACTCAAATGTGTAAAGACCTGATTCATCAAGAGTTGGCTCAGATGGAGCATGCTGCAGAAAGGCAGACAAGTTACCACCGGGGTTGCTAATCAAATTGTCCAAGACCTTGACAGTTGAATGCAGAAGGCAATTGACCTCAGTGAAATCTAGATCTGACCTTTGATATGACCTTGACAACACAGCTAATGGCTTCAAAGCGTCAGCTAAGAAGTGTGCAACATACAGAAACTTGTAACAAGAAATGGGCTTGTGGAGAGCTAATGCCTTAGCAGAACTTTCCTCTAACATGACTGCAACTACACTCTGATAATTGTCTACTACTGCCTGAACACTACCCTCAAAACTTAACCACCTAGTGTGGGAAACTTGCTTGAGCCTAGTGCCCCTGCTACAATCTAAGATTCCTTGAACCTTCTCTAACCTAGCCATGTTCTTAGGAGATCTCTCAAAATACTTATACAAGTCATTCAGAACTGCCTGAAACTTAACTAAGTAAGTGACCTTATCAGCTGCCTCCCCACATGCAAGTGCTAACCTATGTGCTATACAATGGGTTGCTAAGATACCTGGATACATTTCTCTAAGCCTAGTAACTACTCCACTCTTACACCCTACCATCACAGAGGCCCCATCTGTTGAAACACCAGCTAACCTATCCAAGTCTAATCCCTTATCCTTAAGCAAACCTATCAACTCTGAAGAAATTGCCTCTGCATTTGCAACTGACAACTGCCTAATGCCTAGAAAGTCTACAGATGGAACTACCCTACTACCTATCTGTTCTAAAAACCTAACATAGACTATGAGATTCTGATGAACTGAGACATCTGTAGACTCGTCTAACATTACACTGAATACAGAGCTACCCCTAACCCGAATCCGGGTCATTTCTCCCCAGTACCTGCTCCGCCTAGGTCATTTCCGCCCAAGTCATCTCTCTCCTGGGTCATCTCCCTCCATTACCCAGGTCATTTCTCTCCACAACCTAGGTCATTTCACTCCAACACAAAATTTATAGTGTAATAAGTTTAATTTTATTAAGTTTTGTTAATTACCACACTGAATTTAACGCTTACTTTATTTATTTTATTTCATCTTATTTATTTATTTATTTATTTATTGATTCACAGATGTATATTTTATTTATTTTTGACTTCACACATTTATTGTTTATTTTATTCATAATTTAAATATTTATGCATTCACTCATTTATTTGAATAATTATTTTTTTTTTTTAGAATTCTTTTATGATTTAATTCATTCCTTTATTTATTAATTTTTTGTTTTAATTAATCAATTTATGCAATCTTGAACTCGCTTTTCCAAAGGACAGGGGCATATATGATTATTTTTATTCATTAATTCTATAGGTTAGACTTACTGTCTTTCTTTCTAATGGAATTAGCTGCAGAACTGTAGCTCTCTGAAAAATATGTATTGACAGTGCGGATTGTCAAAAAAAAAAAAAATCGGAGAGCTACAGTTCTGCAGCTATAATGGAATGGAGAATAACTTTAAATGCGATAATAGAAATATTTTAATTTAATATTCTTTCTTTAACAATCAAATTCATTATCAATTAGACCTACAGTGAATTTGTTTATTGTCCTGTCATCTGTCGTTTATGGTCTTATCAGGAGTAAATAAATAAATGTTAGAATTTGTAATTGCTGTCTTGCGGTTTTATGGTACCCTACAAGGTGTTTTGCTTTATCATCATGCTGGGTGCATATGTTTATCCGTAAATTGTCGATTTCCCAGATTGACAACACAATATCTCCTTTAGTCTTTCTACAAAATATGTCAACTTGTACAAAGATGTGTTCAGCCAGATTTTTATATAAATAAGAATTTTTTCCCACTTTTTAATACATTGAACAAAAGCTCATTTACATGTACTGTAATACTTCCTAGCTATCACAATTTCTAGGCAAGATGACTAATCCTAAATGTATGCATTTTCACAATCAAGTAAATTTTAACTTTTTAGATTTCATTTTCCCCCAAATTACATATGCTTTCTCTGTGCAACAGTGGCAGCCCCTTAC
>PRKT01000085.1:1406884-1439416 GCA_003671525.1 Saccostrea glomerata | reverse complement strand
TGACGACATAGTGACCAGGATGAAAAATATAGAAATGATAGAATTAGGAAAATACAGAATACGTCCCTGGTACTTCTCCCCCTACCCTCAGGTAATCACGTCTACATTGAGAAGGTAGTAGCTGTCTTATGGATAATATGTTTTACGGTGTGACCGTTGGGGCGAGCGCAGTTACGTACTATCATAAACCTACACGTGTATTGCCAAAAAAAAAAAAAGAAAGAAAAAAAAGCAATAAAAAAATCACATCCCAAACATCGGGATCGAGATTCCGAACTTCTCGGAAGTTTCCGACAAAATCGGAAATACCCGAACCGTTAAAGTGACGAAAGTATGACGTCAGATAAAAAGTTATGTTGACTTAGGACGCAAACGATATTTTATGGCATGGAGATTGCATTAAATCGTTGTTTGTAATTTTTTCAAGTAAGTTGTTGCTATGTTTTATCCACCATGTTGCTATGCACCGCAAAGGATTATTGGGAGTTTGGAATTTTTTCACGCGTTGAGATAAAAATTTCTTGGAACAATGTGCAGATTTCAACCCGAATTTCCTCCGTTCGTACAAGTTAGTCTATTGAGCTCGCTACGCGAGCGGCGCTTCGCTCGCTATTAAAGAAATTGCCAGGGCATCAACGATAGTTGGAAACTTAGGATAATTTGAATTTCCACATAGAGCAATGGTGAAAATTAAATTGTGTTGAGAAATTTAAATTGTTCATATTTTTTAACTACTTATCAAAAGTCACTGGACCATTTTCAACCAAACATGCATGAGATATAGGGAAAAAAATCTTTCAAAATCTTCTCAAGAACAGCAAACTAAGTTTCTATTTCATGCCAGAAAAAATGAACTATATACATGTCTCATCATTTTGATGTTGTGTAGCGGGACCGAGCGTGCGGTCCTTTTTGCTATTTTAAGATACTCCTTAGAATTAATTAAATTCCTCCTTTGGTAGCGTAATAAAAATTCCAGTTGTAAGTTTACAAGTTTATTACATGTTTTAATAAATAATCACAATCACATTAGGTACAAGTAATCCAAAATATAAGTTCACAAATAGTTAATCCACCTAAACTCTGTCTATCACTCTATCCCCCTATCTATCTCTAACTCTGAGCACGCGTGCGTGCACGCCCTATATATACATGTGAGGGGCAGCTCCGGTGGAGCTGCCAATACACAGCAGCTACCGGGGAGCTGCCGCTCTGCGGTCTATTACATAATATAAACAAATACTTTACAGTTGATATTTTTCTTTCTTTCAGGAATTAACATCATTGTCCATTTTGTACATTTGTGAATTTTGTCTTAAATATGTAAAAAGTAAAAAGTGCCTAGAAAGACATATCGTGAGTTACATTTATATTCTTCTTCTTCTCTTCAATTTTGATTCAGAATATCTAACTCCTTTGCAGACATTGTATTTTAACAACTTGTACAATTTTCTCTTCAGCAAAAGTGCCTGCTGCGATATCCCCCAGGAAATGAAATCTACAGAAAAGGAAACATATCATTTTTTGAAATTGATGGGAGGAAAAATAAGGTATTTTCTTTTGATTTCTTTCTTTTAGATAACTTTGATTCTTCTCAGTAAGGAATGCTTTAGATACTATTGTAATTTCAGTGATTTTATTAAACATTTTAAAATTTTAACTTTTAGGCCTATGCTCAGAATCTCTGTCTCCTGGCCAAGCTATTTTTAGATCACAAGACGTTGTATTATGACACGGATCCCTTCCTTTTCTATGTGATGTGTGAACAAGATGTCAAAGGCTACCATATTGTGGGCTATTTCTCCAAAGTGAGATTTCTTTCTATGTTACTTTTACATTTTACTTGGAGCACTAGTATTATGAAAGCTTAGCAATATAACTTTGAGACTCGGTTAAACGACACAAAATAAAATGGGGAAAAGATTTTGCTACATCTTGAAACTACACTGCACTTTCTTTCTCAAAAAGAGATAATAATGCACGTTTACCCCCCATGTTCATGTTAATTCTGATTGTAGGAGAAGGAGTCGACAGAGGACTACAATGTGGCCTGTATTCTGACACTACCTCCGTACCAGAAGAAAGGATTCGGAAAGCTCCTCATAGAATTCAGTAGGTACCTTTAGGTAGTTCCTGTAAAGAACATTGTTACCCCTTGGGTTCTTATAAAAAATTCAAAGTTTTATCCTTTGGTACTTCAGAAGAAACAAATTGGTATTTACAAAAGATAGAATTTAAAATTTTATGCAGACTTCTCCAGCTGAATAAAATTTATTTTCCGCATTTTAATTCTATGTTCACTACATTGTGTTTGTACTTGACTGAAATTAACTCAATTGTACTGGAATATACATAAGGTTAGACCAATGTTTTGTCTGTTTTTGAAGGTTATGAGTTGTCTTTATGTTTGAAGGTTACAAGTTGTCTAAGTGTGAGGGTCAGACCAATGTTTTCTCTGTCTTTGAAGGTTATGAGCTGTCTAAGTGTGAAGGTTATGAGTTGTCTTTATGTTTGAAGGTTACAAGTTGTTTAAGTGTGAAGGTTACAAGTTGTCTTTATGTTTGAAGGTTACAAGTTGTCTTTATGTTTGAAGGTTACAAGTTACTTAAGTGTGAAGGTTACAAGTTGTCTTTATGTTTGAAGGTTACAAGTTGTCTAAGTGTGAAGGTTACAAGTTGTCTTTATGTTTGAAGGTTACAAGTTGTTTAAGTGTGAAGGTTACAAGTTGTCTTTATGTTTGAAGGTTATGAGTTGTTTTATGTTAGAAGGTTACGAGTTGTCTTTATGTTTGAAGGTTATGAGCTGTCTAAGTGTGAAGGTTACAAGTTGTCTTTATGTTTGAAGGTTATGAGTTGTCTAAGTGTGAGGGTAAGACCGGATCTCCAGAGAAGCTCCTGTCTGACCTTGTTTTCTCTGTCTTTATAAGTTATGAGTTGTCTAAGTGTGAGGGTAAGACCGGATCTCCAATGAAGCCCCTGTCTGACCTTGTTTTCTCTGTTTTAAAGGATACGAGTTGTCTAAGTGTGAGGGTAAGACAGGATCTCCAATGAAGCCCCTGTCTGATCTTTTTTTCTCTGTCTTTATAGCTTAAGAGCTGTCTAAGTGTGAGGGTAAGACGGGATCTCTAGAGAAGCCCCTGTCTGACCTTGTTTTCTCTGTCTTTATAGGTTATGAGTTGTCTAAGTGTGAGGGTAAGACGGGATCTCCGGAGAAGCCCCTGTCTGACCTCGGCCTGCTGTCCTATAGAAGCTACTGGTCCCAGACTTTACTGGAAATCCTCATCAACATGACACCCTCAGAGGGAAACGATAGAGCAGTTGTCACCATCAAGTAAGGAATTGACAACTCAAAATTAAACAGAAAATTTTCCAATACAATTTAATGTAGCATATTCATATTTATATATTTTGACAATGATCTGCCAAAATAGCTGAAAAAACGTATGATTTAAATAAAATGTCCTTATAGGTAAACATTTATTATGCCCCGCCATGAATATGGCCGGGGCATATAGTGTTTGTCATGTCCTTCTTCCGTCCTTCCATCCTTCTGTCCTTACGTCCTTCTGTCACACTTTGCGTTTAGCTCTGTTCAAAGCTATGTTTCAAAGAAACTATCCAAGATCTTTTCATCAAACTTCAGATGCTGATAGATATTGATGAGAGCTATGCAACTGCATCAACATTTTTTGACCTTGACCTGTCCTTTGACCTTGTCCTCACTTTTCTTAAATAAGTGTTAAGCTCAGTTTTAAACATTACATTCAAGATGGTGTTATCAAACTTCACATGTTGATACAAACTTACACAGATGATGCATCTCAGGATGAACACTACCAGGCTTGCTGAGGATGCTGGATGACCTACATTTTCTAGATGAGTGACCAGGTTAAGTTTTTGGAGCAGGTCCATTCCTAAGGAACTATTAAACCCTACTTCGACAAAACTTGCATGGATGATACATCTAAGGATGGACACTACCAGACTTGCTTCGGATGCTGGATCTGACCTATATTTTCCAGATGAGTGACCAGGTTAAAGTTTTTGGAGCAGGTCCATTCCTAACGAACTATAAGTCCTACTTGGACCAAACTTGCATGGATGATGCATCTAAAGATGGACACTACCAGACTTGCTTCCGATGCTGGATCTGACCTATATTTTTATTTCCAAGTAATAATAAGCCCTATCTGAACCAAACTTGCATGGATGATGTATCTAGGGATGGACACTACCAGACTTGCTTCGGATGCTGGATCTGACCTGTATTTACATTCCCAAGTAACTATAAGACCTACCTGAACCAAACTTGCATGGATGATGTGTCTAGGGATAGACTCTATCCGACTTGCTTCAGATGCTGGATCTGACCTATATTTTCATTCCCAAGAAACTATAAGCCCTACCTGAACCAAACTTGCATGGATGATGTATCTAGGAATGGACACTAGCATACTTGCTCCGGATGCTGAATCTGACCTATATTTGCATTCCCAAGTAACTATAAGACCTACCTGAACCAAACTTGCATGGATGATGCGTCTAGGGATAAACACTACCAGACTTGCTTTGGATGCTGGATCTGACCTACATTTTCATTCCCAAGTAACCATAAGCCCTATCTGAACCAAACTTGCATGGATGATGCATCTAGGGATGGACACTACCAGACTTGTTTGGGATGCTGGATCTGACCTATATTTTCATTCCCAAGTAACCATAAGCCCTATCTGAACCAAACTTGCATGGATGATGCGTCTAGGGATAGACACTACCAGACTTGCTTTGGATGCTGAATCTGACCTACATTTTTATTTCCAAGTAACAATAAGCCCTATCTGAACCAAACTTGCATGGATGATGCATCTAGGGATGGACACTACCAGACTTGCTTGGGATGCTGGATCTGACCTATATTTTCATTCCCAAGTAACCATAAGCCCTTTCTGAACCAAACTTGCATGGATGATGCGTCTAGGGATGGACACTACCAGACTTGCTTGGGATGCTGGATCTGACCTATATTTTCACTCCCAAGTAACCATAAGCCCTACCAGAACCAAACTTGCATGGATGATGCATCTAGGGATAGACTCTACCAGACTTGCTTCAGATGCTGGATCTGACCTATATTTTCCAAACAAGCAATTCAGCTGCATCACTATGCAAGATATTCTGATCAAATTTTATACATATTCAAATTTTCATGTTGCTTTACTAATATATCCTTGGCGGGGCATTCATGTCCTATGGACATATTTCTAGTTTTTGTTTGTGTTATGTGAAACTTCATACTGCAGATGTTTTTAAAAAAATATGTACCTGGTATACTGAAGTTCATGTACTTGCATATTTCAGTGAAATCTCAGAAATGACAAGCATCAAAAAAGAGGATGTGATTTCCACTTTACAACACTTAAATCTGATTAACTATTACAAGGGGCAGTATATTATCACACTGTCTCACGAACAGATTGACACGCAGATGAAAGCCATGGAAAAACGCAAGGTACGAATTGACCCCAAGTGTCTACACTGGCAGCCAAAGGACTGGAGCAAACGGGGGAAGTGGTGAGAGAAGTCGTTTGATTGGTGGAAAGTGTTGAGAGAAGTCGTCCTATTAGTGGAGAATGTGTAAGCTTGGGAAATGATGATTCAAGATCTGATTGGTGGAGAATGTGATAAGTTGTAAAATATCATCTGATTGGTTGTTCACTTCAGTCAGCTTGCTTTGAGTGACCAACATCATCTTTTATGAGTGATTAAAAAGTGTTAGTTTTTTATGGAGAGATGCAAGATTTTTTGGATTTTCATATAAAAATTTAACTAATGTCAGTGGGGTAAATGAAGTTTGTTATTTGAATTTTTATGCATGAATTGGCAGAAGTTTCACATGGTTTCCTTTTAGACAGTCTCCTTTGTGGATCAATTGTTTTCCAGTATATTTGTCATGTTAACTAATAAATAATTAAAATGAACGACATCATATTTTAAATTTTAAGATTATGGTAAAGTAGCAGTTTTGTATATGTTGTTCAAACACTTGTGATATTGGATGGAGAACTTGTCCTGTACCTATATATGCAGAGAATACCATATTTCTATATATGTTCCTGTACACAGAAAATCCATGCACAAGATTATCCATAATAAACAAGGAAATGCCAGAAGATACACATCATGAACACTGTAGGTATAGTCTTGGTTCACTTTCTTGTTCTAGCATAATGCATTAGGAACCAAAACATACAGGTTAGTGGGTGGTGTATGGAGAAAATACCTATATAGTATTAAAGCTCAGTCTATTTAAACTATACAAATCAGGAACAGAAAACAGGAACCCCAACATCAGAGGTGGAATCAGGTGCAATGGAAGCATCCTCTGTCGACCAGTCACACCTGCTGTGTTCCTTGTATGATCAGGGAATAACGAAAAAATTTCAACAATTCAGAGTTATTAGTGGCCTAACAATTATCGTTTAAAATTGTCAGTCAGAATTTTACTTTATATATGACAGATTAAAAGAGATTGGGTACATTGGCTTAAGGTCAAAGAAAAATTGATTTTATGTTGTTTAATGTCTCTCGAGAATTTTTCACTCAAATGGAGATGCCATCACTTGTCGATGGAGGGCCACAAATTTTGTCTTGTACTTGGCACTCAGGACCACTGAGCAGTGGGATTTTTTTTTTGTGCCAGCACCTATTGCAGGCGCCGATCCAGAAATTTTTCAAAGGGGGGGGTTGAAGGCAAAAACAGTTAAAACATACGTTGTACACATACATATAATTAAATAACTCAGTAGAATATCGATACAGGGTAGAGTATGGTTTTTGAAAGTGGGACGTTGATCAATCTGGGAAAAAGTACTAGTATACATTACCAGAAAGTTTTTCAAAAAGAAAGGAAAATAAATCGACGAACCTCAAAATCCTATTTTGTAAAGGGATGGGGTTTTATTTTGTTTTTACAACCGCATTTCTATATATATTACAACATTAGCCTTTCACCTTACATTTTCTATAGTAGAAACACAACAAAAAAATTGGAACTTTCTTATTTCTCTCTCGTTTGCAAATCCAAAGGGGGGGGGGGGGGGGGGGGGGGGTTGTAACCCCCCCTATCGGTTTATATGGTCTCATTCGAAGGAACAGTCTCCACATCCCACAGTAGGATTTAAACCCGGGACGTAAGGATCAATTCCTTTCTTCGTGACTCGAGAGCAGGTCAGTGGAAGAACACCGAGACAATCAGTGGGAGGTCCTCGGTTCAAGTCCGTCTAGCCAACATTTCCTTCACCTGTTATGTTTGTATTTGCTGACGTCATGTATTGACAATAGATTGCTTGAATTGAAATAAGAGTGCTCATTTTCCTGTTTCAACAACTCGTTAATCACAAGCTTACCTTGTAATACAAGTTGCTGGTTGGAATACCATTGATTGTAGCAAAAAATAAGAAAAGAAATGGATCTCTTTGAATCATATTTAATTGTACTTAAAGGAGACATAAATTAACATTTTGTACAAATAAACAATACATATGTACAAAATTAACTATACAATTTATGAGCATGATTTTTTAGTACATTTCAAATATATGTATTGCCAATAATTAACATGAAAAAATATATTTCCAGTTGTAAAGAAATTTTCACTTTTAAAAAAGAGAAAGCAACAGATACATCAATTGATGAGACACTCATTAAATATAATCATAAAAAGTAAAACAGTCTGTATGTCCCTGTGATGCTTTGGAAACCTAGTCCATGTAAGAAAGTCTATTACACATTTGTATTGCTAAATGCAGTGTACATCCATGAGCAAAACACTCCAAAATGCATCTAACAAGCACCAGGGGACTAGATGATAATCAAGCTGGACGGATTTGTGTGTGAAAAGCAATTGTTGGGGAAGGATAAAAAATGTACAAAAAAGGAAAATAGCATGCCTTTTATTGGATGGAATAATGAAATACAAGAGCCAAAAATATATCGCTGTTAATACCCTGGAAAAATGATCAGAATAAGTAATTTGTAGAATTACACATGAGATCACCCTAATATGCCTTTTCAGATGCAACTTTTTGTTAAATCCAAGATAAGAAAATAAATAAGGCACACAATATAACATTTTGCTTGTGTTAATGAAGGTTAATCACAACCCTGTACCGTTATCACATATCAAAGTTGGAATGTAAATTTTCCACAAGAAAAATAATTGCTCAAGTATACTGGCAACAATATTATATCATAGTCTAACAAACACACAATCAGGATTAAAACTGCCTGAGACTTAGGTACACAAGTTTAGATGTACTGTATATGTACGTTTATAAGTACTCTTGTGCAATACTGAGTGCTATGTTCTAGGAATGCAGAGTAGAAAAGAGTATGTTTTTTGTATAGTGTGCATTGAGCTCAAGGATACGGTGTGGTAAGATTTGTAACAATACTGAGAACACGAAGCCATTTTATAAATACTACTAACCAATGAAAATCCCACTGTACAGTAAATTAGGAAGTATACAATTAAGTACATTTGATACTATCACATTTATAATAGTAAAGCCATTTATAGTAATCTGTATCCAAATTAATTATTTCTTTTTTTAAATATCTGTGCACATAAATGTTCCAGCAATAAAGATTGTATACAACATAATGGAAAATATTGGAAAGATGGAAAAGTAAAATACACAATGTATAATGAAAGTCATTCATGTATTAAGTTATATGTAAATTTGTAAACTTAAAATGGTAAACAAAAATGGTTACCATGCTACATGCAAGGATATTAGCAGCCAAACTACACACTTCACTGATTACTTCCCTTGAAATATAAATTAGTTTCTGAAGCAGTTCTCTGTATAATAGTGTGGCTACATTATGTCACCAAGATTATGGTAAGAATTCTACAAGTGAGGATTAACAAGGTCAAAACAATCCAAATCTAGCACCTGAACATTTTTTATACTGGGTTAAAAACAGAAAAAGGAACAAAAAGCCAGAAAAATAAAAATATTGAGAGTGAATTATCTATCAAACTCTTCAGGTGCTGAAAGTTTAAGAATCAACTCTGATTTTATTTTTTGTAGATAAATGTCAGATAATACTGAAGCAGTGCAAGCTAGAGACATCTACAGTGAAGCATGCAAACAATAAATATGTGTGATTCGAACTTAATGCCACTCCTTCAAAGGGAGACAATCTATACCAGTTCCTGTGATGACACATGCATTAACACCTTGTTGCCCTGCTGGAAAAAGAAAAATCCACATTCAGCTACAAATTCATCCAAAATAAAAATGAATTAAAAAAAAGATATAATTAAAACTATGAGAATATTTTTGGCTGGTTAGTTTAATAAGAAAATTGTAAAAAAAAAATTCAATTTTCCAAAGTACTTTATTGATAATATCCAATTTTATTTAAAAAAAAAAGGTAATATAAAGCATGCTACCTATTGCAAAATATACAATTTGTAGATTACAAAAAGTTAGTGAATTCCCCATAACCTTGGTAACACTGCCTACCGTAAAGAAATTGAGTGAAAACTGTATGAACCCCCTATAAAACGTGCCATTTATCCTGATACAATACTCTGATATACAAGTTCCCACTAAAACACACACACTAGATATACTATGCATTGTCAAACAATAAAGTGGATATCAAACACACCCATACTCGTACCATACTGAATTCTTCTCCTTTGGATCTTTGGGTTCGTTGTTCATGACTTTTGGGGGTGGTGGAGTGTTGTTGACCTGTTTAACAGGGGGGCCAATTCTGACACCCATTGAAGTCTGAGAACGAGTTATTCCTCCTTGTGGTAGCTGCCTTGAGTTACCACTTGGGGGAGTGGAGTTCCTGCTGGCGATGATATGACGAACTTGTGATGGGTGACCTTGCGATGGTTCCCGTAGTAACCGTGTGGCTGTCGTACTGTCCTTGAGCCGCCTCGGTGGGGGGACGGGAGGCGTTTTGTTGGGCTGAGAATACATATTGTCATTCTTTGAGGGAGACTGCTGGTTCATAACACCTGGGGGGACTGATTTTGGTCTCTCAATTCTCTGAATTCTGGCATAATGGCTCTCCTCACTTGAGGGGTTCCTATATGGTCCGTTTGCTACGTTTGCACTGTTATGGTTGTTGAGGTTTCCACTGTTATTGAGATTAGTCTGAGAAGAACTGTACCCTCTAGACCTAGTATCGTCAATACTAGAATAAATATTCTGCTGAGAACTTGCTTCGTGCATGCTCAGTCTTCTATTGCTATCACTGTTTGATGGATTTTTCACATTTTCACTGTACCCTGATGAGGGCTGGTAAGGGCCGTTTTGTGATGGTCCTGGGTATGAGGAGTATGAGTTTTGCTGGGGGCGGTACTGGGGGTTAGGGGATGGCCCATGTTTACCTGAAGTGTGTAAGTTTTGAGGCCGGTTATGAGGGCCTTGGGGGGTGAACCCTCGAGCTAGAGGGGGTTTGTCAGATAAATTCTGACCACTTCTATCTTGTCCACTCCCTGATCTTACAGATAAATCATAGTTATTTTGAGGACTAGATGATTGAAGGTTGCTGGACACAAGTCTGTCGAGTCTATCTGATGGTGCTAGTCTGTCAGAATTGTTAGCGGGGGTGGGAGGTAATTCACGAGAATGCGACGAGTGGACAGAATAATTCTGGGGTGAATTTCCAAATGAATACTGAAGAGTGCGGGATGCAGATGAAGGAGTAGAACTGGCAGTGAAGCGACGAGTGTCTCCCGTTAGGGGTGAGCACTGATTCAGATCCTCAAATGATCCGTTATTGAGTCGGTTACTGGCAGATGTCACAGCAGGGGTGGAGGTCTCGGGGTGACCCCTGATGCTGTGAGGGGGCGTGGAGTGGTCCTCTGGGCGACTGTCATGGCCACTCCCACTGCTGCCTCCGGATATCCTTGACATTCTGGAGAGGTCAAGGTGAGATGAGACTGCTGCCACATCAGGTATAGATGAGAATATGCGGGGGTTAGAGCCACTTTGTGGAGGGGTAGACATCTGCAGCGGTGGAGCGGGGGCCTGCCGCTTCCTGAAGTTCTTTCCACTGTTGTCCGAGTTCTCACTGCTCTTGGATTCTGTGTCTTCCTGGCTCCTGGATTCTGCTGATTTCTGAGGAAAATATAAAAATCAATAAAATAAAATACATGTACCTCTATGTATAAACTACCACAAAAATATTCCTTCTGACAAGCAAAGGATAAATAGTTCTAGAGATGTAAACTAGCTCAGATGAATTAACTACATACTGTTTTGGGTGAGCCTTTGTTGGCCTCATTGAGGAATTCTTCTAGAGTCATCATTTCGTTTGGTTGTACCACCAATCCGAATCCTCCATCATCATCGTCATCATCCCCGAGCATTGCTGGATGTCCCAAACCTGAAATAAGGAATTACATGTACGGTCAGTCTACATGTAACAACATCAATATGCAGTAGATGTCTAGTGAGTCTAAGAGTAATTTACACAGAACATATTTGTATAAATATGAATGGTGCAAAAAACAGAGGCATGAAAAAACATAGATCAAATGTTGAATACATTTAGGAATCATGAACAGAAAAATATTTGTTTCTATAAGTCAACAGCTGAAATAACCGGTGAAGACATGAATCAAAATCTTTTAAAAATTCGTGTGAGACAGCTAAAATATATACCTATGGCATTGAGAAACAAATAGCACCTGTGTGTTGAGATTTCATACAATTATCTGCAAGGTATCCAATAATTTTTTTTTTATACATGTACCAACCAAAACTTGAATCCACTTTACCCCTTTGACACAAGTGAGCTTTGATCATTTTTTAAAACATTTTTTTTTATATTTTCAAAAAGCAGCAAATCTCATTTGAAGCATCAAGCTCATCAGATTTTTTTAAACTAGTAGATATGCTCTGTATGCATCCCTTCCTTCCCTTAAAAAAAAATGAAGCTAGTGGAGTTGTCTTAAGAATTAACACATAATAATTGTTTGAATAAATGGATGCAGTTTTCAGTAAAACAAATCATACTGAATTGCGTCTTTCAAATTATTGCAAAAAATCTATAATGTAAGAAGTGGAAGAAATAGAAAGTTTTAAGTAAAGTGGGTTCCATTTAAACATTACTTTCACAAGAAAAACAAGAAAAAGAATTGGTAATTATCTGGCCAATTATGAAAAAAAATTGACTGTACTTTCAAACTAAATAGCAGTGTAAGGCAAGCAAGGAATGTGGTTTTATTGTGCCTGATAATTTTGATTAAAATGAAGTTGGCAAGCTCAGGGATTCTATTCCAGTCAGAAATTAACTACTTAAAAGTCATGCTGAACAAAATCTACATTTAACTGAAGATTTGCAGCTAAAAAATCAAATGAATTTACTGGTACTAGTGCTGAAAATCTGCATGGTTAATATAAATGGAATAGTTAAAATGTGCTATGAAGATAAATGGGAAACAAGAAACCAAGATTATTGCTGAAAACAATATTTGATTTAATGCTGAAAACAAATTTATATTATTTACAAATAGTGTACACATGAAAATATTAACATGCAGTACAGTTCAAACCTCCGTCACCATTAAAAAGCTCTAAATGAGGGAAATAATAGTATACAATGAACACATGCAGTAAGCCAAGCTTGTCCACGACCTGCTGTTACCTGGCAACAGATTGGTAGAATTACTAGAGGAAAATGACTCTTTGTCATGGTTACTGCGTGTGGAGTCTGCTAATAGGTCCTCGGACGATTTGGCTCCTAGGAATTGTGGGAAGAATAAATTTGCATTAGGAACACAGACAACACAACTGACTACTATACACATATATGAAAGTTGTCATTTAATTCTAGACAAAGCTCTCTACAAGCAAACAGGAAAAAGTCAAGGGGGATAACTGATGTTAATCGAAATTTATAAGAAGAAAATTCATATTGATATATGCTCTTATATAATCTATATATATAAGATGTACTATTGAAAGTAGAATCACAGAAATGATAGTAAATGAAAATAAGAT
Source organism: Saccostrea glomerata (assembly GCA_003671525.1). Lineage (NCBI taxonomy): Eukaryota > Metazoa > Mollusca > Bivalvia > Ostreida > Ostreidae > Saccostrea > Saccostrea glomerata. Next base: position 1,426,380 of record PRKT01000085.1, on the reverse strand, counting down.
AATGGAAATGAAAAGAGAATGAATGGAAACAATGCTCAACCAAAACCCAATCTAAAAAAAACTCCAAACTAAAATTAAAATTCTCTAAAACTTAGCTGCAGAAAACAAATAGAACTTCATTCGGGTTATTAAGTCTTCAGTATAAACTAAGAACACAAAGAGAAACAGTCAGTAAAAATAGAAACCCTAGGAAGGATTTACCTCTGGAGGAGAAGGAGGGTCCCTCCCCAATTTTATCAGACTGATTGAGGGCACCAGCTGATTTGGCCAGACTGGTGTTTTGTTTTGCTAGCGATGGCTCATCAGTAATGTTCCACATACTAACCGGACGGCTTGATTGCAGCTCTGACATAGGAAAGGACACCATTAATTCTTACTAACCATATCAAGCTGATATAGCATGAATATGAATGGGAGATACAATATCTAGTGAAAATGTTAGATATGATCTCAAGATTTTTCAGAGTGTATCTAACGTCATGAAATGGAGGAAGAAATGTGCCCTATGGTGAATTCTATCTCTTGAAATACTAATTAATATATTAAGTATTCACTGAACATGCAGTCAGTAGGAGCATTGTTACAGCTAGTAAATCATGAGATTTTGTGATTTATTTCTTGTGCACACTTTGATTTTTGGCATTTAAAAAGTTATTTCCACACTCCACTTTAAAATTTTATATTAAGTTTATAATGCCTTAAGTTTTCCATAAAAATTGTTTGGAAATATACTCATTATCAGTTCCAGTAATTATTTTGAGTGATTTGTTTATCAGAAAAGGTAGGGAGAGGCTGCCTAGCAAACACCAGTCAAAGGGAGATCACTCACCTGATCTACCATCAGTTGTGTCCCCTAGCATAGAGTTATCTCCCGTGGTCTCTGCTAAGTTAGTTCTGCTCTTGCTTCTGGGATGCTGAAAAATATATATACATACAAAATAAATCATTTCAATTTCTAATATTACATTTACTTCTCTCATTTTCAACCAAAATCTTTCTTATTAAAACCTCAGAAACTTAATATCTTGTTTAAGTATATAAGAAAATTTAAAATATCTATTCAAAGCCCTTACTTTGGTGGCAAATATTCTAGCAGCCTTTCTTGCGATTCGAGCTCCTAAACCCCTGTTCCTGTAAAAAATCAAATTGACAATAAAGTGATGTTCAGCTAAAATTCATGTAATGGATTATTCCATGCTGGATCAACAACTCATTTATTTTTTTTGTTCTCTTTAAAGAAAACCTTTTGCCTTGATTCTTAATCAGTCTTTTTCTATCTAAAAAAAATAAACTCCCACCATTTAACCCCTGCCCCAAACATAATAAATTTACCAAAACTATCTCCATTCTTAGGTAAACTTCTTTAAAAAGTTAATTATAAAGCAAACAAATATCTAAGGTTGAATGAAAATAACAAATCTAAACTATCAAAATTTTGTTACAATCCAGATCAGTCTACATTGTTTTTTCAATCAGATTCCCATTCTACTTCTCGTATAAACTCACCTTCCAGCCTTTGACTGAACACTAATTGGTAACAAAAGATAACAATGTATACTTCAGATTCTTTTCACAAAATCAATTTTTCAACATCCCCACACCCCTGTAGGACAGTCAACATAGGGAAAAGAACTTAAAACAATCATCTGAGTGAAAGTAAAAATGAGCTTTTTAAAAAAAATTTACTACTGTCTACTGAGCGTATTTTTCGCAGATCACAAATTCATACTTTTTCTGGTTGTCCAGCTGATTACTGAGTATACTATTTTTGATGTTTTACTGATTACTGAGTCTTACTTTTTCTGATCACCGAGTCTTACTTTTTCTGATTACTGAGTCTTACTTTTTCTGATCACTGAGTCTTACTTTTTCTGATCACTGAGTCTTACTTTTTCTGGTTGTCCTGTCTCTTGTAATGCTCCATTATCTTCTCCTCCAGTCTCTCCTTCTGTCTCTTTAAATCATTCATCTTCTCTCTGGCAGAAAGATGTAAAGAAACTAGATTTAGCAAATTAATACAACATTTATCTCAAATGCTTTACAGTTTTACCTTCTATTCCCAATTTCAAATTACTAATGACTTAACTACCTACTGCACAAGGTCTAACACCAACTTAACGCATGATCAATGCTTAATACACAAGGTTTTATGCTCAACAATTACTTGGTATCTTTTACCTATATTTATTATATATACTGATTTCTGAAGAATGGTTATATCAAAAGATCAACCAGCAGTTATATGGAATTACAAATACACAAGTTTACATTAATTGTTATTATTAAGTGATGATATTTACAAGTAGGACTTTTCCTCCTCATTGAAATGCTCCTTGCTGTCAAGTATCTGGGACAAAAGATCCTGGTTTGAATTCAGCAGGGTCTGAATCTGCATCAACAGGTTTTTGTTGTCTTCCTCCATCTTTTGGTTTACTTGATAAAGGGTCTACAATAAAATCTTGTCATGAATATTTTTAGAAATCAAGCTTCATACCCAATCTTCTTTCATCAATTAATAATAACTTTATGATCAAAATCAAGAGTCAGTCCTAAACCCTAAAGGACAGTTAATCCGCTGTAGATTTACTTACATCGTATTTGTGTCCAAGTCCACTGATCTCCAGTTCCATGGTGTGTAGCTGGTCCTTCATCTCCCCACACTGGCCCTGGAGGTCCGTGTTCCTCAGTTGAGCCTGGTTTAACTCGTTCTTGACTTTCTTGTGATCAGCCAGTAGATCTCTGTAGTCAGTCCGTAACTTCTCGTACTGACCAGCTGTTCTGTCGTGTTCGTCCCGCAGTAACGTGTTCTCCTCCTGTAACTTCCTCATCGACATCAGCTCCATCTGCATCTGGTTCAGCTGATCCTTCCCCTGAACACTGCGGCTCAGCTGCTCGTGAAGTTCTTTATTTTCATTCTTTATCGCTTTATGAACAGACTTCAGTGAGCCATGCTCGGAAATTAAACCCTCGTACTCCGAGGTCAATTGTTCGTGAATTCTCTGTAGCTCCTCGTGATCCTGAACCAGCTCCTCGTGTGAGGACTGTAGCTCCTCGTGAGTCTGGATCAGGTGCTGGTGCTCGGTCTCTAACTGGTTTAGGTGGCTCTGTAGGGACGAGACCTGACCCTGTAAGGAGGTGCAGTGGGACTTGAGGGTGGAGTTCTCCACCTGAAGCTTAGCATTGTCTGACTGCATGGAATGCCCTTGGTGCTGGAGGGATGAATTTTCAGACTGCAGTTTGATATTCTGGTTCTCGAGCTTCTTTATCTGTTCATTCAAAGCATTCGTCTGAGATTTCATATTCTTGTTCTCTGCCATCATTGTTGCATTCTGAAAAGAAAGTTTTTTAAACATTTGTTATGTTATTTCTCTAAATATCAATATGGCTACAGTTTCCATTTCTTTTCTACTTTTATTTTATACTTATTAAAAGTAAGTTCCTTTTCCACTTACTGTTCTCTCTACTTGAACTAGGTGGTCCTTGAGTTCAAGGATTTCTTTGGTGGTGCTCTGACTGTTGGAGCGGAGGTAAGCTGGTGGCCCCCTCAGTAAACCTGCTGTCTCTCTCCTAGGTAAAATAACATTTATTTAAGAAATGAATTTAATTTTTGAAGATTCATGAGGTTATGAACTACGACGCTTCACGCCGGCATATTTCATGAAGCGCGATAGCGCTTCATGATAAATATGCCGACGTGAAGTGTTGTAGTTCATATACCTCATGAATCTTCAAAAAATTCAATTCATTTCTTATATTTACATTATTTTTCTGATGACTTGCCATAAATTTACGCCATTCAACTGTCATTTTTAAAACAAAACAGTGTGCACTATATTTTTCTACGTCAAGAGCGGTATTATGACGAAACAATGGAGATATTCATGCTTACTCGTGATGCATACCTAATGTAGTTCATGAGACAATATACTGCATTTTGTTAAGAATCATAGGGGAAATTTATTGGAAATGTAAATATAATGAAATATCATCTTACAAAAGCATTATCCTCGATGATTTTCAATTTTGATTATATTTAAGAAGCGATTAATTCCCCTCTATATGCAGGGTTATGTTAACTGACAATGGTGGCTCACCTGTCCGTATCCCTGCCGTGAGATTCCTCCTCGTATCGTTGCTTCAGCGACTCACACTCTCGCTTCAGGATCCGTAACTCCTCCTGAAGCTTCAGGTTACGATTTTTAGACTCTTCAAGTCTGACGTAAAAAAAAAAAAATCAAGGAATTAATACATACTTCCTTTTGTAGCAGACTGAGAAAAGGTTACAATTTTAATTTTCTGTTCACCTCTCTGTTAAATTTTTCTTTAAATTTTTTGGGGGAAGTATTGGGGGGAGGGGGATATTCTTGTGATTTCAAAGACCCCTCAACCTGTTTTATTTAATATGTCAATTTACAGGGCTTTAGCAATGTAGTATTCATATCTGTGACCACTGAAATTTATAGTTTCAATTTCAAATTGAAATAAGAAACAAACTAACAGAGTTTGTAGATTCTGCGAGGGGGTTTATAGAACTGATTTAATTCACCAGATGGTAACCTCAGCTTTTATCTAAGGCTAAGCTGTTGACCCACTCAAGGGAAGTAAGTGGTGACATTACCTGCTCTCTAAAGCATGTATTTTTTCTTCTTTGATTTCCATGCTCTTCTTAAGAGCTTCCTCCATCATGCTCTCGAGGGCTTTGTATCGACTGAAAATAAGAAATGATTCATTATATACCAAGTCAAAGAGTCAAGGAGAAGACAAACAGCTTGTCAACCCTGATATATTGATCATCAACAGGAAAACTTTCACCTATATTTATTAAATATTGTACAATCTGATTCACTAGACATTTCGTTTATCCTCCTTGTAAACAGATTAGCAGATGTCAGTCAAGAGAATATACCCCAATATTGTTTACTAGACTAGATCAGATCATGAAAAGTATTCCTAAATTCTCTCTATTCATTCTGGGTACACAGATGTCTCAGATTTCCTAGCTATTTTTATCTGTGTTCAATACATTCTATTGGAGAGATTTGATATAATTAGATAAAATCATTAAGAACGTATCAGAATATTGATTTCAAACCATCTCCTCTTTTTATAAGATTTATGGAATGTCTCAAGTTACCAATTATACACATGGTGACGTTTTAACAGTCACACACTAAAATAACAATTTAGGATCTGAGTGTACCAGACCAGGGTATTCTACATAATTTAAAAATCTGTTTATAATGATCTCCAATATAATTTTGAAATTACAAGAGTACATTTCACATAACAGAAAATAACCACTGAATTATTGACCAATTAAATTTCTTTGAACAATGCATCCTATGTAAGTTTTCAAAATTTACCCAATTATCACTACGCATTCAATAGCCAATATTGGCAACAAATTCAGAACTAAGCAAATGTTAGTTTGTTTCCAAATGTAATCCCCAATTCTAGTAATTCTTTAGCCCCCTTTAAATATACCCTTCAATTTACCTATAGTTTTAACCACATCAAAGCAATGAATTACACATACATCAAACTCAATTATTGGATGCCATTTTCAATGCATTTGAACAATAAATGTTTCAAAGAAAGGGTTTTATAAAGATCTAAAGTCCATTGTGTTACAACATAATGACTTTCATCCTTGTGTTGACATTGTAAGATCAACAAACACTGAGGTCTAGTACTAGGACTTAATGAATCCCCATCAGTGATGGGCGTACAGAAATGAGAGACGTTTTTATTATACGACAATAATTCCCACACGGAAGAAAAATCTATGTATTTAATATGCAACATTCCAAGTCCACCTCAAATCTGATTAATTAAAACCCACAGTGTTCAATACAATAATGTAAATGTATATTTAAACTTTAAAAAGTGTTGGGAATACAGTCCCTCTTGACTTTTGACAAAAGGTTTCTGATTCTAAAGTAAGACCTATAATTTAATCTGTGAAATGTAAATTCATATTCACAGATTTTAACATACAAATGAATTGAACATGTTGGAATGACAACTATTTTGCCTAATAAGCAAATAAAAGGATTTACTTTGAATTAAAAAAAAACCACCTCCATCAAACTTAAACTACAGAATGGGTTGAAACATTAGTGGAAAACAATCAAAAAAGCTTGTATATGTATGTATAAAGAGTACTCTCTTCATACAAAGTGTCACTAAAAACTTCCAGACAACTCATCCACAGAAACAGACCTACTGCAACCAAGATCACAGAGTATAGGAAGGGATGTGGAAATTTCCCTGACTTCTACATTAAATCCTTCAGTCTTGTTTCTGTAGCAGGTCTTTCCTACACTTTACTGTTGGACACAACAGTCACCTACTGAAGGCCTCTAACCCTTACTGTTGCAGTATTAGTACAAATGATACTGACAGAGAATACCTATTATGTAATAGCAGAAGGCTAACTTTGTATGAATTTCCAGAAGAGCACCCTAATAATAAAACTCATTTTATCTCTGCTTCTATCTTAATCAATTCAACAATAACAAAAAAGCAAATTGCTGCTTCCTGTTCTTTCAATATAAAAAGATTTTTGAATCAAAGAGTTTTGATAACTAAAGTAACTGTGTGATAATATTTGAGAAAATAACACCTACAAAGTAATCCTGATATGTTCATTTAAATATTTACATAAAGATTTAAGCTTTTTTGTTTTTTGTTTTTCTTTTACAGTAAATACACCTGGCTGATTAGCAGAGTAACTTTTATGATGGAGTGGCAATTCAAATCATTTTTTTTTTCTTTATTGCTTCCTTAACATTATCAAATCAAAATTTTTGCTGCACATCTGGCTTATGAAAATTTTTAATTTTTTGATTGAATTTAGAATGTGTCAGGTACTTACACAATAACTTTTTCCTTAAAATTCTCCAGCCCATCCTCATCATCAGAATAATTATAAACATCAAAACTGTACTGTTTGTCAGAGTCTTTGTCTACAGTCTCATCAACCACACTGTCTGTATCAGAGACATCAGAATTATCCGCGGAATTCATTTCTCTGGTGCTCTGGTTCTCATCTCCAGAGTCCAGACTAGACTGATACCCTTCCTGACCCATGTCACTCTCACAAGAGGTCATTCCCGCCATCTCACTCTCAAAAGACTCGGCAAAACTTGTCTCATAGATCACTTCCATCACTGAACATCAATCCCCCTTTCATGCAAATTTCACAAATGCAGAACCACTCTAAACGGTATCCATATAAAGTTTTCCTAATCACAGAATATCACAGAAGTCCTGATACAGGTGAGAGCTCTACCTGGCAGTTGATACCTAAAGTCTTCCTTCATTCTGAGTAACTATTTCCTGATTAAGGTCAAGTTTACTCAAGAGATACCCCTAACTCTATCACAGCTCTACCTGAGTTCCCAGCGGAAGTGGAAATCCCAATTGACAGAAAGATTTTTTAAAAAGTTAAACCTCTTCAACCTTACAAGATAAACAGTGAAGCCTGATAGACAATTGGGAGAGTGGAGACTTAAGAATTGATTTCCTGTCTTTAACGAGACCAGTGTTACACTGGGGTAGATCTCTCAGGCCAGCCCAAAACACCGAGCATTTAAATGTATACTGGAACATATGCTTCCCAAATCAGTCATTGATTATCAAAGCAAAAAATAATCCACCAAATGCCTAAATTGGGAGCTTGAATACAATATGCAAACTAATAAACTGGAGCCTGATTTTTTAGAGAGCTTAATAAGAATACAGACAGATTGCGCTGTGTTAACAGAATTACATGCTGGGACTGACTTCACCTTTTTCAAAATGAAATCAGAAATCGATAGTTTCTCATTAGTTTTCACTTCTCTCATGCAGCTCCCGTCTTTTTTAAAAAATTAGTTTTTATAATTTTTTTTTTAAGTGGAAGAAAAACATGTAAAATTCCAGAGATTCAACAATAGCATTTTTTTAACCTTAGATTTTGATGTAAAATTTCACCTGTCATTTTTTATTTATATAATAATAAAGGAAGATTCTTCATGCATTTTGTTTTTCATACATTCTTTCATTTTTTTTTTTAATTTCATTTTTTTATTAACAGGTGGATAGAAAACATACTGATTACGCAAAATTAAAAATTCAAGCTGAGATTTCCCCATCTGTTTTTAAAAATGGCAGTTCTATCAAGGAAGATTTTTTAATGCATTTTCTTCTTCTCTTCTACAAATGGGTCTATAATGTTAAATTGCCAGGTTATTCCAGAATTTTTAAGACATTACAAATCTATCAGTTTGAAATTAATACTTTAATTACATTAAAATATAACATCATAAAAAACAGACAAAAACATGGACTACTTTTCCCTCGAGTATCTTACGTATACCTTTTACAGCTCTCCCCATATAACCATCAGGAATATTTTCAGTAATTATGTCCCCTGATTATGGCCCTTAGGTTTACAGTAAAAGTTTAAATAAAATAAAGAAAAGCTTTGTTAAATGTACACTGAAATTGATTCTACTTCATTGTTCCTTGTCAGTGCCACAATATTTACGTAGGGAATTAATTACCCTAAGTTAACCCGTTCAACTTTACGTATTAATTAAAATACAAAATATATCTTACCCCACCCGCCCATTCTACAATGTCTCCATACTTAAATAGAAAATATTGTTTGTTAAAAGTCAAAACTGGTTTCATTTACCCAGTATTTCAATTTTAATTAGGTAATTTAAAGAACTGTTAAGTTTGTGCTACATCTCACTGACAAAATCAGTGATCCATTACTTCCGTGTTCCTCCCATTAACTTGCAGGAGAAAACAAATCTTTATTTTCATTGATAGAGAGTCTGCATATTCATAACATTACTGCTTAAGATGTTTTGCTTAACTTTGAAGCATACAACTTTCGTTAATTTCCAATTTCAACCATCAGTTCAATGCTCCTGTAATGTCTTTAACTTTTATTTATTGAATACAACATCTCTGTCATTATATGTCTGCAGTGAATGAAATGTTGGAAATGAATAGAATTGAGCCAAAACTGCTAATTTCATAGACAATGTAACAAAAAATATTGAAATGTGAGGAAAATTTTGTCAAATTAAATGTTATTCGTAAAGATTTTATTTCAAACCATGACATTAACACAGAATTTGTCAATTCTAAAAACTATCTGGTTTTAATCAATATTATTTAATCTTGTAAGTAAACATGAATTTTGACGAGAGAACTTGTGTCTAAGGTTTTAATCAAAAGGGAGAGAGCTTGTCATAACTTTGCCACAGATAATAAAGGGAGAGTACTTGTTACTTCACAACAGACTGAGGAGGAAACTTACATCATATTTTGATACAGATAAAAGAGAACTTGTGTCATACTTTGCTAAAGTCAAAGGGAGAGAACTTGTGTCTTACTCTGCTCCAGTCAAAGGGACAATTATACTTGTGTCTTCCGTTGCTACAGACAAGGGAGATAACTTACTTCTCGTCCTGTCTCTGATCTGTCATGACTAACTTCTCTTTGTTAATGTTTTACTACAGACAAGGGAGATAACTTACTTTTCATCCTGTCTCTGATCCGTCATGACTAACTTCTCTTTGTTAATGCTTTACTACAGTCAAGGGAGATAACTTACTTCTCGTCCTGTCTCTGATCTGTCATTACTAACTTCTCCTTGTTGATGCCCACCCTCTCCAGTTCCTGTGTCAGTTTGTCAAAGTCGTTAGTCAGGTTCTGGCTCTTTATCTTCTCGTTTACCAAGTCCTAAAAAAAATAACATATAGTCACTTCCATATTATGCTACTGTAATAATAAGTATAACAAAGAGTTTAATTTATACTCCAATATGTACATAAAACTTCTCTCTACATATTATCACACTGTTGCAATTTTGATAGGGATACATTGGGGATAATTCATTTTATAAATAATATAAATCCCAGACCCCCTTTCTGCCAAATGGGAAGAATAACTTATACAAATATTATTGCAAATCTTGTCTTTGAAAACCCTTTTTTGATTTCATTCAATGTTAACAAATGATTTTTAATGTTAAAATATCATTTATCAACATCATTAATTGATGGTGTTTATATCATAACTGAATAAGCCTTTTGGTCTATATAAAATACAGTGGTATATACATGTGAGATAAATTATTAATAAATAAGAAATAGAAAGCTGCGTTATATTTGATGGAACATTTCTACTAGTTTCTGGAGAATGTGTTCAGAAAATGTTTACTGGTACCCTCTTGACATGTGCCTCAAAACAAAACAAGGGGATGCTGATTTACATGTATAGTGCATGTACACTAAGAAGTTAATCTGTCTTTCAATAAAATGTATCCCTATCTATACTAAATAAGATGACCCCTTTCGTTTAGAGCTCTTCTGGTTGAACTGTTTTATTTGACTTCAAATACATAAACATGAGGTCCAAAATAGTTATCAAAATTTTCAAATTAAAATAGGTGTGTTGTGCATATCATTGTGTGACAAGTATCTAAACTCTCCAGTAATCCTATTTGAATGCTATCAGTAGATGATTAAATCGACCAGCCTTACCTCCCTTAGCGTGGCTACTGTTCTCTGATGCATGGCACACTGCTGTTTAGCTTCCCTGTTCTCCTTCTCCAGCTCACGGACGTGTGCTGTCGTGTCTCTCTGAGATTCTATGGATTTCTTAAGACTTTTAAGTTCTCTGTTTAAAGCACTGTGTTTAGCACTAATATCATCGTACGCCGATTCCTTTAGATCTAGTGTCTGTTTCACACGTTTATTCTCCTTCTCTAGCGTTGATTTCTCTTTGTTTATTTTCCTCATTTCCTCCTCTAACTCTGACACTTGTTTCTCAGTCTCGTTTAACCTCTTATTAGAAATTTTCATTTTCTCTATCGTTTTTTGAAGTTTTTCGTTCTCCATTTCTAGGTCGGAGTTGTCCTTCTCCAGCTGTTGTACCCGTTTTGTCGTTATCTCGAGTGATTTCTGAACTCTCTGATTCTCATTGTCCAGGTCCAGTAAATCCAGCTCCATCTGTTCCTGCTTCGTGCGCAGATTTTTCTGAACTTCTAGTGTCTTTTTTAAGTGTTGAAGCTCTCTGTTAAGTGAGTCTTTTTCATTCTCTACTTCTGCAATTCTATGTGAAGAGTTTTTTAATGCATCTAGAGACCTCTGTAATTTCTGATTTTCTACTCTTAAGTTAATCACATCCTGCTCTAGAATTTCCTTTTTCTGTAGCTGATCATTCAGACTTTTCACTGATTTCTGTAGTTTCCTGTTCTCTACATCTAAGTCCGAATTCTCCTGTTCTAAGGTCTCGTACTTATCACAAGTTAATTTCAGAGTTGATATCATTTTATGCATTTCATTATTCTCCTTTTCTAGACTGGCGTTTTCATGCTCCAATCCTGATATCCTATCACAGTTATGCTTTAATGAATTATACGACTTCTGAAGCTGTCGGTTCTCGAACTCTAACTTTGACATCTGCTGATCTTTCTGTGACACGGATTGTGACATCCGTTTGTTTTCTCTCTCCAGATCTTTGAGCCTGGCGTCGTTGGTCTGCTCGCTGCGGGCACGTACCACCTCCACGGTGTGAGACAGCTGGTCCTTCTCTCTCTCTAACTCCTTCACCTGTCTCTCGGAGTTCTCCTTCACTGTCTCCAGTGTCTGTAACAGGTTCTCCTTCTCTATCTGTATCTGTTCCATCTCCTGCTCCAGCTCCAGACAGTTCTGAGACGCCTCCTGCCCACTCTCTAACAGTTTCTCTACTTTCTTGGCCAGCCTCTGGTTCTCTTTCTCCAGTTCTAGGTTACGCTCAGCGTTCTCTATTAACATCTTCTCCTTGGCCTCCTCCAGTTTCTGGTTTAGTCTTTGGTTCTCCAACTCTAACCTCAGGATTTTGGCATTGGTGGTTTCTGTCAGCTGGTCAGATAAACTTCCTCCAGCTCCTGTATAGAATTTTCAAAAAATATTAATCAGGATTATTCATGTACTTTTGTACATAAGTACTTTGCATAATATCAAGGATGAAGGGGTTATGAGGATGACAAAAAATCAAGAAACTTGCTCAAAATATTAAAACCCATAATTTACATGAAAAGATTTTTGGTTAAAATTAACAACAATCAATGCATACGCATTTTTAAAGCCTTATCCATAATTCTAAGCCTGGCCGAGTCAAGCTCTTTTTCTAAGTTGTTTTCTAATTAAGTCTAGGTTTTCTAACTTACCCATGATTCTCAGTCTTGCTGAGTCGAGCTCTTTCTCCAGGTTGGTACTCTCATTAAGACTTGACTTCTTCTCGTACTGTAGTTGTGCATTCTCTTCAGTCAGAATTCTTAGTTTCTCTCGATCAGAATCTCTCTCCTACAGAGAAATAATTGACTTATTAGCTTTACTAGCTGCATTCAGCAGTCAGGATTTTCAAAACAAAAAAAAACATCACATGAGCCATACAAAACATAAGTGTTGTTACTAAATACTAATAATTAACTTTTCTCAACACACAATCTACTCAGCCTCTACTACTCTATGCGAACTGACCAGTGCCATTTCCTCCACCATCTGTCGTTTTTTGCGGAGTTCGTTCTCTAGCTCCACCACGGTCTCCACTCTCTTGTGACAATTAGACAGCTGTTCCTCCAGAAGGTTCTTAGTCTCAATCAGAATCGTGTTGTCTTCCCGTAACTCCTACAAAAGTCACAAACATTTAGAACAATAAACAATCAGAATCGTGTTGTCCTCACGTAACTCCTACAAAAGTCACAAACATTTAGAACTATAAACAATCAGAATCGTGTTGTCTTCCCGTAACTCCTACAAAAGTCACAAACATTTAGAACTATAAACAATCAGAATCGTGTTGTCCTCACGTAACTCCTACAAAAGTCACAAACACTTAGAACTATAAACAATCAGAATCGTGTTGTCTTCCCCTAACTCCTACAAAAGTCAGAAAACATTTAGAACTATAAACAATCAGAATCGTGTTGTCCTCACTTAACTCCTACAAAAGTCACAAACATTTAGTACATGTACTTTATAAAACAAATCTTACATCGATTAGAAACATTTAGAATTTTAAAACAGGTCATTAGTCTCCATCAGAATTGATATATTTTCATAATTCCTACAGAGTTCTGGGAAAATTATGAATAGAGCTAAAACCGAAACACATTGCAGTCTCTTCCATTATATACTTTGAAAATAAAAGTATTTAACTTTGTGAACGATATTCATTGGTGAAAAAGAGTTCAAGTATTTATAAGATAACTTGTTCTAGAGTTATGTCCCTTATCACAGATGAACAACAAAATGCTTTAACTTACATCCACTCTGGTTTTGTAGAATTCTAACTCATTCAGCTTCTCTTTGTACTTCAGAATTTCATTTTGGAAGCCATCTGCTTTCCCTAACTGTAAAAAAGGAAATTAATGTTTTAATTCAGAGAGTAAGACATTCTCTCTACGATATGTTATGACTTAATAAGCAAAAAAGAAAAATCAATTAATGCCTAATTTTAAAAAAATCAATTAAAAAAATAATCAATTTTACAGCATATATAAATAATTGATAAGCAAAATCTCTAATTTTCTCTCCTGAACTGATCTCCTTAGAAATAGACAAATTGGCTGATTATTTATTCATACTTTTTCTCGTAAAACATCCAGCTCATCCCTCAGTGATCGGGCTGCTCGAGCGTCCTGAATCAATTCAGAATTCTAAAAAACAAAATATAACTCAACTCAGTATTAAAACAAATGGGAAAAACTAATTAAAAAAATCTGGTTTTCATAGAAATCTTTTTATAATGAAACAATGCAAAAATCTCCACTTGATACAACTTTAAAGTTCAGAAATGAAATGTAACACTATTTAACTTACTTTACGAATATATTTACATTTCCAATGTCTTTGTCCATGATAAAATTACAAATAGTAAAAATACTTAATTTTTTTATAAATCCACTGGTTCATCGATGGGCACGGTTAAAAAAAATCAAGTGCGGGGCAGGACAGAGACAGAAGCAAGGTTTGTTGCATGTGAATTTGAGGAATCAAGAGCATGTAAATGTAAGCAAATTACTGTCAAATTTTTTGGTTTCATAAGGATGATCAATCAATATGCTTGAGTGATAATTCTATGCATAAATATCTGGTGTTTATGCAAATTTTCCCAAATCAAGCCACCCAACTGATCACATCATGAAACCAAAAAATTAGTTACCGGGTATTCCTTAAATTCATATACTGTACATGGCACTGACCTCATTTCTGATTTTATCTATAGATGTGACACTGACCTCGTTTCTGAGTCTGGCCACCAGTGATTTGTTTTCCTCCAATTCATCCCTCATGTCAGACAAAATCTCCTGTTTGTCCTCACTGTCAAAATAATGTCCATGTCAAATTTCAAACATAAAAGTGCTGAAAAAATGTTTTTAAATTAAAAAATAAATAAATGATTTACTGCAAAAAGTCTTTCCTTCCACCCTTTTTATACTCAATGAAAAAAATTCGTATTTTTACTCTCAGTTTTTCTCAAGTGTAGAAAATTCTTATAATTACTGTATATACTCGCCTATAAGTCGGTCCGCCCATAAGTCGGTTATATTTAATAAGCTTATATATCAGAGGGACTGACCCCATATAATACCATTCTTTTTATAGCTACCCTATAAGTCAGACACAGAGTTTTGGACCAGAGATTAACTCCCAAAATACCGACTTATAGGCGAATATATATGGTATGCAACAAATTTCAATCTATGATCTCTCATCAAATATCTCCGTGCCTAGTGCAGTTTTCTATGTTGCCTTCAGTAACTTACAGGTCCTGTCGGAGTCTGCGGACCTTGGCTTTACAGTCCGCCAGTTCCACCACCAGGTGGTGCTTCTCGGGGCTGGCAGGGGGAGTGACCGGGACCACGGTACCCTGGATACTACACTGTAGCTGGGTCTGGAAAAAGTCTCGCTCCTGGGCCAGCTCCACTGAGACCTACAATGTCGTCAAAATCTCCAGAAAACTCATACACATTGAAACTCATTGCCACAGTTCAAGTTTGTATCTACTGTGCATGTCCTAGCTCATCTAATTACTCACGAAATAAGTGTTAATTAATATTTTCTAAAACTAAATATACATATAATACGCTTATGAAATATAAACAAACCATTCAATACAAAATGACAAACTTGAAAAATCTTCTAAATTCTGAGTATGATACTCTGCCTTCTAAGTTTATAAAGGCTTAGAGTTGGACTGATTTCATGACAGAGGGGAGAGGAAGCACACTGAAGACTCAGACAAACCTCAGAGAAGTCATCTCGTTCTTTGATGACCCTCGTAAGATGTTTGAACATTTTCTCTGCGTATGTCTCAAGCTGTTCCAATGGTTCAATCGGGAGAATGGATTCAGAATCATCTGTGATCTGAAGACATGTAAAAAATACATAAATCCCCTAGATATATTTCACAGAAGATGCATCCATTATCAATTTCAAAATATGGACATAATATGGCTTTGATTAATCAATTCTTTATTGTTTAGATTTTGTTTTAAGCATCATTTAGTATTAATGTGTGAATCATTAAGCAAAGTTCCAAAACAAATATGACACAATTGTATCAGTTAAATTGTAAGTTCTCATGAAAGAGACCTGGAATTTCATTTGAGTTTAATTTGTGAGGTATTTGTTCATTATGTAGCATTATAATGAAAACTAATATGCTGCTAAACAAAACTTGTTTTTTGTGTAGTATAGCAGCAGCAAGCAAATTTGGTAGATGAATCAGCTAAAAAGTTAAATCTGCCAGACACATTCTGTACCATGTATGACCTCATGTTTTACAAGTACCAGTATATACAGATAACTTATTTACTTAAAACTAAGATCCTAAAAAAAATATAGCCAAAACATTTGACATATAGATGCCCCTTTCAGCTTCAATACCCAATTTTTTCTCCATTTCATCATTTTAAATGCCAAAGAAAAATATCAAGGGTATTAACGCAAAACAGAAACTCAACCCTTCTGCTAATGACATAATTTGACTTTTATTGAGTTAATTGCTACTAGCTGAGTGGTAATATTATACCCTAATATCTCCATTAATTACATAACTTTACAGACATGGAACACACTGGCCAGATTCATATGAGGATTAATACCCTATTTTTCCCTTATTCTTTATGAGTAATAGGGTGTATAATAATACACATGCTACCCCCTGTGATATCCAATACCTCTAATGAATGGGTTGAATTCATACTTAATGTTTTAATGCTCTGACTCCTTCCAAACTTGTCTAGTTAAAGAAGACACGGTTATAGCCAACATGCATATAATGATGTTATAAGCGTGTTCTACCGTATACACTGAAAAGCAGCCTAGCTTCCTGAACAAGAATGTAACCAGTGTCTATGGTAATTCATTGAAGCTGATTTATTGAATTCTCAAATCAGTATAACTGTAAATATATAAGAATATTCAATTCCCAGTGAAAGACCATCTGTGCATTTAAATAGCCTGCATACATTGTAAGAACTTGACTTTCTTCTGCCCTGTTTAAATATTGATAATTGTGCAGAGCCATTTTTTAAGGGTTTCAGTAATAAACTGTGGTCTAGGCATTGAGATAAAACTACCCGATCGATAACAATTCCACCCGCCACACATTCCTTTCTCTAATGAGGAATAGCTATCACTTCCAACTGCGGGATGGATGGGTTAATTTATCACTTGATAAGAAGCTATGAATATTGATGTGATAATACTGGATACTACCAAGGGGAGTCATTCTCTTTATTTATCATGTTATACAGATCTATTGCTATCATTAAATCAGGTATGATCAGACCAATACCCAGGGAAAACAACAATCACCGGACATTGTTAAATCTGTATAAATGGGAAACTTTAATTCACAATTGTTTACCATGGTAACTGCTGCAATCCTTGATTTAACTAATTTAGCCCATAGCATTTATTTACCATTTAGAAATATTCATTTAGACATAGCATATATTACCGAAGACACTTTCCTTTAAATGTTCTCATGCTTACAAACTTTAACATTTGAAATTCCATTATAATACCTGTTTATTGTGTGACAAAGTGTTGCTATGTCATTATGGGTCAATTTGCAGAGTGTACAAATGTTCTAGCGGCCCAAATGTACTAAAACTCCAGAATACATACAGGATGTACGTCAGACTAATGGGCCAGTAATTCTACAAGCCTTAGACACTGTGGTTCCTGGATAGATTTACATGTCTACAAGGTCAACTATACACCTGTTTATACTCTATACAAAACACAGAAATAAATTGCAAGGTAAACTTTATCAAGTAAATATCAAAATTCAAAACTTTTATTCTCCATTTAAACAAGTGACCAACCCTCCAAACACATTTATCTTTGGATAATTTATTATACCTCTACTAATATACAAACAATCTTGGGGTATCTCAGATGAACAAACTGCCATGGTAGTAAATATTACAAGAACTGTCCTTTCTATCAAGTTTAGAACTAATTCAAGATGAAAGTTTATGAAATTTCTTTGTTTAAAAGGGTTGAATAAACACCTCTAGATATCTACAATGGACATAGTATAACAAGTAGTAAGAGTGGTGGATTAAAGGGACTTCAGATTGACTTAGAGTTAATCCTATACTACCTGCAATGGACTTCATTGTCAGATGTATGAAGTGGGGCCTTTTATTTAACTCCCCTGAGTATGTAGAATTACTATATCTATAGTGAGTACAGTTACAGGGATCTGAATTTCTGAGACGTCAATCAAAACAGACATGTGTCACTAGGTGCTTCCCAGGCAATGATTCAATGTCTGACTACTTATTGCAATAATCACTTTTTTGTCTGCAGTAACAAATATGACCATGTGTTTTACATTAATTGTGATATGATTTACTGTAGGTCTGAGTATCGCAACTTCACAAGCTACCCAACAATATGATACATATCACATTATGGTCGAGCCTGATACACAAAGTATCATGATGCAACTTTTAACAATTGAATTAACTGATGTCTTTATATATTTTTGTTTGTCAACCTCCACAGTTAGAGAATTATAAAAGGGAACTTTAAAATTTGTTAAGTTGTATGTCATTTTTTTCTCATAAGACAATTAAAATGATCTTGTACTGTATCACGATGCACATATGCCGATAGGATATGTGTATCGTAAGCCCTTGTAATCAATGTGATCATTGTATAGAGCTGTATCATTGGAACTCCAGATATTAAGTCATCACTAAGTCACACAATCTTTCCTCGGTTTATGACGGCCCTTTTTCTCTGTTTCAGACTTATATCCGGTATACAGACCTCTTTAATGTGATCCACAATGGCGGTCTGGACGTCCACATCTAGTTGTTTGATTTTGTCAATGAAGTATTCTTTTCTTTCACACTGAACAGCACACCCCAGGATCAGGAGCAGGGTCTTCCTCATTTCACTGAGGCTAATGTCTACAAGAGATTGGGAATTATCACAACTGTACAATGAAATTATCAAATTAAATCTGTGTTTGTACACACACAAGGGAAAACAGTGCATCCGCCTCTCCTTCAGAGTGGGGGTATAATAAATGAAATTTTTCCAGTCCAACGGGCATAACTCTGTCCTAAGCAGACTTGACCTTCATATTCGTATGATAAATATGTTTAACTAAATTTCATTTTATTATGTGCAACCTGGTGGACGGACAGGCCATCAGACCAACAGACAGACAGACAGCAGCAAAGCAATATGCCCTTCCTTCTTTTGGGCACATTACAAAGGAAATATTCTGGTTTGTGAAGAACTTGTTAAACAATCTAAATTTATGCATCAAAATAATAAAAGAGATAAATGTTAACTAGGTTAATTTTACAACTTGGTGTTCAAATTGTGAGTATACAGATTTTAAAGCATAATTGCAACTATTAGCTGGGGAAATAAATTTCTTTCACTTTATAGAGTAACAAAAAACCAGAAGTCTCTGTCGAGACTGAAGCTCTACTGGTTTGTACTTATTATATAGCAAAGGAAGAGAAAAGTACTTAAGCAGTTGGGAATTGAAACTTTACAACAGCAATAAATAGGATAATATGATCCTTGATTAAGTCTCATTATGTTCTTAGTGTAGTCTACTTGCATGCCACATTATATTATAATCAGACTAAAACTGTATTTGGAGTAGCATTTTGAGAGCATATAACAGAAATTTCTATTACTAGTTTAGTAACTTAGTAACTGTGATTTAGTAACTGTGGCAACACCGTTCATTGAAGTGAAAAACCAATAGACAGAATTATGTACCTTTTTGTAGTCTACTTGTGTGCCAAGTTATATTGAAATCACACCAAAACTGTAGGAGGAGTAGCATTTTAAAAGAATTTCACAGAAATTTCTATTTTTAGTAACCACAGCAACACCTTTCATCGAAATCAAAAACCGAAACATAGAATTATGTATCTTAGTGTAGTCTACTTTTGT
>PRKT01000085.1:1363023-1390487 GCA_003671525.1 Saccostrea glomerata | reverse complement strand
GGGGGGTTAAGTCCATGTTTAATTTTACATATTGATAAATATTAATATACCCATACAAATTTATACGAAAAAGGTCTAACATTATTAATTTTTTACTGAGCGGTCATAAAAATCTGTGCTTGACCGCTGAGTAAGATGTTGGACCCGTCGATGAGATGTTGGATTGCTTACGCTTACAACACAATGGGCTGCTCTCCTCTTAGAAACCCTTGGCTAGCAAAGATTCACATGCATATACATACTGATGAGAGCCATTCAGCATCATCAATATGATTCCTTTAACCTTGACCCTACTTTTTTTTTTAGTAAGTGATTACATATACAGTGTATTTCATTTGGAATATATATTTGATATTTTTCATTAAACCTTATTGATTTAACTATTGATGAAAGGTGTTCAACTGCATCAACTTTATTCCATTGATCTTCCCTTTGACCTTGACCTCACTTTCCTTAAAATAGTATTTAGTTTTTCAAATAAATTCAAAGAATTGTGGTTCCCTGGTTTCGATGTCATTGTGGGTGAAATGTCATTAACAACATATTAAGTCATATACGAACGCCCTGTCATATGTAATTCAAAAGGTATCACCAAAGTTGATTTTTTATTTGGAAAATCAGGTCAAACATGGAGGTCAAGGGGTCAGATATCAGAATGCTCGGAAATGTCTTGTCACAGATAATACACTTGTCAATTATGAAAGCCCTATCTCTTCTAAATCAAGTCATAATGAAGAAATATCTTCTTCTTCTTTTTATAAGAGTAGGTCAAACTTCACGGTCACGGGGTCAAAAATGTTAGTGTATTCAGAAAGGACTTATCACAGGCGATACACATGTATAATATGAAAGCCATATCTCTTATCATCCAAAAGTTATGGTCAATTAAAAGTAATGTTTAAATTTTTTGAAAAGCAGGTCAACCATCAAGGTCACAGGATAAAAAATCATAGTGTATTTAAAATTGTCATAAGTAATACGCATGTGTAATATGAAATCCTATCTCATCCTATTTAAAAGATAAGATCTAGGTTAAAGTGTTTGTGACAGACAGACAGTCTGTCAGTCTTACAGACTGATAGACTTACAGACGGACAGACAATGAATGAGATTTAATGTCTCCTTGCTTACACGAAAGCGGGGGACAATAAAATGCTTTCTTTGGTTATTAGTAAGGGAATTAATGTCCCAGCTGTTGCAGAAAAATACATAGCCAGCATAATCGGATTATTAATTTTTATGCCCCGTAATCGAAGATTCGTGGGTATGTAGTTTTTGGCCTGTCCACCCGTCTATCTGTCTTTTCATCTATTTGTCCGCAAAATCTTTAACCTTGTCCATATTTTTGAGTGGGTGGGAACATGGATTTTTATTTCACATGTTTTCCTTGTGACAAGACCTTTCTTTTGATGCCATCAAAATTGACCCTGTGACCTTGGAGTTTGACCCACTTTAACCAAAAAAATTCAAACTTAAATCATTGCCATAACCCTTCAACAGTTAGTGCTATGGCTTTCACACTTAACTTCACATGTGTATTCACTGTGACGTGATCTTTCAACTGCATGGTAGAACAATATTTGACATTTCTACCTTGACCTTAGAGTTTGGCCCACTTTCATAAACTTAACCTTGACTAAAACTTTTGAACTGTAAACTTGTGTTAATTAAGGCTTTCATATTCATATGTGTATTTCTTATAACAAGAAATATAATTCAGTGGATGTAAATGTATTTTGGTAAGAGCTATATAACTGCATTAGCATTTTTGAAATCAAATTTTCCTTTGATATTTGTCATTGGTGTCAGAAGCAAATTGCAGGTGTGTGTGTGTGTGTGTGTGTGTGTAGGGGGGGGGGATTAAATATTAGTCTTTTGAAAGAGGCCTTTTCTCAATATACTATATCTATGTGCTTTTTGAACCCATGACATTGAAGTTTTACCCACTTTTCAGATATGTTATCTTTCCTTAAACATTTTCGAGAAGAGATAGTGCTTTCATATAATAACACTGCATCGCCTGTGAAGATGTTTCAGATCATGCTTTTATTTTTGATCCCTTGACCTTCGTGTTTGACGTAATGTTACTTATAACTTTGGTGATTACTTTTCATACATATTTTGAGTGAAAGGTAGTTGATTGACCAATGCTAGAAAGTGGAGAAATTCTCCCAAATGTGCGCAAAAATATTGCGCCGTAAATTGCACCTTTTTTGCATTACGGGATCTGTAGCGTTATAGTCAAAGACAAATATAAAAACCATAACGCTACAGGTCTGCAACTATACTTTTTAATGATCTATGATAGGGCATTCATATTTGATACAATATGCCACAAATAATTGCATCCAACCCACTTGGACACCAAATGTGGGGGACTACAATTCTTTGAATTTGCTTGTTTTCAGTACAGTAAGTTTTAAGCCCATTTCTGGCATAATACTTTTTGGGGTGCATAAAAGGGGGAGTATGACTACACTTTAATAAAATGCGCACGTTTTTGAGAAGCATGGAATTATAGATTCAAATTTCCATAACAAAATAAAAGCAGTAGAATCTTTTCAACCCCCTGACACCACTCAGAATTCTTTGAACTGCCTGCATTACTCTTTGAAAGGGAGTCTAGGCCTATACAATTTTTGTGTCGCCTGCAGAGCAGGAGCGGCACTAAGGGATTACTTTACCCGGCGTCTGTCACACCTTGCATCTCAAGAACAAGATATATGGAAATGATATTCTGCACATTTATTGCTTGGCACTATGGCATTTGTAAATTGCCATGAATACCGACCTTGTGACCCTTGACTTAGTCAGACCTACTTTACTAAAATGTTAAAGTGCCAATATACAGCATATTTCTTTTATATTTGAGGGGTAATTCTATGCTATTTACAAGTATTTTTAACACGTTATATGCTAACTGATTATTTATAATCATTTCAACTTATTTGAGGGTTGGGAATCATATTTTGTTTAGATTGACAGACTCTATCACAGTCTTACATGTATTACTAATGTGTGGATGTTTTTTGTGCATTTATGAACTATCATGCTAGATTTTTTGTGTGCATGAAATACTGTTATATGCAAGTAGCATATAAATAGCTGACCACTTTTACATGTAGATTTAGTTAAATCTTTAAAGACGCTAAAAGTAGGCGACACATGCGTTCCTTTGAACACTCTAGTTTCATTGTACATAATGACATGTACTTAACAATGTACAGATATGGGTTGAATTCTAGAGCTCTACTTGACAAATGAACACCAACACATAGAGAGGTTGTGCCTAGGTGAGTTTATTTCTCCTCGGGTTTATTGAATACATAAGTCAGGCAGCATTTTCCACAGTACTGTCTGTCAAAGTGGGAGGCCATGAAGACTCCACCCCCACACTCCTCATTGGGGCACTCCCTCCTCAGACGGGTGATCTTACCGTTCTCATCCACCTACAACAGAAAACACAGTTACACAGAGGAATAGGTCATTTACTTGGGGGAAATCCTGTTCTGTTTATAGACTTAAAGGGAACCCCCTGCAACAGAAAACCCTCTCTTGAAAACATCATCAAAATACTATAGAATTTTCAAGCAAACTTTGAATAATGTTTCTATTTCTAAAGACAAGTGAATCATTTTTGTTTAAGACATCTCCGATTTCTTGACTGTGCAATTTATATAAGCATACTTGTAGGGATGGGTATTGCGGCTATTGCCAGAAATTCCGTATCGCGATATATCACGACTTTTTCTTTTAAATATTATGATAATATCATGATATTTTTACAAGCAATTTTTACAATTATTTTAAATGGATAGTCATTATTTTTCGTAAAAATACGCTAGAAAAACAGAACTTTTTTGATATTTTTATGTACATGAAATTAATCATGTTTTGTTGGTAACATGCCGTTCTTTTCACTTTTTACAACATTTTTTAGACTTTCTGTAATTGTAATTTGAAAGATTGAACAAATTAATAAATAATATCTGGACTTTATAATATGTACCTATATAAATACCATTATTTATCTGTATCACAATACGTATCGCCCATTAAAAAATCGCGATATACCGGTATACTGATAAAATCGCACATCCCTACATACTTGATTCTGATTGAATTCGGCCAAGCCAAGCCAAGCTGGGTAAATCTAGTACGCTCTTAGAATCATGCAAAAAAGCTGAAGTAAAGTAATAGAAATAATGTATTTCTATCATGAAATATAATGGACCACACATTTGCAAATGAGTTCAGTTCACCAGCATATCTCAATCAGAAGCTTCTCGTCTTAAAACATACAACTTTCAATATTACCATCTTCAAAGATGCTATTTTGAAGCCACTGGAGCCTATAACATTTCCAGCTCAATTGGCTAACCCGGCTTGATGTGTGCCTAATACCAGGGCTCTCACACCCATTTTTGGTACTGGGGCCGGGGCCATTGAAATTGGGAAAAAAGCGACGTTTTTATAAAAATTGGGAAATTTTTACCAGTCATAATTTAAACTTACATCATTGTCTTGCTCTTAGTAGAAATATTTTTTCTACACTGACAACAGTACTGCAGGGCTCAAACTTAACTTTTTGACCACTGTAGTAAATATCAGCAGATTTATTTCTACTATCAAATTGTAATTTTGAACTTTTCCTAGCATTTTTTCTCCTTATAGTGATTCATACAAGATTTAAATAATCTATTTAAAAAAAATAATTATAATTAACCTCTTGGAAGCATTTAGGCCGTTTTATTACAGATGAAATCTGAACCGATACAGAGTAAATCAGTAGTTTAATTAGAAAAAAAATCATCTTTATAAATTTAAAATTAAATCATTAAATACACTGGGGATATATTTTTGGGAAAATTACATAACTTTCTTACTCAAGTTGTTTTAGAGATCGTAAATAATTTAATGGAATATCTAACGTTACATTGTATCTGATTGTATTTACCATAAAGTCCCATAAAGAAAGGAGTGGAGGAAATTCGGATTAAAAAAACGATCGTTTTTGGAAGTAAATTATAAGACAGGTAGCGCTGCAAAATGGACAAGATTATGGGGATTTATAAACTGTAGGCGCATGGTACCTATTTATTTTTAATTGTTAGGGAATCTAATAGCAAAATAAATAAAATACCTGTAGGCCTAGTGCTTCTCATTCAGTCTTGGTAATCTGAATTTTTTACAAGAGTCAAGACCTTTTTTTCTGACAAAAGGTGGCAAACACAGGTCGCTTTTAACTCGCAATTTTTTATTTTAATTCTCATTCAAAGAGTATTTTCCATTAATTTCGAGCCCTGACATCATAGATCTTCACATTCTGCGACATGTTGTGAATGAACAAGTCGTACCTACTTTACTACAGGCGACTTTCGTTTTTCTTCTAAACTGGTTCCAGCATATAAACAAACTACCAGTTCATAACACGAACGTCTTTCCTTCATATCTTAACAATGCTTTTACGACTGTCAAAGATATGCTTTTTTGTTACAGTAATGAATTTGAAGCAATCATAAATTGGGAATTTTTACCCTTAAATTTGGGAAAAAAGGTACCTTTTTCACGTTGGGAATGGGGCCGAATATCGGCCCCAATTATAGAGAATCGAGAGCCCTGAATACCTGCTCAGAATCAAGTGGGTTGCCAGTCTTCATTAGTTTATCTTGGCACGCTGGATTGTCAGAAACTAGTATGCTTTTTGTCTTAAGAGAAGCCAATACTTCAAAACATGGTCTTCAATTTTTATGCATTATGCATTCAAGGCATTTCACAAATTGAATTTTTATTAAAATCATTCCTTGAATCATTAAAATATTTTGTTTTTGTCAAAATTTAAGATAAGGTTTTACAGCAGTTTTATAGTGTGAGATCAGACTCTGGCTCAGTTTGTAACAAGTTTAGAATCATCTTCTTCATAAGGTGTCCTAATTTTGTCATCACAGCCAGATATCTGATTGCTCATATCAAAAGGAATCACAATTTTTGTTGTCTTTAAAAGTATGAAAAACTTATCATTAAGTTTACCAAACTATTCGATACTAAAAAACAATTAAAAAGTTTCCTGAGTGGCAGTAATTATAGGGGCAATAACAATTGTAAGCATGAACATTTATAAGTTAAACTCCCAACAAATATGAATATCAGTAATATATATCTACACTGTGGTTCTGGACAAATGTTCAAGTGGAAGATAAACATGGGTGTTAACCTACACCTGCGTACCTTGTAGTATTTGAGAACAGCCAACTTGACCTTCTTCTTCTTATGTTTGTTCTTTTTGGGTGTGGTGTAGTTCTTCTTCTTCCTTTTTTTGGCACCACCTCGAAGTCGGAGCACCAAGTGGAGGGTGGATTCCTTCTGGATGTTATAGTCCGACAGAGTGCGGCCATCCTCCAACTGCTTCCCGGCAAAAATCAGCCTCTGCTGGTCTGGGGGAATGCCTGATGATAACAAATATTGATTACTTTTGAAAATCAACCTCTGCTACTATGGTATTTGGCCAAATATACCCACTGGTGTAAAATATGCACCCCTTTTTTTGAGCCTGAAACTGGGAAAAAAATGCAGTTTGGGTGTATTATACACAGCAGAAAATTTTACCAAGCGGTTTTCTGAACTTTTGAAATTGCAGTAATTTGCTATGAAAATTGGTGTGGATATAAAGTATCAAAAATATATGAAGAGGATATATTTTTCAAATGCGTTTTTCCCCCCTTAATCTTGACTTTCCATATTGCGGCAATCTTGAGGAAATAATCAACAAAAAATTGCATATGGAATACATGATAGCTGTGTTAAACATGAAAGAAAAACCTATCAAAATACCACATGGGTATAAAATATGCACCCTTTTCTCACAGAAAATATTCTAGGAAGAAAGTATGTATTTTACAGTATTATATTCAGCCAAATACAGTAAAATTTATATGGGGGAATGCCTAATGAGAACAACAAAGATTCTGAAAATATATTTAAACCAATGATTTAAATAAAGCTCACCACATGCAAACTCTATTTTATTATGTAAAATTTGATAAATTTTTGACACAATGTAAACATACCTTCTTTGTCTTGAATCTTAGCTTTTACATTTTCGATAGTATCACTAGGCTCAACCTGTCAATCAAAAGAAAAACAATTTTAATCTCCTTTATATTGCTTTGCACCCACTAAAGATCTCATTTTTCAGTTTTGCAGGGTGTTACTTATAAGCTCACTACATCTCCTGTGTAAATTTGCACACTTTAAATTATAATTCAAAATGTTTTCGCTAAATGATCTAAAATGTTTTAACCAAAAAATTAGAATAGACAGGACTTAGTTCCTTACCTCTAGGGTAATTGTTTTACCCGTAAGGGTCTTGACAAAGATCTGCATTTTTAACTCATGCAGCACTGAAAATAGAAATAAAACAATTAAGCATTGGCACTGAAAATAGATTCCTTTTGACACAGAACAAAAAATGGCTCAGGACATATAACCATATTTGAATCAGTGTTTTCATAAGGTGTCCTAATTGCTCATCATTGCCATAATTTGCTGTTCATGCTTTTAAAAAAAATGTTCCTTTAAAAAAGGGAAGATCTGCAATTTGAATTCAACTGTCTACAATTGTATATTGTTCATGCATCTCCGTAATCTCTTTAAACATAAACTAAAACTTTTGCCTATATCCTTGGATAGAGGGAGAAAATGTCAAACTTAACAACATATCACTAGAAAAAATGTACTACCAATAGAATGATGCAGATTAGATTTTACTCAAGTCTGAAGGTATAAAAAAAAAAAATGTTCCACTTTTCTTCAATTTGTCAGTTTTTATGCTACAAATAATCTTGCAACATTGCTTTTCCACAATTTTTTTAAGAAGGAGTGAATATTTGAATATTCATTTCAGCAGACAGTGGGCTGAATTAACTTTACAGAAAAGGATAACAGCAATAGACAAGTCAGTCAAAACATTTTTGTTACCAAGTTCTTTAGTCCAAATATCTGACGTTTTCCAAACTTTTTTCTTTTTTTAAAAAACAAATTTGATGTTTAAACTTTAAAGTGCCAGGAATACTGTGGAAGTACTTTTTCCGCGTGGTATTAATTTACGCTATGTACGAGGTCAAAATTATCCACGGAAATTTGTGTAACCAGTGTAAGTAATTAAATGTTTCAGTTTCAATGTTTTAATTACTTCTATTATGTGTGTTACGTTTGTGTTGTCATGTGTGAATGTCCACGTGTGAGTGTTTATGTTTGTTTGGTGACGTATTTGACCATTTCCGGTTTGACTAGTTTCTTTCTATTAATAACTTTTCACTAACTTTCCCGCGGATAACAATATTCACGCACACTCGGCACTACACCCTTGACGGGAATAGTCATATCTATCTACAGTAGCTGATTTATATAGTGTGCCTGGTAAATATATTTATCACTTATCTATATCTTACTATATTTGTAATTTAAAAGTAAAGTCAGTAAGGATTTGTAAATGTTTATTAATTATAATGACTTTATTTCAGGTTTTTCTTATATTATTACCGTCAATAAATATACTAGTCAAACTACCATTGACTTCATTGTGTCTTGAAGTAATAGTGAACCAAAGTATTACCGACATGGTCTACATTTGTTTAAGCGTTCTTAATTTAAATGTAAGGCATATAGTGACAGTCTAAGAAATACGCATAATTTTCTACCCGCGGATTAAACAGAAATTGAGATTTCGTGGAATTATGACCCCGTAGAAAAAGTACGTCTACATACAACACAGCTCCATTACAAAAACTGGGAATTTGCTACTCCAAATGAAGGCCGGATTCTGCTCTGTTTCCGATGTCTACCATATTAAACAAATCACCTATCGGAGACTGAGCGTATTCTACAGAAAACTTAGAGGTTTGTATACAACTTTTCACCGTTAAACTAGAAGTGTGGTGGGAAGGGGGGGGGGGGGGGGGGGGGGTTCAGTCCGTTTTTCTTCCAAACCCAACAAAGGTATCATCTAAATTAAATTCTTAACACTACAAACGTTGGCAAAATACATATTTAAGTAAACTAGTGAGTCAGTCGGGTTAATTTATGCCAATATTTCAACAGTGTAGATCGAAAGTATTTTAATTTAGGTGTCTTGTTAATTACAGACTAAATTTATCAACTATTTCATAATTCCAAAATGTTATATGAAATATTAACAGACTGAATTTATGCATTTCATATCTATCAATAAACAATTCTTTCTAAAACTTGTGATAAGAAATCCATGTGTACCCTCAATCAAATGGCGAACGACGGAAAGGAAGAAACGTGCGCGAATAGCCTCTAAATAGAAAAGTAAAAAAAATCAAATTATTCTAGATTAATTAAATAATATCATTAATGGAATAATGAATCAAAATGCTGTGTTATTCATCGAATACAGATATATCTACACAAAAGTGTTACATATTTCAGTAGCACCTGTTTAGTATTTTTGGTTGGAGACTATAAAGTTACTTCTTGTCAACAGATGGCAGTGTGACAATATGGCTGCAAAAGCAAAGTTTAGTCGGCTAGAATCAGAAATTGAAAGGTGTAGAGCGGAAAGATCATGGTTAAAGGCATTAGAAGCAGCAAAACAACTTGCAAACAAATATCAGCAATTAGGTTGGTTTGTTATTGATGAGAATTACACAAGTCTTATTCAGAAAATTGCAAAATATTGTAGTGAAATTGTGTATGTTAATGTATTTCCCTATGACCTTTCACCCTGACCTCATACTCATCCACCCGTGCTGGCCAGCACGCTTCCTATCGTCAGTCGAGTCCAGTCCTACCTGTAGTCACCACGTGTGTTACCTGTTTCCTTTTCATGGTTGTTTGTACCTGTACTTGATTACCAATATGTAGCATTTGTGCATTCGTCGTCACCTTTTATATAACTTTAAGGTAGGCGACAATTATTACATAGTAAAATGTCATATTTTACTACATTGGCGTCGCCGGTAATTCGGTGCGGGGTGCATTGAATTACATGTTTTTATTTACAAAATTCACGTGTGAATTGTCTTTCACTCGTGAGTAAAAACACTCACGTGGAATGTTTTGCATTAAGTCAATGATATTTCAGGAAACTGTTGCTTACAGGCGTTATAATTAACGTTATTTGCAAAGTTCCAACAATTTGACTAATTTGGCATGTTATTTTTTCACCCGTGAGTAGCACTTGAACACGTGGTGATATCACGGTCCAATTATTTTGATAGTTTCGTTTTCATTAGTATTTAGTATTATATTTATCGTACAGCGTTTTTTGTAAACGTTAGTGCGAAAATTTTGAATATTTTCATTACAATTTAGCTAACAATATCGTAAAGGCGTTTTTTGTAAACGTCAGTACGAAATTTTTTTATATTTTCATTGTCTTGTGCAAATTACATTTTTTTTTCTTCTCGGTTCATTCAATTTCGGTCACTTGTGCCACAAGGACTGAACTTTATTCTAAATTGTTCGTATATTTCATCCTTTTGCACGAGGCAATTATTTTGTTTTTTTCTATTGAAAAATTTTGTCACTCGTGTTGACAATTTTCGAGGAGCGCCGTTTTCTTCTCGACTCGTAATTTAATTTGGATATAGAATATTTATATATTGTTTTTCTTTCTTCTCTAAGTTCCCTTAAAAAAATATTTTGGGGGAAAGTAGAGAGATATAGTGTTTTTGTTAGTTTTATGTATATGTAGTTTCACAGAGCTAGTTCACTCAAACCGGTTTACCTGTTTTAGCTATATATAGATCAAGGCGCACGTGCTCGCTTTGAACAACAGTGAACTGATTTTGTCGAGTTACGTTTTTGTATATTAGCTCTGTGCAATAACAGTGAATATCTTTGCAAAAATATAATCAATTCATATAACGTCATTAATTGATTATATTCTTTGATTAATTAGTTTATCAGGTATTTATTTTTTTAACATCAGTGCTTACTGCTACCGCCGTCTGCCATCGGGCGTTTACATTAACGTTGTAAGAGTCAGTGCGGTAATTTATTAAGCAAGTTAATTAATTTACAGATTAAGTAATTAATTAAGAGATAGACAACAGAATTAATATTTTGGACCAATACAGAATAATCAAATAAAAGCAAAGATAAAGGAAACGCTATTTTACTACCGATATACAGATAGAAAGAAAAGGATAGACAGAAAAGAGAAACGTCTAACTAAATCACCAGAAACTTTAGTGTTGAATTAAATTGGCTTAAATACAATTACTTATTGTGTCCAAGTAACGTTTAATTCAACAATAAGCTACAATAAAGATAGAAAACAACATCGTAAAACAGTAATTAAAGATAGACAGAAGATAGAGAGAAAAGATAGAGGTAGTAAAGTAAAATTATCTGGACTATATCGATGAATTAAACCGGCTTTATAAGTTACGTTTAATTCAGATCACGGCGATTAAACGGAACTTGTTGCATATCAGTCGCATTAGTGTGTAACATTTTCACCGGCGGTTTCGTTTACCGTGACGTGGAAATAGCCGCTAAGCGTATAACGTACAGTAATAAATATACACACATTCTCCGACTGTTTCAGTAGTATCAAACAGCGTGATTATTTCCGTAACTTTGAACTACTGAAAGTAACAAGATGAATCCAGCAATGATACCTTGTGCAGCACCTCCTGGATTCTATGGTGGACCATACCTGCCATCTTTCAATCCATATGGGTATTCAACTCCTTGTACACCAGTCCCTGGGAGCTATCCAGTGCCATTTCCTGGATATGGTGGACCATTACCACAACCATTCCTTGGACCACCACAGCCATATCCCAGCATACCCTGTGCATATGGCCCATATCCTGGAGTGTTCCCACCTGGATACATGGTACCTCAACAGCAATATCCACAGCCATGCATGTATGGAGGACCACTAATGCCACCACTGTTGTCACACTCACAGGATGGGATAGCTGTACAATGCCCTACTATGTCAACAAATGGAATTCCTAATAACATCTGTGACCAGGAACAAAGAACTGGTTCAGCTTTGATAAGACCTGGAGATGACGACAGCAACTGTGCATCTGACCTGCCTACTGCAGTACACCAGCAGCAGATGTCTACAGTTCCCAGCAAGTGTCCACCAGGGTTTCCACAAATACGGAGTGGTGATATATCACCTGCTAGTATGCAGTGGAATACCATGGTGTCACATGGTGATCCCCAAGTTCCTGGAATTCCACACACAGAAGACATAGAGGACAGAGACAAAACTGATGACAGTAAGTCTGAATTATGGCTACTGAGTAGTGAGTATTCAACTGCTGGTTTCCAAACAACTTCAGACATAGAGGACAAGAATGTTCCTGAAGGCAGTTCATCTGAGTTAGGGCTACTGAGTAGTGAGCATTCAACTGCTGGTTGCCATTTAACTCCAGATTCTGACATAACATCCAACTGCCAACCATTCCCGGATTTGACTTTGGATACACAGCCTCCTAGGAGTGATCTGTTGCCTGAGCATAGCAACAAGTCTGTTGTAAATGCTTTGGCATCTAACAATTTACAGATGTCCTCCTGTGAAGAGCTGGGTACAGATGAGACAGAAGTGGCTACCTTTAAATCCCTAACACCACCAGTTCAGGAAGAGGAGCCCATATCTACGGAAGAGACTGCTGAAGAAGAAACATACCCTGATAGCTTCTCCAGTGATTCCAAAGATACAGTGTCTGTCCCAGCTCTAGCTGTGTATTTTAGAACCACTACTAAAAGTGACAACTCAGATGGCACAACCAAGTTTACTTGGAATGCTGCCAACAAGGACCTGCATTGTACTTGCAGAAAATACCTTGTTTGTGCCTTCCAGTATGTTTACTGTGGGCTGTGTTTTTCATCTGGGCTGCCACTTGAGAACAAGTGCTGGGTTGTACCATGGCCCATCACATTGAATTAGATCATTTGCTTAAATAAACCTGAAATGCTTATACCCAGTGTTTATCGAGTCACTAGTATATCTTATTCTACTATACTGAGTGTATAATTAGGTTTATTAATTAGACTTAGTAAATTAGATAAATATTATCTTTCCATTCTCAAAAATAGGAAAGGAAAAATTTAGTGTTAGTTAAGATTTATATCAAATTAGTGTAGTAATCTAATCAATTTTAGTATTCTAAGTATTAAGTCAGTAGACTGTAGTGTTAATAATATTAGTTTTATTGCAGTCTAATTCAACTAATTTATTCAAGCTAACTAACATTTAAACAAGAACTGGTAGTTATAACTCTCAACTGGTAGTAGTTGGAAGTTGACTAACTAACTTACAGTACTTTAGTTCTTACATTTATGATCAGTTTAGATATCTAGTAAGTGGATCATTATACTTAGCTTACTAACATTACCAACATATTAAGTGTTTATTATAACTATAACTTGCAGCACTGTTTAGTTATTATTTAGCGGAATTACTTATAGACTTGCCTACACAATTCTAGTACTTTTAGTAATTTGTGTACAATAGTCAATATACCAGTATAGTTAATTATATATGCACAAACTACATTTAGATAAGCTCTAGTATTCCTACATCAATTAGAACAGCTAGCTATTACTACTGCTTGGAACCTTCATTTAAAAATAAAAGGGAGGGGAAATAGTGTAGTTTGTAGATGGAAATAGTGTATAAATGCATAACATTTAATAGATTTTAAGAAACGTATTTGCACCCTAGTCAGTATTTGAGTATTGCTTGACTGTTGCTCACATTATAAGTATAGAATATCTTTAAAT
This sequence comes from Saccostrea glomerata, assembly GCA_003671525.1. Classification (NCBI taxonomy): domain Eukaryota; kingdom Metazoa; phylum Mollusca; class Bivalvia; order Ostreida; family Ostreidae; genus Saccostrea; species Saccostrea glomerata. The sequence goes on along the minus strand of PRKT01000085.1, from coordinate 1,376,711 downwards.
ATATATACATGTTCTTTGCCTGAGCTCATTATTAAACAGAGTCCAGCAATGCTCGATGCACTTGTGGTGTAGATATGCACAGTATTAACTTTCATGGTTATAGTACTAAAATCTCACAAGTAAGCATTTAGCTGTACTTTATATATATATTACTTGAGATTTTAGAAAGAAGTAAGATAAATTTAATAGTTTGAGGTTAGTATTTATTATAAAGAAATTTCAATAAGAGCTCAGAATACAATCCAAGACAGTGAAGTGAGAACTATCACTTATGCTAGTTTAACCCTGTCATCTAAACAACGACGCTACTGCACAACTATAGTAAGGAACTTCTTGGCAGTAATAGTCTTTTCGTACTTCTTTCGATGCTGGGAAGATGCTTTATCATACGTACGCCAGCTAGCTCGTTGGACAGAAGAGTTATACAACATGACTGTACACAGGGATGACAAAGAGCATACCAATACAGACGCATCATCTAGGATAGACATAGCTTGTCCCTTTTACAGGTCAAACTTCAACATTGAAGACTTGGCTTGTGGTGGAATTCACTACTGGTGCTGAGATCTAGATGATGTAGTTCCTCTCACTGTTCCATGGAGATCTGATCTGGGTAAAGCATATTCAGGCAGCATATGTCATAAACAATGCAATGATCTACTCTGTTGCATGTCTTTGACCCAGTTCCTACCCAGGGATATTTCAATCAGGACTGGTGTGAACATGCAACTTATGCTTACTGTTGGATATACCCGACTGCTACTCAGTGACGGTATATCCTGGCAGATCACATTATTTATATAGTCGATGCTTTCCGTCAAATACCCGGCTGACCATTCTCAGTGACGGTATTGGGCTGGATTGCTCTATATAAATAACCTTGTGCTTTCCGTCAGATACCCGGCTGACCATTCTCAGTGACGGTATTGGGCTGGATTGCTAGATATGTAAATAGCCTTATGCTTTCCGTATAGATACTAGGCTGACCTTTCTCAGTGACGGTATTGGGCGGATTGCGTTACATAGTTTGTATATAGTTATTTGTTGTACATTTTCCGTATCATACCCGGCTAACTAATTTTAGAAAGTGACGGTACTGATGCGGAATATGTTTTGTAAATACGTTTAATAATTATATTTCATGGCTTATCCTATCTTTAGTCGACAATTAAGGATACATACCTTCTTCAGTTAATTTAGTTATCAGGATTGGTATAGTAAGAAAATATACAGTTTACTTAGTTTCGTTTAGGTTAAGCTTAGGTTAGTATTAGTTTTAAAGTATATATTAGGCATTGACATACTTAAGGTGACGACATACATTAAATATAATCATATTAAGTTAATTAGCAGTAATATACATCACAGCAGTTTAGTTAATCTGATTGTTGTTAAGTTAGCTAACATATATTACTGCACTCTTGCACAATTTAATTAAGAAAATCAGTTGTATACACGATTAAGTTATATACTGGTACAACTGAATCTCACTTGACTAAAACCATATGTCATGAAACCATTCAGTTACAGGACTCCCATGGAAGTAGGTCAGTGTTAGGTCATAGGTAAGTTATATTCCTTTTGGCTGTAAAGTAATTGTTAAGTATAGGAAATGCATAACGTACAACATGGAATGCGTATGGCTAAACATGATCATTTGATCCAATGTGGACGTTACATGCGTATTATCATAATTCGCACTTTATTCAATCTTGCCACGTACAAACATGTTATCCTGCAGAACAAAGGTGCTAGATGTAATTCCGGCCAAGTTCATGTGGATACATGAATTAGTTAATATGTTTTCCATGCCATATAAGATATTAATACTTGTATATTTCTGGTTTACATTCCTCTGATTTAATTACAGTAATTGCCCCTAGCTTTATTAAATAAAACGGGGAGGAATGTAGTGAAATTGTGTATGTTAATGTATTTCCCTATGACCTTTCACCCTGACCTCATACTCATCCACCCGTGCTGGCCAGCATGCTTCCTATCGTCAGTCGAGTCCAGTCCTACCTGTAGTCACCACGTGTGTTACCTGTTTCCTTTTCATGGTTGTTTGTACCTGTACTTGATTACCAATATGTAGCATTTGTGCATTCGTCGTCACCTTTTATATAACTTTAAGGTAGGCGACAATTATTACATAGTAAAATGTCATATTTTACTACAATATACATCCTTTGTCTGTCTTCAATGTCACACTGACAAGTACTAGTACAAGCATAATTTATGGGTACTATCCGGAGACATATCAAACCATCAGACAGTTTGAGGAACTGAGTACACGTGACTTACATCAGACAGTTTGATATGTCTCTGGTTTTATATGTCTCTGGTACTATCTTAAACCCATCAATCACTAAAGTAAATTGTGTATAGGGAATGATTATATCTTTCCTTAAAAAAATTAATTTGCAGTGGAACTAAAATGTTTTGCAGTGTGACCGTTTGGGAGCACATTTGTACCATCAAAAACCTATACATACACAGCTTATACTTTTAATGTTGATTTGCCTCTTCAAACTACACACTTTTAGATACAGTCTGGATGGTGACAACACATGATGTAAGAATTTACAAATCCAGTTGAGCGTCTGATTATATGCTACAAGCCAACAGGTCGTGTGCAATCATAAATGAAATACGTGGTAGAATAAATGCAATTGTTTTTTTGTTTCTGTTAAGCTCTCGCAAATACAGAAAAATAAAAATATCTTTTTGTAAGCAACAATTATTATAGTGTATTGCATGTTAGCTGTGGATCTTGACTTTGCACGACATAAGGTACCAAGATATTTTTTTTTTTGAAAATTGATTTGACTTCTTTCAGATTTTTATGTGACTTTTACCCATGCGGAAAGCACTTTAGAACATTATGTCAAGGACAATATACCTCTAGAAAAAAATCACAATAAAGCCTGTGATCAGCTGGTGGATGTGGAGAAAACTCTGTCTGGTATGACCAGCAGTGGCAATAAGGTTAGGCATCAAACTCGTGTCAGTGTCACTATTTCATTGTAAAACTTTAAAAATCACTGGTAATTGTTATATGATAATATGAAATAATTAACTTAGCAAGGATTCCATACTTTCATTGCTAACTAGGCCTTTACCCCCATGAGACAGATAAGATAAGCCCTGAGTAAGAAATTTGAATGTTTTATGGGAATGGATAAAGGCCTATGAATGATACAAAATTAAAAGGATGAGTTTTATTTCAGCTGTCTTTTGAAGCCAAACTCTTACTAGCTAAGCTGCTTTACTGTAAAGGTTCATATGACGAGACGTTAAGATTGTACGACGAGATTAATCTAGACAGCGTCCTGGATCAGAACATGGCTCCTCGTGTGCTCCAACTCCTGGCTGAGGCTTACTCCATCAAAGGTAAATCTCACACTGTTTGGTAATGAAATTGAATAAAAATTTTGTTTAAAAAAATTGAATATGGAAATTTAACATCAACAATTAAGTATTCATTACTGAACTATTAAAAAAACAATACTGAAAAAGAATAAAAGCTACACACAGTATAGGAAAAGATGTATTTAAAGAAGTTTATATTCAAATGAACTCCAGGATCATGCTTGGAATCCAAAGGACCCTGCACCACCAGCAAATATAAGGCTGCTGAACAAGAGAAGCTGGTGTTACAGTGCTTCGAGACAGCCGGGGACTTAGCCCTTCTGTACGTCCAGGAGAGAGAGAAAATGGCCCAGAGCAATTCATCAGGGGAGGAAGAGATAGACTTCATTATGGAGAATGCCATAAAACAGTCCCCACTCATGTACATCAAAAAAGGGTAAGTACAAAGGGGCTAGGTATCAGAGTCTATGTGGACTTAGTTATGGGATGGTTTAGTTAGTGTATTTTGTTAGGATGGTGTATTTAGTATATTTTTTTATTAATCTCTGTCTGCTGGAATGCTTAGAATTGTCAAGTGAGGTCTATCAATGACATTTCTATCTACCAATCTGAACAGTGAATCAAATCTTTCATGATAGCTGGCACATACATTAGACAGCAATGAAAAGTAGTGTTTCCAGTCCAGTGATATAAAATGTAGATGTGTTCCAAATATGCATGGAAAGTCTAGAGAGACCAGAATCATGCCTAACCTGTAAATACTGTTAGCCTTAGATTCAAGTTTAAATAAAATGTGATATACCTATTTCATTTTCCTGTTACAGTGACATCAAACAAGGAGTAGGGAGATTTAGAGAGCTATTGCGAGTTGTGGAATCTAGATTCACTCAAAGTCTTCGACAGGTGGTATTTTCTTTTTTCATACTTAACAAAATAAGAAGTGGTATATCATAATATTTGAATTCTTATTTATCTATTCTGTCAAAGTTTTAAACAGTTTTTGCTCTTTGATGCAGACTCTTGCCAGGCAGTTGGCTGAAGTTTTGATCCGAGGCATGTGTGAGAAGACTTATATACCACTAGAAGTTAGTCATTCTAACTCAAGCCAAATTACACATCCCTTACCTAGAAAATACTCAGGTGAAAAGTAAGTGTATACTGCACAAGCAGAAATTTTCATTGGGATAAAATTTTGCTGATTTAAGCTATTATTGAGTTTGTTGTTTAACGTCCCTCTCAAGAATTTTTCACTCATATGGAGACACTGCCTCTTGCCAGCGGAGAGCTGCAAATTTTGACCTATACTGGGAACTTAGGGCCATTGAGCAGTGAGGGATCTTTTTCGTGCCAGATCTACTGTGACATGGGACCTCAGTTTATACAATCTCATCTAAATCACATCCCACAATGAGATTCAAACCTGCTACGGAAGAATCAACTCCTTACATTGCAATTCTGGAGCAGATGGTCTACCACTGCACCATATAAACAAGGATTTATTATTGAGAAATATTTTCAGTGCTTCACAAACATGCATAACACTTTATGGGTATCTGGGTAAAATTTTTATAGATAATGCTATCAAAGTAAACAAAATCGAATTCCATTTGAATAATTTGCATCAAATCTTAAAAAAAAAAATCTAAATTTAGAGAAAATGTCATTCAAAGATTTTAATTGTGAACTATTTAAAATTGTTCATACTTAATTTATATGCAATTTAAATGTTGGATATTTTCCCTCAGTTTATTCATCCCACATGAACTTAATGAAGAGGCATTATTACTACTCCTTGTGGCAGAAGCAATCGTAAGTATGTCTATGCAGATTTCTTTGTAATAGGCTCTTGTAGGCTGGTTTTTAAATAATATGCAGACAGTATACTATGTAAATATTTAAATAGTACATAGCACATAAAGTACTAAATTGTATGTGCTTTTGATTGAATAACTTGATTAATGACTTCTCATACCATATCTCTGACTTAGATTTTGGTGTTTATTTTGTTGATATGGACAGGTGACAAGAGAGGCTGTGCTTAACCAGTCAGAGGAACATAGAGAGGATCGACACATCAGTTACCAGAATACGACGGCCGTCTACGATCTACTGGCCATCACTCTGGTCAGGTGTACTCAGTTCCTCAAACTGTCTGATGTGAGCTTCTATCAACAATACATTTGCAAAGAAACATTAAAATTATGGGTTTATATATTATTATGAAATGTGGAGATAATGAACAGTATTCAAGCTCAAAGTCCATAAAACAATACAAAATAGGAGCAGAGCAAACACAGACCCCAAAACATCAGAGGAGGGATCAGGTACCATGGGGGAATGAGTATCCCCCCTGCCAACCAGTCACACCTGCTGTGTACTCCTTGTCATGATCGAGAAATAACGGAAAATCTGTCGACAATTCAGTGTGTAAATAATGGCCTAACAATTATTAGAAATAACGTCAGCCAGCATTTGACTAAGTATTAGGTTGTATTTGCTGTTAATTGTTAGGTGTTTTTATTCATGTTGAATATGTAACCCAGAGTATACTTAAATTGTGAGTTAATGCTGTTTATTTTCCAGTCCTTTGAGAAGGCTATGAGATTTTCATTTGAAGAGTTCCATATCTGGCATCAATTTGCTAATACACTTATATGTTCAGGAAAGGTAAGGAACAATTAAATACTGGCACTTTATTCCCAGAACTGTTTTTAAAATGTAATGGAATGTGAATGAATATGAATTTGAGATATTACTTTGTCTTTAGAATTTATTTAGTTCACTGAACAAAAGTGCAAGTTATCTCTAAAAGACAGTGAAGATTTCTAGCCTATTAATCCTAGTAAAACTAACATTTTCAATATGCTCCAATGTTATTTCAAGAATGTTCGAATATTATTATCAAAAGGCTCTACTGTTATTTTTAGTTTGCTGTGATGTTATTTTTAGAATGCTCTAATGTTATTTCAGTATAGCAGAGCTTTAAATGTCTTGAAAGAATGCTCCAGACTAAGACCAAAAAATACAGTGGTTTTACTGCAAGCAGCAAAGTTATGTTTTGAATGTCTCCATCTAGTAAGTGGATCATGAATTCATTATGTTTACTGTAAGACACTTTACAAAATGGCTCCGTGAGTGTGATATTCTACAAAATTCTTTTTATTGATTCTTGTTTCAGCACAATGATGGAATTAACCTAGTCCAGCAGGCCATAGACAGCTGTTCTGAGAGCCATCCCCTGCTGAGTCGGTTATATGTGGCTCTGGGCATTGGCTACAGTCTCAAGGCCCAGGGGACCAAGTTACAGGGCGACAGATACAGTCTACACAAGAAGGCATTAGAAGCATTTAAATAGTAGGGGTTTCTTGATTGTACCATAAACTTGATTGTACCATAAACTTGTTTGTGATTGACAATGTCTTTTCATTGTATTACACAGTGTAAATTTAGAATTGCTGCAGTCTGTCTGTTTAAGAGCTACTCTTAAATGTAAAATTTTTTGCAAAACAGTTTTTTTTTGTAAATTTACATAACTGATTAAATTATCAAATAATGACTAATTGTTGTAGTGCAAATGAACTGGACCAGAACGATTACCTGGCCTTGTTTCACCTGGCACTACAGTTAGCTCTACAAAGACAAGTGAGTGTAACAATAATGGGAGGTCAGGGAGCCAATAAGTCATGTTTGATATATATTTCCTGAATTGTGTAATTAAGTAATTTATTTTGTGACTTATTTAACTATGATAAGAGATACACTTTATGGATTATCTAGATCAGTGAGGCAATAAGGTGCGTTAAGATGTCCCTGAAACATAAGAACGACTACATACACTCCCTCCACCTGCTGGTTCTGCTGATGACGTCGGAGAAGAAGTACGAGGAGGGGATGACCCTGATCCAGGCGGCGCTGGAGGAGTATCCAGACAACCTCAGTCTGATGCTGACCCGCAGTAAGCTGGAGGAGGTGCTCCTCGGCCCCGAGTACGCCCTCGACACGTGTCGACAGATGTTAGAGCTCTGGAAGGAACTGTACGAAACAGACGTCGAGGAGTAAGTTTGTTTATTTAAGTCTGGGAAATCCAGGGCAGCTAGATATAGCTTATATATACTCCATGACCTCCAATAATAGTTTAATGTTTTACAAAATAATTTATGGCACCAAAAAGTAGTCTTACATAACTCGTAAGCTAAAAATAGTGGAACAAGTTTAAAAGCAAAATTTTAAAAAGCTGTTTTTTGATTAAAGAAAAAAAACTTTAAAAATGTCTGGCTTGTCTTCAAATTTATGTTTGAGTTTGTACATTTTTAGCTCACCTGAGCCGAAGGCTCAAGTGAGCTTTTCTGATCAAAATTTGTCCATTGTCTGTCGTCGTCGTTGTAAACTTTTCTTATTTTCATCTTCTTCTCAAGAACCACTAGGCCAATTTCAACCAAACTTGCTACAAAGTATCCTTGGGTAAAGGGGATTCAAGTTTGTTCAAATGAAGGGCCACGCCCTTTTCCAAGGGGAGATAATTATGAATTAGAGAAAAATTAATGGCATTTTTAAAAAATCTTCTTCTCAAGAACCACTGGGCCAGGAAAGATGAAACTCATGTGGAATCATCCTCAGGTAGTGTAGATTCAAATCATAACCACTGGGGGTAGGGTGCGGCCAAATAGCCGATAAAAGTTTTACTTAGGAATATATAGGGAAACCTTTTAAAATCTTCTTTTCAAGTTCTTCAAAGCCATGCTTAGTGATATTTATAGGGAATCATTCTCAGGTAGTGTAGATGTTAGTTTGTTCAAATCATGACCCCCTGGGGGGTTAAAATTCAAGCCTCCTCCCCCCCCCCCATCAGTAAACTTTCAGTTCTGATCTGAATGAAATGTGCTTTTTCCTAGCCAATTGCTCAGGTGAGCGATGTGGCCCCTGGGCCTCTTGTAAGTTTTCATATTCATCAAGTTTAGAAAATAATCATTTGCAGAAAGTTAACACTTTAAAATTGTTGTAAAATTCAACTTTGCTTATTAAAACTGATTCTTTCTGCTTGAAGCACATCCTCTGAGAAGAAGTACAGAACCATTACATCTAATGACAGATCAACATTTGACAGAAGAAGTTTTGCTCAGCTCCAGCTAAATGAACTGAATGACAGAGACACAGGTAAAAAACAGACATGTTATGATAATTTTGAAGTACTGTATATGTACTTTTTTCCACAGGGTTATAATTCCGTGGAATCTCAATTTCTGTTTAATCTGCAGGGAGAAAATTACGCAGATTTCTTAGATTGTCGCTATATGCCTTACATTTATATTAAGAATGCTTGGACAAATTTCCGTGGAAAATTTGTGACTGCATATATAGCATAAATTAATACCACGCGGAAAAATTACTTCTACAGTATCTAAATTATGTATGTGAAATGTATAGGGAAAGGACGTTCTCAACATTTATTGTGAAACCAAAACTGTTATAAACCTGTTGAAAGTTGCATAATCTTTAAACATACTTAGACGTTTTTAAAGTACTTAAAACATACTTAAACAGACTTTTAGAGAGGTATTATTATCGTCCCATGTTTTATTGTGTTTCAGGATCGGTGAGGGCGGAGTCGGTGGCCGCCTCGCGGGTGGAGCAGACTCTGTCTGAGGTGGCGTCGTCCATGGGAAGCATCCTCCACTCCCGCCCAGGCTCCCAGGAAACCTGGCTCCTACAGGCCCAGATCTGGCTACATCTAGGTACCGTACATACTCGCCTATAAGTCCATTATACAGGCCCTGATCTGGCTACTCCTAGGTATCAGATAATTTATCACTGTATCATATACAGGCCCTGATCTGGCTACTCCTAGGTATCAGATAATTTATCACTGTATCATATACAGGCCCTGATCTGGCTACTCCTAGGTATCAGATAATTATACAGCCCAGATCTAAATATGTCACCTAGTTATCCCTAAGCTTGATTTAGCGCTAATATTGACCTTGATTTCTTTTTTTACAGCGGAGTTATACCTAAGCCTGGACAAGATGACAGAGGCAGAGGGCTGTGTACAGGAAACTTCCACCATCTTCCCACTGTCTCACCATGTCGCTTTTATGGTACAAGCTTTTTAAGATTTTGAGAAATAAAAATTTCACATTTTACCAATTAGTTTAGCTACAGGTTTCATTTGCTTTGTGGTATATTACAATTATCATTTTTCTGCAGAGAGGACGCGTATATGAACACAAACATAAGTACGAGGATGCTAAGTGCTGGTACGAGAATGCTTTATCCATCAACCCAGCCCACACAAAGTCACTTCAACATCTGGTAAGTATTCCCAGCCAAAACAGACTTTGTAATAGTTAAAGTTTCATTGAATACATGCATTTCATAACAGATATCTTATTTTGTTTGATTACACAGGGAATGGTGCTACATGAACAAGGGAACAATAAAATGGCAGAGAAAGCACTGCGAGAGGCGGTCAATGTGGACCCAACCACACATCAGTCATGGTATGTATAAAGTTGTATATTTACTTGTGCTTGACAGGTTGTATGAAAGTTAATAATCCTAATCTTAGCTTGATCCTAAAACTGTGCAATCTAGAAATGTAATTAAGGCCTTTGATCATCAAGGATTTCTTTTTGAAGTTCTTTTGGTGCAGTGTTATTAGATGGGGATTCTTAACCAAAGGTAGGTCATTATCTCAGGGAAAGGTGTTATGTGAGCCAAAAATAAATTGTTCTGACCTCATTTCAAATTGGCAAGACTTTGCTTTATCAAGTCATGCTTAATGTGAGAGATGGGTGTCATGGTCTTAAATATATTTTCATGCTTTAACTGGATTTTGTTTAAAGGGTTTGAAAATAATTGCTAAATTGACTTGCAAAATTCTGAGAATATTTGACAACTGCATAAATGACTTACTGGGAAACAAATATAAACATACATGTATTGTTTGAATGATCATCATTAAAGGTTCCTTGAAAGCACTTTACATTTTAGATGACGGCAGGCCTGGTATATAGAAGGTTTACTGCGAACTTGTGTATGATAGGTTTATTGTTTTATCATGATAATAATGATAGGTTTTGACTAGCTGCAATAATTGTAGGTTAAACTTGTGTATGATGTATTTTTGTAGGTTTTGACTCAGACTTGTGGTTTTTTTTTTGGTAGGTTTTGACTTGGACTTGTGTATGATGTATTTTTGTAGGTTTGACTTGGACTTGTGTGTGATAGGTTTTTTTGTCGTATTTTACTGTAGGTTTTGACTGTAGGTTTTATTTTAGCTTTGGACTCGAACTTGTGTATGATAGGTTTGTTGTTTGATTGTAGGTTTCGACTCGGACTTGTGTTGGAGAGTCTCGGAGAAGCAACAGCTGCCAGCGAGTGTCACATGACCGCCCTCGGTTTGGAATCATCCAGTCCTATTGTGCCATTCTACGTTATTCCACACATGCTACAGTGATATTTTAATGAATTTCCCAAATCTACAGTGCAATAAACTCTATTGTGATAATTTATTTTCCAGTCAACGCTGATACTAAGGGAGCATTTCTAATTTATATTTGTTATCAATTTCTGTTACAGAGAGGATTTTTGATTATATCTGCTGTTCTATGCAGTTTATATCTGTGTTTTACTGTGGATTTATTTCAGGTCCGTAACTGTTTATTATTCTCTGTTAATTCTTATTTTAGCAACTGCGGCATTATATATGAATTGTTTTCCTGGTTATAATATCAGTAACTGTAACATATCGTAATTGTTGGCTTCCTTTTTTTATATTTCTTGTTTTATTTACTACAGAAAGTTGCATTACCAATATTTTCAAATCTCAAAAATCTGTTATATTTTGACCACCATCTATTCATTCCAAAAGTATAAACAAAGTTGTGATTTATTATATCTGTTTTCATTGTCCCAAGCTCGTGTCTGGCCAGGCTTTTGTTTTTCATTCTATTTTCTGCTAAATTTGTCTATCCATCACTTTCAGCCAAAACCTAAGTCAAAGATGCATGTATGTTATATCTGCAGCATTTGATTAATGTAGACTTCACTGCAACATATCTTACATTATGCTTATATATTGTACATTTTAAACATGTACAAGGTACTTAATATACATGTAGAACTTGAACAACATTCCTTTTTATATAAAATATGTAGAACATTCATGTTGATGTTCATCAGAAATTCTTCTAATGCTTTTTTACTGTGAAAAGTGCTTCATAATAAATAATTGGTCAAGTCATGTAAGGAAAAAATAAAGATATGTCACTTCAATATTTTTTGTTTAATCCTAGCAATATCACAAGAAAATTGAAATACATGTAAATAAGTGAAAAATATCATCTTACAATTACAGGTGACTGCTTTATATCTGTATTATGTGTTTATACAAGATAAGAACAATATAAATAGAATCATACAGAGGTTAACAAAACTTTATAGAAATTTGCAGGAAATGTAAAAAAAAAAAAAGGAAGGGATAAAAAAAAACAGTTTCTACATTTACTATCACAACTATAAACAACCATCATTTATAACTTTAAATTTTCATCAACCACACAATAATACTGATGTTTATAATACCTTGGCAACAAAACATAAAATTAAAGTGGGGAGGAATAGTTTTACCCTGTGCCCACAAAGCTAATTCTTAAGTGGGGAGGAATAATTTTACCCTATGCCCACAATGTGACTAGAATGGGTGAAATGGGAGAACCACTATCACAGAAAAAGCACAAATAAAGTGTATGTAAAATGTTCAAGTAGATGAATTACTCGATGACAAATAATAACGTATAAATTGTCCTGTATGTTTCCTTGTTGCATTATTTTTCTATCCGACCTATTAAGCCAGATTTGGTTTTCCTCTATTTGTCAGGATCTCTTGAGAAAGTCCAAACATTCACTTGTTCTGACCAAATCCAAAGTCTCAGTATATGTGTGCTAAATGTTTAAGCCAGAATGAAGTGTAAACAATGGACTAAGAGCACTATGATTGATAGGCGCTGGTGAAGAAAAGGCCGTGCTGTCTCCCCATGGTGGACACTGTGTTAGGAATCGGATGCTGAAATGTCTTCTCATACATCCCAGGACCAGGAACTTTCTGAAAAAAAACCCAACTTATTACAATTATATTTGTTCTGGGGTATAGTGTAGTATATCTTTTGTATACCCAGATTCTTGGGTACTTGGCTTTAACAAGAGGCCCATGGTTCACAATCCTCACATGACCATCTGGGTAGTGGGGTGTCATAATAGTGGAGTGACAAGACCATCAAAAATTTGACTTTAATGTACCACCCTACCCTACGGCTGATGTGTACTTTTTTGGTCAGATATATTATCAAGCAATAATTTTTGCCCGGTCGTAGAAAATTCTATGGTCAAAATTTAAAATAAAAGGAGATCAAAGATCAATGAATGAAATCTGACCATAATATTGTACATATAAAGAAAAGTTGAAGGACTTCGTGAAAATAATGTATATTTGTATAGGAATTTTATTTATTCGGTGAATATATTGATTTCATGGAAAAGGAACGAAAAGTTGAATAAGAATGCCCGTTTGTCTGTCTGTAAAATGAAAGGTTTGTCTTATAGTATTTTATTTAAACTTAAAAGGTTTAATGCTAATGTACGTTATTCTTTACGTACAATCACTTAATATTTAGTACACAAAGTAAAGAAAAATAAAAACAAGAACAACAACACCCATCAGCCCTACCCCCACCCACCTAAGAAAACGGAATATGACCATTAATTTCGCATTTTTTTTTAAAATGTTGTTTTTATTAAGCCTTTTACATCTGATTCATTATTTTATTATAAAGAAATTGTTCGACCCTGTTTTAAAAGCTTTTTAGTAAAAAAATCTTCTAGAGGTCATCCTTGCTCTCACACTGAAGTACGGTATTCCGGTCTCATCCGAAGGACAGACAACATATTATTTAAAGTCTTAATATTATTCATTTCTCTGTCTAAATAGGCCAAATTTTTTTTTTATCAATGAATGTTGTCTATGATTTGAAAATTTACGTTTAATTTGGCGAACTTTTGAATACGCGTTTACTCATAAATTAAGCAGGTTACATTGTAGAGATTTTGGCGTTTTGAAAGATTTTAAACACGTATTGGTGTTAAAATTGCAATTCTTGGAAAAGGGGTGAAGAGTTTAAATAATGACGTAATACTTTGCTATAGCTGTAATTTCTATTCATTGGTTTTCATGTACACGTACATGTATATCTTTATCGTTAACTTTTCAAGAATATCTTTTATTTGAAAACTAAAAAAGTAGAAATTTTGTAAAAGAGCTA
>PRKT01000085.1:1299585-1354445 GCA_003671525.1 Saccostrea glomerata | reverse complement strand
GAGGGGGGAGGGGGGAGGGGGGGGTCCACCTTCTTTCAGCTCCCAGTTTTACGTACATGTATATGCTACTACATAACCCTTACTTGACTTTGACTTAACTGATGCAAAAAGTGGGGGAACCGGCCTTTTAATGAATATCAATATGGTAAAAAAAATTTGTTTCGTGAAAATAAAAAAAACGGGCGGAGTGACCCCTCCTGCTACGTGCTAAAACCCTTTTTATAAATATAGTAACAGACTCACCCTGATGTATGTCCGCCACCACCTCCCTCTCCGTGACGGGACCTAGGCCCCCCTCCCCCAATGTTATAAATATAGTAACAGACTCACCCTGATGTATGTCCGCCACCACGCCTCCCTCTCCGTGACAGGGCCGTCATAATCCTCGCTCAGGGCCTTACGTTTCTAAAAAAGAAAAAGAAAAAAAAATCTCAAGGATTTGTAAGCAAGATAAAAAAAAATTAAAAACATTGATTGGTGAAAATTCTTTGCTCTGATATTGAGTTTATAATCAATATATATTTTTATCAAACGCTGAACTAACTAACATAATTAGTACAGTTGTAACAGACTTCAGAAACAATGGGCCTTACCAGCCAGGGGTGCTTTAACTGTCGCTCCTCCGGTGGGGTGCTGGCGGGTCGGGATCCCGATTTCTTGGCTGGTGGTTTGGGGGCCAGATGGGGGGTGGTGAGTCGAGATGTTTTCTCTTGGACAGGCGTGAGGGGTGTCGCGTGCGCCAGGCGGCTAGCCATTTTGAAAAGAATTATTTACCTTTTTTTACTCGATCGATTCGCACCTGGTTCTGTTGCGTCCCTAGTGACGGTAGACGTATCACGTGGCCTGGGGATTAAATGAAATGTTTTGTTGTGTGATATGTAATGAAAGAAAATATTTTAACAGTTTGATAGATTTAAATACCTGTTCCCCACAAGTCGTCTACGAGCACTCGCATGAATGCTATTCAATTAAATCAATATATTGATAATTTTAAAATTACGATACAACAAATTCACACAGGGCGCTAGAAATTAATTATTTTTTAAATTCTCTTTGTTTTCTGCTTTTTTAACTCTATTTTTGGTGGTGCATGTTTATAATTAATTAAATATTTTCTGCAAGCAAGAAAAAAATGCTGACGAATCTTATATATACATGTATATTGAAAGGGAAAGTACGTTTTAAATTTTCAGTTGGAAACCTCCTGGCATATCCACATTAGATCACTATATTTTTTAGCGACACGTTCCTTTCGGGATAGTTAGCGATCGATGAACCGAGGGGACACTAAATCTCGTTCGTCTGTCCGTCACTCACAATATAGTTTTAATCTTGAGCAAACTTTTGAATTAGAAGAGATAGGGCTTTCATATTCCACATGTGTATTATGCCTGTGACAAGACCTTCCCAAATATGATATAGTTTTGACCCCAATACTTTGACCTTGAAGTTTGACCTACTTTTCAAAAAAATTAATACTACTAAAAGAAAAGATAAGACTTTCATATTACACATGTATATTATCTGTGACAAGGCCGGTCAAAATATGTTATATGATTTCTGACCCCGTGACATTGACCTTCAAGTTTTAACTACTTTTTAAAAATTCTAGATTGTTCCTGATAACATTTCATTTTAAGAATAGATGGCATACTTATTACTTGTGTCAAGATGTTTCAAAGCATGCAATGAATTTAGACCCTTGACCTTGACGTTTTAACTTATTAAAAAAAATAACTTTGGAGATTACTTTTGAATGGCATATGATAGGGCGTTCAAATTTGATACAATATGCCATAGATAATGACATCCCATCCGTTAAGATACCGAAAGCGTTTTTTGAATTTGCGCGTTTGTGATTTATAAGTGAGACAAACATTTCACGAATGTTAATAATTTTATATTGTCTACATTATTTAATTAGTGAAAATAAATGCTAGAATTAAAAAAATCTAAATTTAGTACCCCGTGTGCCCGATCATCACAAAGAGCATCGGGTAAGATCGGGTAAGATCGGGTAAGATCGAAGTGTCAACTGTGAACAGGGAATGCTTACTCCTCCATGGCACCTGAACCACCAATGAACTAGTGAGTTTGATAACTGCTCGTTATCTTCTCCAAGGAATATTTAAAGACAAGCAACAGATAATACGGGAATATAACTGCATGCCCTTACATTTTCCTCCTTGAAGGTTATTTATATATGCATGACTGGAAGTCGTAAAATCGGGGGACAATTGACAGACGCTGTAGTTGAGAGGCCACCGTCCGTGCCAGAGCGAGGGTCTGCCAAGTTTAAACTGTCACGTCATTTAAATTATTCTCGCTGTTCAATTTCTCCACCATCCCAACTGGCATCCCAACATCCCAAAGAATTCTCCTTTCCCCTTTGCTCATCATCGCTGATTTATACGTCAAATTAGATATATCAGATCAGACCTGACAAAGACAAAGCTCAGTAAGGAGATGGCATGGCGAATTTTCCTTTTATTCAAACTCTAATTCAGCTGCAAAGGCGGTTTATTGATTATGTGCTGTCAGTAATCAAATTATTTAGAAATGTCAGAAAGTGAAACTGTACCAACATTGAACGAGCACTGGTTTCTTGTACACTTCAATCACGGAATTCAGATAAAAAAAAATTAAAGAAAAAATCACAAAACAGGTAAGTTTATTAAAAGGTAAGATATTAGGTTGATGCTGTTTAATTAAAACCTTCTTGAAGTTTCTAGATATTTTTGTGAGAGAGAAAATGGTCCTTTCTTTAATATTGAAAATGTTTTAAATCAGCCTTTTGAAACTGTATAATCTGTCTGTGAAGACGATCCGTGTATTTTAAAAACGTTTATACACCTTAAGAGAAATTCGTTTTTATGCTTTTATATATACCTCAGAAACCCGCGTCGTGTAACGTTGTTCAGATAGAATCTGTGTATCAATTGGGTTATTTTTGTTTTGCTCAAGTTCATACACTTCAGGAATGGATCCATGTTCTGTTCATATGCGAAAGGAATCCGTGTACTGTTCACGTACATCAGAGTTATATCTGAAATCTGTGTTCATCTGCAGAATGTTCATCTGCAAAAGGAATTCGTACCATGCTGTCATGGTCATCCATACTTAAGGGACCCGTATCATGTCGTTCTACTTAAGGGACCCGTATCATGCTCTTCAACTTAAGGAATTCGTATCATGTTCATCTTCTTTAGGAATTCGTATCATGTTCATCTACTTTAGGAATTCGTATCATGTTCATTTACGTAAAGGATCCATATCATGTTGTTATACGTAAAGGATCCGTATCATGTTCATATACGTAAGTGATCCATTCAATATCTTCATATAAGGAAATCGTATCATGTACATAAGGGATCCATATCAGGTTCATATACGTAAAGGGGTCCGTATCATGTTACTCCATACGTATTGATACGTATCATGTTCATTTACGTAACGTACGTTTATCAGTTTCATGTTCATCTACGTAACGTATCCGTTTTATGTTCATCTATTCGTATCAGGTTCATCTATGTAAGGTATATTGGTATCATGTCCATATACGTTAGGAATTCGTATTATATTTATCTACGTAAGGAATTCATATCATGGGTCATCTACAAAACGCATCCGTTTCATGTTCATCTATGTAAGGGATTTGTGTAATGTTTATGTTAACGGCAGCACCGGTCCTTTTTCCCTACCGGAAGAATTTATTATTAAGACGCATCCGTCGGAAAAAAAACTACAAATTTGCTTTTCTGTTTGTTTTTGCTATTTTTAATGCGATAAACCATTTTTGGGATCATTTGATGGGTTCTACACTTTTCAGTTTTGACGATGTCTTTTTTAACAGGATGGGCGGTGACACGAGCCTACAGGAGAACATCGTGGCCGGGGCCTGCGTCCTTCTGGTAGTGGTGTTTATCGTGTTTCTGTTGATTGTGGCGCGGGCTATCATTGTTAAGTGGCCCAGACTGTCCCAGGAGGAGTTTCTGGAGGTGGAGCCCATTGACCGACAGATGGACGTGTGGTCAGTTCAGCAGTCCGATTCCTGCAGCCCGACAGAGACCGAGGAGTTTATCAAATGAAGGACTGCCCAGTGACGAGACAACTGTACACGTCTATCTGCTTCCGTAAAATCAAAATATTAAATTGTTCTGCAATGTTTCTATATAATTCACATACTGTCAATAAATATCGGATTTAACATTGTGTTTCATGGAATTGGTTACTAGTATCTAGTTATCTTGGTGTCGGAACTGTAACTGAAAAAACGCAAAATTGTGGTGTATAATCATATCATGCATTGTGATGTCTCAAATCACAGATATTAGTTTTATCGTGTACATTGTAGTGTCATTAAATTAAAATTCTTGTACATGTATAATACATGTACATTATGGTGTCATTAAACCAGGGTCCTTCAACTGGCATCGTAATTTCATAAATGCTATGGATTCTGTAGAAGATTGCGTCTGGCGATGGGCCAGATATGAAAAAGAAGACCTTGACACTTTGTCAGAATTGAAACGCATCGGAAGTATATTAAAATAGTGGGTTCCAGTTAATGTTCAGTAAATCGTCAACTTCTCTTACTTATGCAGCAATATACCTTTGTCACCTGCATACGGAGTTTATATCTCACAGTTGATTCGATACGAAAGAACGGGGTAAATTATTGACAAACAAGTTGATAAAGCCTCAGCATCTCGCTTAAATTCATCATTTCGTAAGCTCTATGGTCGATACAATGACCTTGTCAGCAAATACAATTTATGATTAAGTCAATTACTGATCGACCTTTTCACACTGATTGTTATGCCATTATTTCACACTGAGTTGTCCACGGAATTTTTCCCCGTAATTTCCTAATCATGACAAGGAGCACACGGCGGATGTAACTGGTCGGCAGGGGATGCTCACTCCTCTTTAGCACCTGATCCCACCTCTGATGTTTTGGTGGTCCGTGTATTCTCCACTCCTATGTTGTACAAGTGTAATGTTTAATGGATTTTTAAGCTATTTCCAGGTTAGTTTGGACTTTCAGTAAGGCGTGGCATTCTCGGCGCTACGTAATTAGCTTCTGAAAGTTACACAGCTTTCCTCCACTGTTGAAATATACATGTGATAGAAAATGCCAATTAGTGTATTGAATAACCAATAACGTTGTCTCGTCCGGCAAAGAGGTGGCCATGGAGCTTAAGTCGTCTTATCGTTGTCAACAAAAATGTAAAGTTCCTGATGCTATTTTCTTTACAAATGAGATATTATTCGCCATTTGACAGACGCTAAACCAGAAAACTGACCAGTCAGCAAGGGCCCCGCCATGGGGGTAGAATTAAAAGGGTGTAGCTTACGGAATGATTAAAAAATTTACGAAGAATAAGCAACAGCAACTGTATTCTTAAAATTTCAAGATAATTCTTGAATATTCAAAAACATGTAAATAATGTCCGTGTATTTACATTAGGCAGTAAAGAACAACTTAACTTTGAATGTATATTTAAACAATAATGAAGTTTATGTTATATAAAATGCCAGCCTTCAATGAATGCAAGTATCATGAAGGCTTGACCTAATTAACTTCAAAACAAACAGCAGTTGCAGACAAAGGTTTTCATTAATCTTAGAGTGACAGACAAAGAAAAGCCTACTAAATTTTCTGTAGCAGGTTAGATAATTAATCCCAAGGGATTAATTGTACCTCTCTCATCATTTTCTTCTTAAGTTACGATAAGAACTTTTTCAGTATTAATGATAGAATGGGGGTTGTATACAACTACCTTAAAAATCAATAATATTCTTGAATTTACATAAAGGGAAAAAAAGTAAAAATATAAAATATATCTTCTTTAATCTATTTCTTGTTTTTAGTATTCAATGAAATCTTAACATACTATATATTTTAACAAAAATAAAATATAAACATTTGTATTTAAATCCACATTTCAGAGTGTTCGTAGCATTCCAAATTGACTTAATTAAAAAAAAACTTAATTTGCAGACAGATGTGGTAATTCACCTCAATGTGACAGATAAAGATTATGCTTTGGATTTTCTTCAGGAGGAAAGCTAATTAATCCCAAGTTACTCATAGCAGCATTCAGTTTATAATGGGAACATCTTCAGCAGTTATCTCTCTTTGCCAATGCATTCTTATACAAAGTTAAGGAATCTACCCACCACCCCAGCTCCAAACCAGGGGACATAGAGAAACAAACTTAGCATCAAAATAATGTCTTTCTGCCTATTGAACTACCATACCAAATTTGATCTTAATTGGGCAACCATAAAAAAAGTTATTAGGAAAAAACAGAAAATTTGTGGACGGAAGAATGACAGACGGACAGACAGAGTGATTACTATAGGGCACCCGCAAATCCATGCGAGGCCCTAATTTCGTAGCGTCGAGAATGACATGCCTTACTGAAAGTCCAAACTAACCTGGAAATGGTTCTATTTATTCAGCATGCACTCTTTCGTCATTAAACACAATATTAGATCTAAATGAAGATAGTTACAAATAATTGAATATGATAATTTGGCGTTCCATATGCATAGATATGTTTCACGTTTTCAGAAAGCTGTTTTTAAACACATCCAATATCTAGGACTAGAATTAACCTATCATTTCTTTTTTAAAAAAAGAAGACATTTTACTGCCAATTACACTAATATTTCCGTTAATGCAAGCAGATTATCCGTTTTTTACTATTGAAGATGGTCGTGTACCGGATAATTTATCATACCGTACATGACCAAACTAGACGCAAGAGAGTACAATCTGCTTGCGTTGGATGACATAGATGTCATTGAGATTGAAATTTACATGTACTTTTGAGAAATCATAAGCTCTTACTATTTGTTAATTTATGGGGGAAGGGGGGGTTGCTACCGATCGATATTTCAGGTGCCCCTGAGTGGTTCATACGCAGTGACGTCATAGTTAAGGTGTCTTAATTCAATAGAAATTGTGAGTAAACATGGATTTCAACAACATACTTGAGGGAAATTTGACAATTTTAGTTTCCATTAGATTGGTATATTTTCCCTCTCTCCATCTTTTCAAAGGTTAGATAATATTTTTACCTCCCTTTCCTCTTCATGAAGGGAAATAAGAAGTTATACTACACCCTGTTCTTTAACACTGTGACAAAAATCACTTCTGATCTTTCAAATTGGGATGAGATACTTAAGTATCACTATGGCAAAATATGACTTTTAATCAATAACTTAATTAATGTAATAACATTGATTAAGTTTTCAACCAATAAAAATTGTTCATCCATGACACCTTGCTATGTAAAGGGGGATAAAATAAGATGAACCAGACTGGGATTCAAACCCAGGCCAAATAAATCTCAAGTCAGGTGCTCTACACACTGAGCTATCTAGCCAAGGGTGATCAAACCTCTGATCGGCACAGCTTCTTTGTAAAATGATAATTTCACTTTTACCTATACTCAAAGAAAGTGAACCAGACTGATATAGGTCAGTCATACTGTCATATCCCAAAAATGCATCTCAATTATCTTTGAAATTATAATTTTTGTGTAAATCCTAATCAAATATTTTTTTCCCATTTATATTTTGTGGTTAATATAAAATAAGTGCTCATATGAAATGAACAAAGTCTTCTCTTGATTAATCATTTCAAAGTTTATTATAAACTTTATCCTAAAACAAATATTTTGTCATGTTGTAATGTATTTTCATGTATAATCAGTATAAAATGAACATCTTTAATTCATTTTAAAGATAGTCATCATAGAATGTCATGATATCATTTCAAGTTTTCAACATAAACAAACACAGCAATAACAGACACTATCCTGACTGTGGACAGTGGATACAAGACATGATGGATATAGATGGCATCAGTGGATACAACACATGATGGAGTCAGTGAATACAAGACAGATCTCTCCAGCTTCCTCAGTTCTCCTCCTCCTCCCCATTCATTTCTTGGTTTACTTCTTCTTTTATTTCTTCCTGTACTTCATCTTTCATGTCTTCCCTATTTTCCTCCTTTATGGGGGTTCTGGACCTTGACCTTGAGGGTGATCTGGACTTGGAGCGTGACCTGGATTTGGACTTTGACCTTGATCTGGACTTTGACCTTGACCTGGATCGACTGCGGCTGTGAGACTTACTTCTGCTCCTGGAAGATCCCCTCCTCTTCCGAGACCTACTCCTGGATCGGCTCCGAGAACGACTCCTCGATCGCGTTCGCCTGGATCTGCTGCGGCTTCGAGATCTGGAACGACTCCTAGAATCTCTGAAAATTACACATTGTGTACATCATTTGTCTTTCTAAAAAAATCATTGCTATTCTTCCCCACTAGGTTCATTAGAAATGGCTCAAGTTTTATCAAAATGTTGTAAAAGCTTTTACTTGTAGCCTTTAAAAAAAATTGGTTTTAATTTTCATTTGGAATATCCATGATTGTTGTTTAATGAATTGGTGAGATACTGAATAATAGAAAAATGTAAGATAAGAAATGTTTAATCAGTTGTCTTTCTGTGAGTAATTGTACCTTCTGCTTCTCCTAGACTTGTTCTCAATCAGTCGAATTTTTCTGCCATTGATTTCAGTGCCATCCAGCTTGTCCATGGCCCTCTTCAGATCTGAGTAACTGGCAAATTCCACAACACTAAAACCAACAGATTCATCTTCAGTGATGCTTCATCACAACACTCTGCATTATCATAAAAAAATTTCAGACATGAACTGATTTCATATTTTTTAACATTAACTCTCTCTGCTCACCCTTCATTCTTGTGTTGCTTATGGGCATCGGCATAAGTTACTTCCCCTGCTTGTCTCATGTAGTCTTTCAGGTCCTTCAACATACACAGAAAACCTAGCTTGACACACGAAATAACTACACGGAGGTGTAACTAACATTAACCTACTATATCCTGTCAAAATCAGCAACCAGTCTTATTACTCGTTGAACATCAAAATCTTTACAAACAAAACAGTGAATTCACAATTTTGCCTCCTTTGCTATGCATAGCCATAAGCCTTAATTCTATAAAGGGGCCCAATGAACAAAAATTCCGACAATTCTAAAAATATTTAAAATGTATTCCATTGAAACAATTGGTTGCTGATTTGACAGACATGAACAGTAACTGTGTATAAATTACCTCCCTAAATTACCTCAGAAAAAACATCTGAAAGCCCTGGTTCATGTGACATCTGAACTTCTGACCCCCGACAGAACCCAACATCTAGCACTCATAGGCTGTCATCTGAACTTCTGACCCCCACAGAAACCAGCCAGAAATCGTCCAGACAGAACCAGCCAGAAATCGTCATCTCAAACTTCACATTTACCAACATCATATAGTCAGTTTTAAATTATATAGCTTTCTCATGTTGCAGTAACTTATACCATCTGCAGGCCACTCAAAGTTTATACATGTAATTCTGATAATAATTGATCTACACTTTTCATAAAGTTGGCATCTAAATATTTGAATGAATCTACTTTTTACTCAATTTCATGATGAATTTTGCAATAAATTCCCTATCTCAATATTTCTGCTATTTTAAATCACAATTAATAACTGGTTTAAAATGTGCCTTCAGATGGAGAAATTAGAATTTTGACATCAAGTCTGACATAGATTGGCATGCTATTATTTTAACTGGGATTTACAAAGTTTGAGGAGCTTCTGGTATATCTAACAGTTGTTTAACATCAGTTATCATCATGCTAGACTGGCTCTGGAGAGAAAACAGCCAGAACCCATCCCCCTGGTCACATCAAACAGAAACAGACAGCCAGAAAACATCAGAGGACTGTCATCAGTTCTCTCCCTTCATCAGAACCCTCAGTTATTTCCCTTCATCAGAGTCAGACCAGGCCTCTGACTGCATTGAAAGCTTATGAGAGAAATGATGAACATTTAATCAGTTTACACTCTGTAATATTATTCATTAAATCAAAGCTTACTAATGTTGAATGTATTTTTTTAAAAAAAATTGATATAAAATTGATGACTTTAAATTCAACAATAAATTTGATACAGAATGAATGATTTGTGGTTTGGCTGTAAGTGAGGGATTCCGCCCTGTAAAATTGTCTTACCTGCCAACTAACCCGTGAGGAGAGGTTCTCTACTGTCACCCGATACTCCGTTCGCGTGGGTGGACCATACCTGGATAAAATATCATTTATTACTCACCAAATTTTTAGTTCTAGCACTTGTTAGACATAACATTTCCATTAAATAACAGTGTTTATCCCTTTATTATTTATGATCAATAATACTACTTGTCAGTGATAACGTTAACATTTTTATTAGGTATGAGTGATTACATTTTTATAACGTATCAGTGATTACATTTTATTTACATATCAGCGATTACATTTTCTTTTCTTATCAGTGATTATGATTTTATTAGTTATCAGTTATTACATTTTTAATAGGTATCAGTGATTAAATTTTCATTAAGTCTCAGTGATTATATTTCATAATTTGTTATTACAGTTTAATTATGAATAAGTGATTACAGTATAATTACGTAATGATTTCTCTTACTTGTCAATCCACATTGGTCTCCTGTTGTAGCTGCTGTCTCTGTTGTAACTGTCCCCCCGATATCCTCCCCCTCCTCCTCCGCCACCACCACCTCTGACCGTCCCCCGGGCATGTTCAATTGACACCCTGCAAAAGTTCACCCATTAGTAATTCTGTAAGAGTGAAACATTTTTTCTTATCGATATTTATATTTTAACAAACATGCAGTGCAGTTCCTTCATCAAATCTTCATGTACTAAGACAAGGTAGTTTTAATACTTATATTCACAAATTAGTAGTTCTGTCAATTAAAGTAAAACAATTTTTTTTATTGATATTTATATTTTAACAACATGAAGTGAAGTCTCTTCATTACAGCTGCACATGAGATGACAATGTAGCTTTAATGCCATAGTGTTTGTATGATAATGATACCTTTCCCCACAAAGTTCTTTCCCATTCAATTCATACACTGCATCTTCGGCATCCCTGCTGTCATCAAACTCCTATAATGGAAAATTAAATTACTTTTATTCCAGAAAATCAACTGTACATCAAAATTATGATAAAAATTGCAATGTGGCTGACTCAAAGCAGATATGTGGAAGAATACTTACAACAAAACCATAACCATTTTTCAGCATCACGTCCCTTATTCTTCCGTACCCCTTGAAGAATCTCTCCACGTCTCTCTGCCTGGCATGGTAAGACAAATGTCCAATGTATACTCTGGTTCCCATTCTTTATACCTAAGAGGAAAAAGAAATTGTTTGATGTTATGAAAAAATCGCCTTAAAAAATTAACAAAATCAATAGTTAGGCCAGCAATACCTGTTACAAATAATTTGTTTGATTAACTCCTACCCTTCAAAATCATACTTAAATATCCAATCATTCTCTCAGTACTTTTTTATTCCTTTGTTTGTAGGGATATAAAGACTTGTTGTATCTTATATTAAAAGTTCAGTTTATCATTTCTCAAAGTCAAAGATGTTTTCTACTCTGAAAGTTTAGCAATGTGCAAGTAAAAAAAAACTCACTATTTTACAAACTCTTAAGCTTTTTCTTGTAATATTGGGCAATGAAATCTGTTACTAGTATTTTTCGTTTTTTGACACCTACTCATCCTTCAACTTTCACAATAAAATTCTCACAAATTCAAAATGTCACTCATCATTTTTGCTCCAATTTTTTTTATCTTTCCAATAAATTAAGACTGTGTAATTTTAGTTTTTCTAAAAATCTTTGAATAAATAATTATGCTAAATTGTGGTGGGAGGCGGGGGTATCCATTCGTTAGGTGCCTGTCGTACGCTGTTGATATCTTATCGCAGCATAATCCTAGATTCCTCTGACTCTTATTCCTGCTTTTATATTGGAACATTTCTCCTGCACATGCCACAATAAATAGAATAATGCAGGGGTAAGAGTCAGAGGAATTTCGGTTTAACAGTGATAGCATTAGACATTTCATACAAAATAGCGTACCTGAAAACAACATGCAATTTCATGTGATTACAAACCGTTGTTACAATGCGTGTAATTTTGATCATTAGAATTTAAACACACCTTTTCATAAATGAGAAACTCACCTCGCTTCGCGAATTTTAGGGCAATATGGCGTTGAACAATCACTTGAACGCTTGAAATGTAAAGCACGCAAAAAAGTTTCATTCGGATAAAAACGGAACGTGAAAGCATGATAATAATGGAATTTTGATCAAATTAAAAAAGACCTATAAAAGTCGCATATATAGCAGTACAAATTAAAGCTATGTATAAAGTGAAATTTAGATATTCATTTTAAGGGGCTATTTGAGACACAGTTATCATATATTGCTCTTGGAAGTTTTGGCTTTAAATAAATATATTAATTTAAGCTTCCTCATATAAACATGCATAACTTAGTTTTAAAAAAAAAGTAAATTGATAATAAATCATGTAGTCGAATGCTGACTGACCGGCGTTTTTCATACAAAATTTTGGGCCATTATTTCCACACTGATTGTCTCCTGATTTTTTCATTTGTGGCATTATTAAACAATAAATGTAAAGGAATGTGAATCCAAATTTGAGCATACTTACACGTTTATATGTGGATTTTAAATGCATGCCACATTAATTTTTCACCCCAATTAGATAACAAAAAGTTTACTACAGTGATACCATATACACAAGCTCTGGAAACCATTCATACCATATGGGTATATCAGTGTCTATCACTCTATGTCTCTAGTTATGCATGAGTGTATTTAGCACGTTTTTCTATTTTCTAAGATTTCTCCTTCAGCAATTAAAATAAGTAAAATTGACCGAACCAGTTTTGTTTATCATAGTTTGACGAAACAAGACCGAGGCCAGGTGGCAATGGCGCCCACGTTGGGACCAAATGTTACAGGTGGTGAAAAATCAAGTCTCAACCAGGACAAGAACCCAGGGCCTCTGCGAACCGTACCAGCGCTCTTACCACAGGGCTATTGAGACCCGATCGGAGACATATAAAACCATATTGTTCATATGTCTCTGGACCTGATATATTGACAAACTTTTAACGCACCTGTGAACCGGTGACAGTAAAAAAAATCAAACAATTTTTTTTTCATTTGCAAGGTATTTCTTATTTTATTTTAATGCCCTTTAGAATTTTTTTTAAAAACAAAATTCCTGATATACATGTTAATGAGTTCAAACATTCTTTAAATCATATTTGTTCTTATTTGGGAATTTTCTTTTTATGAAATTGGGGAAAACGCATACTTTTATATCGTTGGGAAAGTGGTCCATTACAGCGCCTCTACGATCCCTGATTCAGAGGCTGTATGAGACCGGTTTCGCGCAATTACAAATTTCCGGAAAAGACCGGATAAAACTTTCAATTTTTTTTTTTGAACGATTCCAGATTTATTTTTCAAATATTTAATATGGTTTAAAAACAAAATGAAGATAATTTCAGTTTACATTGTTAAAACAGACCCCAAAATTGTAAACAAAAACAAAATAAAGAAATTGAAAATTTACACCAAACAAAAACACGAATGGCGTTGGACCCCCCGCGAAGCGCATTGGCAGAGCAATGTTTTGCGACGCCGACCAGCCATTGCCTCTTTGTAAAGCACGAAAGCCGCCATATTTGTCGAGGTTTTAAGATAATAGGCAATGTAAGAAAAGATGTTTTTTGCTACGAAGAATGACATTTTCTGTCGCGTAGAATTTCAACGCCGGTGCTCTTTCGTCTGCTAAGGTGTAAAAATAAAGGTAAGCGACGCACGTGTGATTAGTGATGAAGAAGGGGGGAGGCCGTGTGTTAATGTAAAACGGTGTTGGTGGACAGTCGCTGGGTAGATCTACAAAATGTTATGAATTTCTCTTGTTACAATCGGAGACACATGTACTTAAAAGTTATCAGAACATTGTTTTAGAGAATCTAAGGAATGTTTCAGGGGTGGATCTGACTTTGAAAGGTGGGGAGGAGAGATAATAAATTAATGGAAATATATTTTAGCTTTATTTCGTCTTTGAAGGGGAAAAAAATCTATTTTCTGGAAGAATTAAAAGAATTTGATGAATTAATTGAAAAAAAACAATGTAATAGATAAAGTAGAAAATCTGCAAAATCGAGTGTGACTCAGTGGAGACACATTGTAAACTACTTTCACTTTGATTTTAATGCATTCATGGTGCTATTACAGGGAATTTATTTAAAAAGTGAATGGAGTAAAAAAAAATCTTTTTGCAAGTGAGGAAATTTAATATGAATCGAATTAAAATAGAAGTCATTTTTTAAGCACATTTGAATTAAGTAACTTTAGGCTATTAATTTTAAAAACATATATATGATATTTACAGGTTTTAAGCAGTGTGTGATAAGATATGTCTGCAGTGATGGATCACGATTACGGACAGCAGCTTGCGGAACCCGTTCACTTCCAGCAGTTAGAACATGCCCTCAGATTAGAGCCGCTTCTCTCTTATGTGGAAAACCTGGTCAAAGAACCAGTTAGGTACTGTAACATTACCAGTTAATATGTATTGTTTTACTCGTTCATAGCAAGTTAGTACTTCAAGCATGTCAAACATTATGAAAATGTTTTAATGTCCAAACTTTACAATATGAATAACCATGTAGTACATTATAAGAAGCATGTAAAATGTCTAATGCAGTATTTTCTTTTTCTTCCATGTCTTCCATGTCTGTTCCCCTTTTCTCCAGAAAACATGTATAAGACAAAAATGATTTTCTTTTCTCAGCAATGATGATAGCACGGATAGCGAGTTTGATTTTCTACAACCTTGTTTACGTGATGATGATGACAATAAAATTCTGAATGGAATAACGATCACAAAAGCAGGTGATGTCAGTCAACTGTTTCTATCCAAGGCATTTCAACAACCTCTTCATGAATATCTGTTGAACATCATTTAGAAAGTTTTCCATGATTAATTATTCATCAGATCTTTCTGTAAATCACAATTTGTTTGCAAGAACTATATATTGAAGTATTGTTGTGACTTGGTTGTGAAAAAAATTATGGTGAGAATAATACGAAAATGAAGACTGTATTTTCATGCATGCATGTATTATACATAGCATAAATGCATTGCTCTTGTGAAAATGAAGTCCCATAAAATAACGGATTAATAGTAAGGTATTATATGATTTTCAGAAAGAAAAGCAGACAAAACAAGGCTGTATAATTTTAGTAAAGCAAAGAAAGGAAGGAAATGGCTCAAGGTAAAGATTAGAATTCTGCAAGATTTTATGACTGTTTCATCAAATATATGATGTGATAAAAGTTTTAAGGTCTTTGAATTATTTGTGTTATGCTGGGGAATTACTGTAAAATCATAAAACAAGGTTGACTGGATTTCAGAATATTCTCCTGAGTGACAGCTCATCAGACGAGGATGAAGATAAACCTATCACAGTATGGGGGTACCTGTATGTTTTACCCCATATCTCGGTGAAAAAACAGATGACCAATACATTTATCATGCCTATAAGATACTTCAAGCATTGGTTGCTATAAATAAAGACAAAAAAATCAGGGTAAACAAATTAATTATTCTAATAGAGAGCTTTATTTGAGTTTTGAGCTCTGTTACTTTATTAGTAAAATGAAATTAATTCTTCAATATTTTCTTAGTTGTAAGCAGAAATGTGTACCGTAGCCTGAAATTATTAAATATTATCCTTATCTTTGTAATTTATGTTCAAAAGAATTTATTTGCCATGTGCTATGACATAAAATGTAGACAGTCTTTATAACAGCGATGATTTTGTTTTTTCTAGAAGAGGGTACATGAGTGTTTCACACCCTATCTCAGTAAAAATATCGATTATCTCTCTACTTTTTGTACTTTTGAAGTAGATAAAGTATCTATTAATGTAAATCAGGACAAAAATTGCACCATTATCCAATTAATTCTACGAGTAGGGACCTACCTTAAGTAAAGGCTATTAATTTTAAAAACATATATATGATATTTACAGGTTTTAAGCAGTGTGTGATAAGATATGTCTGCAGTGATGGATCATGATTACGGACAGCAGCTTGCGGAACCCGTTCACTTCCAGCAGTTAGAACATGCCCTCAGATTAGAGCCGCTTCTCTCTTATGTGGAAAACCTGGTCAAAGAACCAGTTAGGTACTGTAACATTACCAGTTAATATGTATTGTTTTACTCGTTCATAGCAAGTTAGTACTTCAAGCATGTCAAACATTATGAAAATGTTTTAATGTCCAAACTTTACAATATGAATAACCATGTAGTACATTATAAGAAGCATGTAAAATGTCTAATGCAGTATTTTCTTTTTCTTCCATGTCTTCCATGTCTGTTCCCTTTTTCTCCAGAAAACATGTATAAGACAAAAATGATTTTCTTTTCTCAGCAATGATGATAGCACGGATAGCGAGTTTGATTTTCTACAACCTTGTTTACGTGATGATGATGACAATAAAATTCTGAATGGAATAACGATCACAAAAGCAGGTGATGTCAGTCAACTGTTTCTATCCAAGGCATTTCAACAACCTCTTCATGAATATCTGTTGAACATCATTTAGAAAGTTTTCCATGATTAATTATTCATCAGATCTTTCTGTAAATCACAATTTGTTTGCAAGAACTATATATTGAAGTATTGTTGTGACTTGGTTGTGAAAAAAATAATGGTGAGAATAATACGAAAATGAAGACTGTATTTTCATGCATGCATGTATTATACATAGCATAAATGCATTGCTCTTGTGAAAATGAAGTCCCATAAAATAACGGATTAATAGTAAGGTATTATATGATTTTCAGAAAGAAAAGCAGACAAAACAAGGCTGTATAATTTTAGTAAAGCAAAGAAAGGAAGGAAATGGCTCAAGGTAAAGATTAGAATTCTGCAAGATTTTATGACTGTTTCATCAAATATATGATGTGATAAAAGTTTTAAGGTCTTTGAATTATTTGTGTTATGCTGGGGAATTACTGTAAAATCATAAAACAAGGTTGACTGGATTTCAGAATATTCTCCTGAGTGACAGCTCATCAGACGAGGATGAAGATAAACCTATCACAGAGGAAGATTTACAGTACATGCTGAAAATCCACAAATACCAGAGGAAGCATCAGATGCGATTCTACCAAGATCCAGAGGTATTCTGTCACAGCAAGTTCATTATACATGTATATTATATACAAAATTTTATGTTTCCCTTGTACAAGTGAAAAAAAACTAAAAGTCATCAATGATTGTATCATTGTAACTGTACACTGGGAAAAAAAAAGTTTTACATGTAATGTTACTTGGAGAGCCTTTCTTGTTAATATGTTCATTTGTGTTTTAGCTACACCAGTATCAGTACTACAGTACTGGGCTACTTTCAAACTACGATAAATACCATGAACACCAGAAAGCAGTCCTAGGACCCAAGAAAAAGATTTCTAAAGACCACAAAAAGAAGGAAAAGAGAATTAAAGGTAAGATCTGAACAGAATTTTCATCTTTCAGGACAAACAAAATGTTCATATTCATATTTCGTATTGGTCACACAATATGAAATACCTAAGAGGCCTAACATAGAGAACAATATTTTACAGATAAATTAAAAGAAATGAAAAAGAAGAAGCACCATCAGAATGGGGACGATGATGGGGTATGTCATGTGTCAATGATACAAAGAAAGATTTTTTAAAAAATACAAAAAAAAAAAAGATAAGGAAAACTTGAACGAGTACTTAAAAGTGAAGTTATATCTTAAATATGATTCTTTCCTGAATAAGGAGATGGAAGAGATTGACCCCTCTATTGTGGAGGCCTACTTAGCTCACAAGAAAAACCAGGCAGCCAAGGCAGGGAGAAGCAAGAAGCTGACTCCGGAGCAAGCGGATGTCAAAAGGAAAAGACTCTGGATCTCAATAGCCAAAAAGGAAATCCCTAAAGTAGGTTAATGTATAGTAAATACTTACCTGATTGATAAAGTTTGTGAAACTCTTGTCTTATGTTTTATGTGTATTTACAGGCACAAAAACAGAAAGTTTCAGCAAGAAAGGAAGTGCTGCAGTCCTTGAAAAAGGTTTGTGTCCATGAAAGAATGTAATAAGCAAGATAATTTTATATACATGTAACTACCTAAGACAGCTAATGTTAGTTTAATTATCAAAATGTGTTTCTGAAAAAAGACAGGATGAAGTTTGGAGGTCAAGTTTTGGCAATATATACAGGATTGACTCCTTTTGGACAGTTAGGTAGAAAAGTCAAATACAAGGTAAAAAGGAAGTACAAATTTGGAACATTGATCAAACAAAGGTTAATGCATTCTTTCAGATGTCCCAGCAGAGCATGAGAGAGTGTAGAAAGGCAGCTATCTATTCTCAAAAAATGAGTAAGGACTGTACAGCCCGGGCAAAGAGGCTGAGTCGTGAAATGGTCAGTTACTGGAAACGCTTTGAGAAAGTAGAAAAGGACATCCGTAAAAAAGCAGAGAAAGAGGCGCAGGAACAACGCAAAATGGACCTGGAGTTACGAGAGGTATGCAATGAAAAAAAAATGTGTTAAAATATAAATTTACTTTCACTGCACTCTGTTGACATGTAATCACATCACTATGTATTTTATTTGTTTTTCAGGCCAAAAGACAACAGAGGAAGTTGAATTTCCTGATCACACAGACAGAGTTATATGCTCATTTCATGGCCAGAAAACTGACGGGGGAATCGGAGTCGGTGAAGAATGACATCCTGGGGAAGTTAGAGGAGGATAAATCACAGAATCAGCTGGAGGTGGAGGGGCGGGTACTCGTGGACGTAGCAGTAGACGATTACGGTAAACTCAAAATCTGAAAGTCAGACTTTAAGTAGATTAATCATAAAAAAGTTTCCTGCAAAAGTTACATGTGGTTGCTTTGTTAAACTTAGCACTGAAACTTCTATCATTTTAAAGTTTGTATGAATGATTTGAAATTATACCCATCTTTGAGATAAGAATTTTTGTGTGTGTTTTAGACAGTGAACGAATGAAGTCATTGGCTCTGAAGAATGCCCAGGAAGCTTATGACAAACACCAAACAAAGGTCTGTCTGAGTAGGAAAAATACAGCACAGTTTCTAATTAGCTTTTTAAAAAAATTAGTGTGCAGTTTTAGTTCTGATAACCTCTGTTAAGTAATGGTATCGTTTGACAGACACAACAGTTTGATGAGTACGGATTAAACCTGGCCAACCCCTCAATAAGCACCGATGCTGAGAGACCACAGCCCAGCATGTTTGAAGGAACACTAAAGGCTTACCAACTTAAGGTAACTGGGCTTCTCCATTTATCGTATATACATTGTTGGAGGATTGACGGATACCCATAATAGTCTGTAAATTAAAATTTACAATCAAAACTGATTCAAGCTTCACAATTTAAAACTTTGTAAAACTTTTTCATGAGGGTTTAACTATATTTGCCTGATATAAAGGAATCTAAAGCAAGTATGTTCATGTATTTTAATATCGGCTTGTTTACTGATGTATGTCTATGTTGTATTAATTTATTAACAGGGTATGAATTGGCTGGCCAATCTGTATGACCAGGGAATTAACGGAATCCTTGCTGATGAGATGGGGCTGGGTAAAACAGTCCAGAGTATGGCATTCCTGGCTCACCTAGCTGAGGTTAGGCTTTATTTGGTCAACAAAGCTCAGATTGTGTCGGATTATTAAGAAAAGTTCTCACATTTGTTTTGATTTGTCACAGGCTCAGGGGATCTGGGGACCTTTTCTTGTCATCGCTCCAGCCTCAACGTTACACAACTGGCAGCAGGAATGTGCTAGATTTGTCCCAAGGTTCAAGGTGGGTTTGTTTCCTTTGTATCAGACTTGATATATTGATGGGAAGATGAATTATTCAGCTGCTATGCACTAGAATATGAATCCAATTCTTACTTATTCTTCAGTGTGAAAGCTTCAAACCTACTACTGTATACAGGGAAATTTTTGCCCCCTTTTTTTATTGCCCCTTTCTCCCCTCTTACAAATGGGCAAATTCAAATGGGGCGAATTGAAAGAACACAGTATAAATTCTTAAATAGAGCTGAGACTGGGCAGTTTAAAAGGGGCAAAATTGTAAGCTAGTGTAAAAGAGCAAAAATAACATTGCCTGCAAATAACCCTGTATACAGTATAAACAATGTATTAAGTTTGCTCTACACGTTAAAAAAATCAAATCATTTTACTTTTAACTGCATTTTAAAAATAGCCTCTAATGTTTTATAATTTAGTATTAAAACCCATAATTGATGGAAGCATCTATTATGACAATTTGGAATAAAGAAATCCCCTTGCTTTGTGTATACAGATAGTGCCATACTGGGGTAACACCCAGGACTGGCAGATTCTGTTCACTGATTCCATTATTTTGTATGGACAGCTGTTTACTGATTCTGTTGTTTTGTTTGGACAGATTGTGCCTTGCTGATTCTGTTGTTTTGTATGGATGTTTACTGATTCTGTTGTTTTGTATGGATGTTTACTGATTTTGTTTACTGATTCTGTTCTTTTGTGTATACAGATTGTACCTTATTGGGGTAACACTCAGGACCGGCGGATTCTGAGGAAGTTCTGGGATCAGAAATGTCTGCACACAGAAGAGGCCTCCTTCCATGTGGTCATCACCAGCTACCAGCTGGTCATCCAGGACGTCAAGTACTTCCAGAGGATCAAGTGGCAATACATGATACTGGACGAAGCTCAGGCCATCAAAAGCAGCAGCAGGTAAAAGTCACTGTCTCTTGGTATCACCAATTATTTGAAAAAAGGGATAATGTGAATGTGTAAATAACACTTTTTTTGAGAAATTTGTATACATTCAGTATAGCTTTTGTATAGATAAGTAACACACAATTTTTTTTATCATGTCTCCTTCATTAAACAACTCATATTACATTTTCAGTGTTCGATGGAAAATTCTGCTTGGTTTTAACTGCCGAAACAGATTGCTACTTACTGGTACTCCCATTCAAAACAGCATGGCTGAGGTCTGTGTAGCAAAATATTTAAGTTAAAGAATATTTACATATATTTATAAGAAAATCATTTTCAGTTGGTATCAGTATTCTGTCACAACTGTGTATTTTATGAAATGAAAATGTTAATTTTTTCAGCTGTGGGCTTTGCTTCATTTTATTATGCCTACTATGTTTGACTCTCATGATGAATTCAACGAATGGTTTTCTAAAGACATCGAAAGTCATGCAGAAAAACAGTCAGGAATTGATGAAAGTAAGTGACTGTGATGTACAGGATTGATCTAGTCTGACTGGAGATTTTGTTTATGGAATTTTATGATGATTGGTTAATCCTCAGATTGCGGTAAATTTGCATTCTACACTGATTGATATGTAACTGTCCTTACAGACCAGTTGAGTCGACTTCACATGATCCTGAAGCCTTTCATGTTACGAAGAGTGAAGAAAGACGTGGAGAATGAGCTGTCTGATAAAGTAAGAACTCTTGATAAAAATTCTCTATATATTTTAAAAATAAGCCCTAGTTTTCCCCAGGGGATTAAAGTTTGTTATCTTCTTATTTTAATTTATTATATGTTTATATGAAAAGTCCTAAACAGTCAGTAAGTAAGGCAAATAACAATTCTTGGAACAAATTTCATGTTTGCCTTATTTTGCAAGGAAATGGACCTGAAAATGAAACACAAAAGCATGTGTCTGGGAAGGTTAAGCTCTGTTTCAGCTGGCTATACATACTTGGTTTTACCTCTTATAAACCATTCTTTTTTCCAGATTGAGATTTTAGTATACTGCCCACTTACAACGAGACAGAAGATGCTGTATCAGGCCGTGAAGAACAAAATCTCAATAGAAGACATATTACAGGGGACGTCTGGGAACACAACACAGTCCCAGAGTTCTACATCCAGCCTCATGAATCTAGTCATGCAGTTCAGAAAGGTAGCCAGCCACAAACTATACAATTAAATATCATAGCCTCATGAATCTAGTCATGAAGTTTAGAAAGGTAGCCATCCTTAAACTATATAATTAAATATCATATACAGCCCCATGAATCTAGTCATGCAGATCAGAAAGGTACCCAGGCACAAAATGTACAATTAAATATCAATGTAAAGGCTTGGTTTCTTTAATGATTTAATGTGTGTAGTTTAATTAACAGCAAT
Source organism: Saccostrea glomerata (assembly GCA_003671525.1). Taxonomy (NCBI): domain Eukaryota; kingdom Metazoa; phylum Mollusca; class Bivalvia; order Ostreida; family Ostreidae; genus Saccostrea; species Saccostrea glomerata. The sequence continues at coordinate 1,332,245 of PRKT01000085.1, read as the reverse complement.
ATGTTCTCTGCCATTTTTAATCAGGTTTGCAACCATTCAGAACTTTTTGAAAGGCGTGAGATAAAGTCACCATTTTTTATGAGGACTGAAGCATATCATATGCCAAAGCTAATATATCAAGAAGGTAAGGGTTAAAAACTTTCTCTATAAAAATTTATAATAGAATCACTTAATTTTGTATTTAAAAAGTCAACATTTGAATAACATCTTTCATAAAACAATACCAATGTAGTGATCAGAAAAATATGTTCTATTTGACAGGTCTCTATGAAACCATGACACAAAGTTTTCAGAGGATCTTGTTCAGCATGTTCTACATTTTCTCTCCTGAAAATGTCCATTCATCTATTTTCTTAGGTATTTTACAGTTTTCCATAGACTTAAAAGATTATTTTTTGATAAACTGAAAAGATTTCATATGCATAAAAGAAATATGCCTGATGCTTATGGGACAGATCCCGTTAAAATTTAATCTTTGTAGATGAGTCATCGTATCGATGTTTCTCCTTCACCAGATTTGTTAAGCTGTCTCCCAAGGAGATGTTGGACTACATGTTTGGTGGACTTCTGGTCAGGTGAGATTGAGGACAATATATCAGATCATTTGTCATAGCATTTTATTTGATCTTTGTTCTCATGTTGGAATGTATACAGTTAAAGTACAGGTAAACTTCGTTATCTCGACATCGACGGGACAGTCGGAAAATGTCGAGATATCCGAGGTGTCGAGATATCAGAGTTGAGACTCGACGTCCATAATTTTACTGTATAGTAAAACCATAGACCTAAACTGAACAGACGTATAACTACAGGTACCGACATATTTTCAAATACTTCAATTAGACTGTAGCTCATTTGTTTCAGCTTTCCCTCTATATTTATTAGAAAATCTAAGAAGTTATTCACAAATGTTATTTATGAAATGCTTTCTTTTTTTTATCGAAATCTTCTCATTTTACTAAAAACCGTTTTCCATCCAGCATTCGATCTGCGTGCCACTAGCTCTGTCAGAACAGGATACGAAATGCGCTCGATAAACTCCAAACGGGAACGGTACAAAGTCGACTTCAGAGTTACGGAAAAAAATTAATGCGTATATTGTTAAAAATTATTTCATTTCACTTCTTTTTTTTATTTCATAATCATTCATCATTAATTTACTTTTCATTTTCAAACCAAAATTTAATTGGAATTGCACATTTTACAAACTTAATGATGTTTCATATATGCATCCATATTGCGACTGATGCAATAGTCGTGAATGTCATAGATTTGATTGATTCCTGTTGAATGCATTTTTACCACAATTTTTTAAGTTAAATTGAATTCAATGTTTATATTGTTCATTGTTATCCAGTTACCTTTTTTTAAAAAAAATGTTTAAGTTTTGTTAGATTTCGACATAAATAAACGGTTAACATATACGCAGAATCGAGAAGATTTATCAATGATATTACCCAAGCTGAACATTAATCAATTAACGTATTAGAGATGCCGAGGGGGCTTGGGATTCCTCTAAAAACACATTTCTACAGAGCAGTACGTTGTCAAAACATTGGTGTGAAAGGTGTGAATTTCTGAGGACGTCGAGATACACGGAGTCTTCCGTGCGTGACGAGTGACCAGCTGACAAACAATTAGGTTAGGTAGAGCAGAAAATTGCCCCGATGTCGACATATACCAGGTAAATTTTGCTCTTGGGACTGTGAAATACGTCGAGATAAGCGGGGTTGTCGACATTACCGAGGTCGACATATCAGAGTTTATGCAAATCATTTATATAGTGAATAATGCCGGGACCGCGGACGGACGTCGACATATCCCAGGTTGTCGACATATCCGATGTCGAGATACCGAAGTTTACCTGTATATAGATAAGGGAGTTCGCAAGATTTCAGTTCCCCAAAGCAAGCCTATAAAGTACTGTAAATGTATTTATTTGGTTTGTACGATATTTGACATAAATTAGTTTTTAGCTCACCTTAGATGAAGGCTCAAGTGAGCTCTTCTGATCAAAATTTGTCCGTCGTTGTTGTCGTTGTCATCGTAAACTTTTCACATTTTCATCTTCCTCTCGAGAACCACTGGGCCAACTTCAACCAAACTTGCCACAAAGTATCCTTAGGTGAAGGGGATTCAAGTTTGTTCAAATGAAGGGCCACACCCTTTTCCAAGGTGAGATAATTAAGAATTAGTGAAAATTAATGGCATTTTTAAAAAATCTTCTCAAGAACCCCTGGGCCAAGAAAGATGAAACTCATGTGGAATTATCCTCAGGTAGTGTAGATTCAAGTTTGTTCAAATCATGACACCAGGGGGTAGGGTGAGGCCAAAATGGTCAACCAAATTTTTACATAGGAATATATAGGGAAACCTTTTTAAATCTTCTTTTCAAGTACTTCAAAGCCATGATTAGTAATATTTATATGGAATCATCCTCAGGTAGTGTAGATTCAAGTTTGTTCAAATCATGATCCCTGGGGCTAGGGTGGGGACAAAATGGCCGACCAAAGTTTTACATAGGAATATATAGGGAAAATCTTTTAAAATCTTTTCAAGTACTTTAAAGCCATAATTAGTAATATTTATATGGATTCATTCTCAGGTAGTGTCAATTCTAGTTCATTCAAATAATGATCCCCTAGGGGGGGGGGGGTTAAATTCAAGCCCCCCCCCCCCCCCCCCCCCCCAACCTCAGTAAACTTTCAGTTCTGATCTAATATGTGCTTTTTCCTAGCCAATGTGCTCAGGTGAGTGTTGTGGCCCCTGGGCCTCTTGTTAAGCAAGTTATTGTAAATTTGATTTAGCTCTATTTGAATGTGCTAGATGTAGACATATAATAAACAAGACACAAAGTGATGTACTTGATTTAGTGGATTCTGCTTTCAGCCAAATTCCCTTAAAAGAAGACATATAAAGAGGAAAAAGCTTGTTCAAGGGGAACTGTAATTTGGTTGATTCCCTCTATTATGTACATGTACTTTAACTGTCCTATTATTTTGATACAAAAAATAGAGTAGTTAAGTGGAATGTATTAAGTTTATTTTTGTGTACTCGTATGTATTGAAAAATCAGGAGAGGTACCTGTATAATGATAGTGATTGATTTTATGTACACATTTAATTATAGTGTTTAATTCTATGTGACATTTATTTGAAGGTGGTTGGGAGTTTTCCTTTTAAGAAAGATAGAAGAAAAAATTCGCCATTCACACACTTGGAGCAAAGTTCCCAAAAGGTGATGTACAGATATAAAACTAACATTTTAAGATTTTTTACTCTTTATGAGTAAAATATTTCAATTGTAAAACTACATGCAAAGTACAAAATATATATGTAAGCATCATCCAATAAATAACAATGGAACAAACTCAGATTAATTAGATTCTTAATTTTTCGGGAGATTTGCATTATTTACTGTAGATCACTAAATTTTCGCGACACCTTATTTTCACGAGATAGTCATTGACTTTTTATTAGCGAGAGAAAATTTTCACGAACTGTGGTTATTGCTCTATATAATCTTAAGGAATGCTATTATACTCGAGAATTAAATTTTCGCGAGCTAACTGTCTCGCGTAATTACGCGAAAATAAAGTTCTCGCGAATAAAAAGTGATTTACAGTACCGTATTTGGGGGAATATAATACGCACTTTTTTCCTAAAATAAATTTCTGTGAGAAAGGGATGCGTATTGTACATCACAATGGGATTTTGATAAGTTTTTCTTTAGGTGAAACACGGCTATCATACGTACATACCGTAGTATTACCTAGAGACATATGCAATTTCTTTTGTTTATCGCCATATTTTAAACTTCGGAAAGTTATTGTTGGAAGGTATGCTTGTTAAAAATGTCACTTTCATAATCTTTTGATACTAAAATAACATAAAAGCAAGTTAAAAGTAATTTGAGCTGCATGTTGATCGTCTCTGAGTAGGCCGCCATTACCGATGTTATTTTTAGACGTTCACTCATGCCTATGTCACGTGCTTCCGTAATGATAGTGCACATGCACCTTATCTGCCAGACAATTAGTAATAAGTCATTTTTTAATGAAATACAATAAAATAAAATTTTATTTTAGGTTTTAAATAACTCTGCTGCAACATAAACACCCCTCCATACGTCCCAATGAAAGGAAGCCAATGTTGTGACACACGTGCGCTGTTCAAATGATAATTACCTATCAACACCCCTGCGGGCAATTAATTGTCTACCGACTCCAAGGCAATGTTTTTACAGTTAGAGCAATGTTTATTTACTGTCTTATTAATTGCTTTGATTATTTTCTTTGTTAAAAATTGGGGGTCGGTTTATGACCTTTCGTATTTGTGAGCATGTGTTGACTACGACACATTAAACAATTAAACACTTGTTAAATGTAATTTTACCTAATCTTATACTTATGGGCCTCTTTTTTAAATGATTGAGAGTTGACAAATGAAATATGAATTATGCTAAAACTTAAGTGTTAATTATCATTTATTGGTGCTCTTTAGAAAATAAGATATCCACGAAAATTCAGACGAGAAAATTGTAGTCTTCTTAAATAAATACTTTGATGATTCAATTTCGTGTACTGTTAAAAAATTGTAACATAATTTTCAGCATGATTACCTAGAACCAAAATTAAATATGATTACTGTTAAAACTTTCAACAATATATCATGCTTTGTTGAAATAAAACTATTTCATCTAAGAATATGGCGACGCATAATTTCAAAATCACCGTAACTATACTTAAAAAAAATTCTGTTAATACTTTTACGCAACATTATCTTGTGCTTTGTTGAAATAAATGAATAAATAAATTTCTCAAGATTGCTGCAATATGGAATGTCAGGATCAAGAGGAAGTTATAAAGTGTTTATTTTAAAAAAGATGTGTTCAGTGAATTTTTGACACTTTATCCTCGCGCCGATTTTCGTAACAAATTACCGCGATTTTAAAAGTTCAGAACATCGCTTGGTAAATTTTTCGGTTGCGTATAATACATCCGAACTGCGTTTTTTCCTCAGTTTCAGACTCAAAAAGGGGGGTGCGTATTTTACATCTATGCGTATTATACTCGGCCAAATACGGTATTTGAATATTTCAAGTTACAAATTTATAGCAGTAACTTATTTTTTCTTGCAGTCAGTTTTTAAGGAATGACAGTTTTCTGTTGACCCCACTAAGAACAACGTCTTTCAGTAATTTGTCTGAGAGTAGAAACCTCCGACAACTCTTGTTCACCAGCCCTACCTCCACATTCTATGGATTTAATCCGTGCACTCTACACTACATGAAAGAGACGACATCTCATCGCAGAATCCGGATGAGAAATCACAAACCTCTCAAAGGCTCACCCTCCAGTCCTACTAAAGCTGTAAGTACTAAAACGCACACATTGAAGTAGTATAAAGAAGTCTTTCATACCTTGTATGTGTTTAGACTTGATGCAAAAAATATTCTGACCTTAATTATATGAAATAATGACTAATTAAACATTGATCTAATCCTGTACACTCCTTAGAAGATATCAAAAACCGTCCTCACATCAACCCTAACTTATTTTTGTTACTGAACAGCATCCTAACCCTGTACAGTCCCTGGACGATTTTCCTGTCCATCGTCACATTCCACGAGAAAGCAGAGTCCTTCAGTGCCAACCAACAGATCTACCAAAGTTTGTCTTCTACACTATTCCTAAGGTATAAGAACCACTACAGAGAGAAATTCATTTCTGCACTGGTAATGGATCAATGAAGAAATTTTGTTGTTATATATTTAGGTACAAGTTAAGTGCTAGCACTTTTTCATTCAGACATGTTGTCTATATTTAGGTATAGGTAAAGCCCCACCACTTCTTCTGTTTTGACATGTTGTCTACATTTAGGTACAGGTAAAGCCCCATTTTGACCTGTTGTCTATATTTAGGTACATGTAAAGCCCCACCACTTCTTCTTTTTTGATCTGTTGTCAATATTTATGTGCAAGTAAAGTCCAGTTTTGACCTGTTGTCTATATTTAGGTACAGGTGAAGCCCCAGCGGTTCTTCTGTGCAGACCGCGGTGCTGCGTGGCGGGTGATGAAGGAGAACCTATGTGGTACCCCCGATGGCCTGCTGAGCATCTTGTATGGTAGCCCAGAGGTGTACGAGCTTGTTAGATGGTACAATCCATGGCATTTCTTCTCAGCCCCAACAGGGGGAATCATGGGGTCAAGGCCAGTACACGGCTGTTCAGGCTGTTTTGTACCAGGTATATTATAACCATGGAAATCATGATTTAGGAATACTGTAAACCAACTTTTATTCGCGTGCGAGAAATTTTCGCTAAGTTTGCGAAAGCCTGGTCATCGCGAATATTTATCGCTGCGAACCAGTCCTTAAAGTCTCTATGTCTATTAACAACAGATTTAGAAAGGCTTGATCACGAAAATTAATCTTCGCGAACTAGTTTTGCCCTAGTAAATCGCAAAAGAAAGTCGTCGTGAATAAAAGTTGGTTTACAGTATATAAACAGTAATATACCAAAATTAAAAAATTATTGCGCTTGTTTAATGAAATTTTTTAAGAATATTAGAAAAGTTGTATTTCACATCCTTTTGTAGATAAGGAGTCCCTGATCTCAGATGCTGGTAAACTGTCAGTGCTGGATACTTTGTTGGCCAAATTGAAGTCTGAGGGTCACAGAGTGTTGATATACTCTCAGATGACTCGCATGATTGACTTGTTGGAGGTACATATAAATTAACCGAATAAGAACATCGTGAATTATTCTTGTGCCTGTTATATAGAAGTAAATAATTTTTTAGTTTTCTAAATTCTGTAAATGTATTTCTGTTTTAGGAGTACATGTGGCACAGAAAACACACATACATGAGATTAGATGGATCGTCCAAAATCTCCGACAGGCGTGACATGGTGGCCGACTTCCAGTCACGGTCTGATATCTTTGTCTTCTTACTCAGCACCAGGGCAGGAGGACTGGGAATCAACCTCACGGCAGCTGACACTGTACGTCTAAAAATATAGCATATCCTTTCTCTCATAAACTGCCTCTGTTTAAACTGTCATTGTCTGTTTGTGTTTTTAGATAATTTTAGGCTGGCATATAGTTGATACACTTGCAAAAATGCACAATCATTACTACATTCAAATTTCTTATTTTCTTTTTGGAAATAAATTCAAAAAACCTTACAGGTTATAACTGAAGGAAAAGAAATATAACCAGAAGTTGTTCTGTGAGTGTTTATTGTGTATGTTTTGTGTGTTGTAGGTGATTTTCTATGACAGTGACTGGAATCCTACAGTGGACCAGCAGGCCATGGACCGAGCTCACAGACTGGGTCAGACCAAGCAGGTGACAGTGTACAGACTGGTGTGTAAGGGTACCATAGAGGAGAGGATCCTAGAGAGAGCCAGGGAAAAGAGTGAGGTAAGGGATGGATCTAAGAAATAGTCAGGGTGGATCTAAGAAATAGTCAGGGAAAAAGAGAGGGGTAAGGGATGGATCCTGGAGAGAGCTAGGAAAAAGGGTATGGTATATGTAAGGGGTGGATCTTATAAATGAATGGATCTTGTAAATAGACAGGGTGAAGAAAGAGGTAACAGCATGAATCTTGAACCATTGAAATCTGGAAGATAAGGAATTAATTAACAGGAATTGGAGGAGAGGATATTAATAGAAATCTGAATAAAATGCATGTACATTTCAATCACATATTTGTAAATATAAATATTAAAAGTTGAAAAACTGCCATTCCATGCAAATTCTTTTAATTTTCTTGTAGCTGTGTAAAATACAGATTTCTATTGAAATAAGCAATTTTCATCCTGAAGAAAGAAGACTATTTTTGAAATAAAATTATTTATATTGAAACAATGTTTCTCTAAACAAGAATTTTTGTTCTAGATACAAAGAATGGTGATAAGTGGTGGAAATTACAAAACCGACATGCTTAAACCCAAAGAAGTTGTCTCTCTCCTACTGGATGATGACGAAATTGAGAAAAAATGCAAGTGTTCTTTTAAATATTCTTATATGCATTTAATTTTCAGGTATTAAAGTATGAAAAAAAGGTCTCTTTTCATGTGTGTTGAATTTTTTTTTGTAAACAGTAAAGCAGGGACGGCAAGATGGAGAAGGGGGAAAGGATAAAGAAAGGAAGAGGAAAAGAGAGTACAAGGTAAGAAAGAAAAAATAGGAAACCTTAAGAGATACCTATACAAAGTGTACATAGAGAGGTTCAAAATAGCAGATAGAGCACTAAAGTAATATCCAGTGACATTAAACAATCTTTGATCCATTGTCTATATCCTCATGTTTCTTTGTCAGAAAAGAGAGGGAAAGAAGGCCAAGGGAGACGAAGTCAATGTGACGTACCAGGCTGACAGCGAGTCTGTATACAGCATGGACTCTGTCCCCGCCAGCCCCCTCAGTGTCGTAAGTACTGTATAAAGAGTTGATTAGTAATGTACAGTATTGTACATTGATGTTTAAATATTTCAGATGTCTATGGGAAGTGATGTACAGTAATTGTACAGTGATGTTTTATTATTTCAGATGTCAGTAGGAAGTGAAGCCACGAATCAGACCGGTATAGATGACAGCAGTAACGACGCTCTAGTTATTGTGGACGACGCCCACTCAGGCTTCCCCCCAGGTCTGTTTCAGGAAATAGGAAAGCCATAAACTGATTTTTAAAGGAAACAACTAGATACACAACTAATTAAAATAGCACCTACTTAATGCTTATTGATTTCTAAAAAATAATAAGTAACTCTTTCCTGTTTTCCTCAGTCAGTCAGTTTGTCAGACCTTGGGAAAAAAGAATGTAATAAAATCTTGGTAAATTCTTTTTGCATTCAATAATCCTGAATCTATAAATGTTTGTTTTATGAGCTGAAATGTAAACTATTGATGTTTTATAGTGACCCCTACTGGTAAGAGAGGTTCAGGAAAGAGGGGACGACCTAAAGGCACCACAGGGGTACCACGAAGACCCAGGGGGCGGGGCAGTATCAGGAAATCTCTGAGTGCAGCAGAATTGGCAGGAGCCCAGGCAGGAATGACAGCAGCCTACGCGGCCTATGGATATAACATAGCAGGTAATTTATATATCTATAAGGAATGACAGTGGCCTACAGATATAACATAGCAGGTAATTTATATATCATAGAAGATTGAATATTTTTAGATATGGTTTTAAGGTGAAGGCATTATTTACAAGCTTTTCATTCTTACATCTTTGAAGATGTTCTTCGAATGATTTTCATTTTATATGATTCTGTACCTTGTTTGACTTCAGGTACTTCCCCTGCTGCTAAAAAGTCAACATCGAGAGAATCGCCGAAATCCGAATCCCCCAGTCAACAGAAACCTTGAGAACTGTTGTCAGTAGTGCCATTACTGACATTGTGGATCAACTTATTTAACAACTCCCTGCGGACTACAGACAATGAGGAAATAGCTGGCTTTATTTCCAGTTGTACACATCTGTGTTACTTGGTTTTTGATTCAAATAAATCTGACATTATTACTTATATTCTGACAATCATGGAATGATTTAGTACATGCAGATTTAAACTGTTACAGTGAGAGAGAATGAGTGAAAAGGTGTGACACAAATGAAATTCCAATGACAACCTTATTAGTAAATAAAACATATAAAAAGTCACAAAATTGAATTAGTTTTGTGTATATGTTTTTCATGGGTGAGAGATATGCTGTTACCTTAGTTAGATATACAGGTAGTTATATTTTTTGGCAAGGTACAGTATCTAAGAATATAGCTGTATAACTACATAGCTCTCTGTTTAAAAAAAATTAGAAAAGATCGAATATTGCAACGTTTGACTTGCCATACATATAATTTAGAATAAAAAAATATTTGTATATATGGGGAGGCAAATATGTTTTATCCTAAATTTTCAATTAATTTTCGGATTCATGAGTCATACTTTAGCGTTCTATATACTGAACATCAGAGACAAAACAAAAGATTGGTCAAATTGAGCTTTATTTAAATAGAACAAGACTTGATAAAGTCAAGCATTAACTTCTCTAACATTACCATTTGATCAATGGGTTTTCAAAATTGTTGTATAACCTTAATGATTTCAGACAATTCTCTTTTTTTCCAAGTTCACTGATATACCCGGTATCCTTTGAAAAAAAATTATGATGCGTATTTTGTTTTTAAAAAAGATTTTTTTTTTCATGTTTTATATACTAAGGATTGGTTGTATTGACTGTTTAAATTAATTATTGCATGTATTTCTAGTAAGAATCGGTCTTGCTAAAAAAAAGAAGAAAAAAAAGAAAACTAAGATTTGTATATATAAATGACTTATTTTGGAATATAATGAACGTACCAAATTTTATAAAATATTTTAGAAATTGTAAACTTGACAAGATCAAAATTCTGCCTTTCTGTATGCATTAATCAATATATTCAGCTGTTAAGACTTTTCAACTTTATGTTCAACCATTACCTCAAAAATTCAAGTCCAGGCTTTTAAACATTAAATTATCGACAGCTACTTTTTCAATGAAATTGGAATTCGTAAAATGATTTACCTAGTCATTGGTCATTTGCAAAATTATTTTGTTAAAAACATTCCGATTGCACAAACAAGTACTCTGAAGTTGAGATTAAAAAGATGCTTGAGTTTCTGATTGACAATATCAATGTGGTTTTTGGAGACCAGGTACTCCAACAATCAATTGGAATTCCCATGGGTACCAATTGCGCACTTTTATACGCAGACCTACTATTGTATTCATATGAAGCAGAATTTGTTCAAAAGCTTGTACATGAATAGAAGAAAACACAACTCGATATTAGATAGATTTCCATTCTTATATTGATACGATATATCCTGGTGAGCTTGAGATAAAAGATAACACAGAGTCTAATATATCTGTTTAAGATTTGGATACTTTACTAGAAAAAAGTGTCAACGGCAATCTAACAAAAACAAATCTTAATGTTAAAGTGATGACTTTAACTTTTCGATCGTCAACTTCCCTTACCTTTGCAATAATATACCTTTATCACCTGCATATGGCGTTCACAACTCTTATTTGATTCGAAACGCAAGAGCATGCTTTAGGCATGAACAATTTCTACAACGAGGTAAGTTATTGAGAAACAAGTTGACGAAACAAAAATATCAGCAGTCTCGTTTAAAGTCATCATTTCGTAAGTTCTAAGGTCGATATAATGCGTACCTTTTCAGTAAATACAGTCTATCGTCAAGTCAAATGCTGACTGAAGTTTTTCAGACTAATTGTCAGTCCATTATTTACACACTGAATTGACGAATTTTCTGCTGTATTTCCCGAACATGACAGGGAGCACATTGCGGGTCGGCAGGGAATGCTCACTTTTCCGCAGCACCTGATCCCACCTCTGATGTTTTACAGGTCCGCGTGTGCTCTGCCCCTGATTAGTATTCATCCGTCGGTATGATATACACTTACAATAAAAATCAACATCAATAAACAAAGTCCTTTTTAGATTAAAAAAAATCACAAAGCATAAGCCATGCATAAATAAGGAAAATCAGGTAATTGGTGAGGAATCTATGTACACTTTTAGCTATATTATTTTAGCTCCTTTTTGGTTTAACACATAGGCACCTGTTTCGTATAGAGTGCACCCCTAAAAATAAGTGTATATATACAAAACAAGTGCCTTTTGGGTTAACTTGCTCTGAATGAGATGAAAAAATGGCCGTTTTTACATATAGAAATGAGAACTTTTGCCACATTGAATTCCAATGTCACTCTGTTCATGTTTTCCTTTTATTTCTGAACCTATTTCTTTCAGAACATCTTTCCCTGTGCAGTCTTCCGGTTTGTGTTCTTTGTCTGCATCCATGTTTAAACTTTTTCTGAAATGGAGGATGAGCAAGGAATCTGACGACGAACATCCTGAAAATGAGTCTAGCAAATCTTTGTCGGGTGTCTCAAATAGTTTTAGCACATACTCATCCCTCTCTTTATTCCTCTGAATGGTTTTGAGTAAGACTTCGGCGGAGTTTGAACTTTCATCTTGTTTTTTGGCTACGGTGTACATTTGCCAAAGAGTTGCCGATTGAAGTGTCGTCATTTTTGTGAATGCTATTGTCAAAGACTGAATTTTCTTTAGAAAGAAAGCACTCTCGACATGGCTGTACTTGCTGAACTGTTCTTCTATTTGACATTTCAGTGTTTTGATGCTTCGGATTTCTTGTAAAACTTTGGCCTGCGACATCATAGTAGAGACGTCAGTTTCATTTATTTCTTTTTTCTCTTCGATGCTCCTTAGATAAAAGGTGAATCGGACAAACTTGGATACGTCCTCCGCCATGTTTCTCTGCAATTCACTCTCCATTTTTAATCCTTCTTGAACAAAGGATTCAACGTCTTTCTCATACCAGATGAGTCTCAGAAGAGAATTGTTTAACCAAAAGACGGGGGCTAATTCTGAGGAGGATGTGAAATCAGATAGAAATGTTCTGTTGTTATTACCGAGCAATTCCAGAACGCCATTCATTTTACTGGAGATAGTTTCACATTCGAAGAAAACAATTGCTGCTTTTACATTTCTGACCACCAAGACAATTATGTCACCGGACGGGCCCGGAAGATGGGACTTGATTTTCGACACAGAGCTTTCAGCATTTATACTTTTTATTTTTAAAAACTTTTTAATGCTTTCAAGTTGTTTTGAGCATTCTTCTCGAGGTGTTTCTTTCTATAAATATAAAAAAAGTTCAAGTAAGTATTTAAATATAATGATATATGCAATAAATTGTACGTTTAATTTAAAATAGCTTATTAAGAACTTATATTTTGTTGAAGATCTGAAAAACAAACATAAATTTTGTAATACCGATGTAGATGCTGGTTCAGTGCTCAAAGTTTGATTCCTAATTGGTGGAACCTGATAATAAAAAAAAAATAGAAATACAGTGAAACCTGTCTAATCAGACATGTACTGGGAGAAGGAATTTTATACCGAAATAGACAGTGTGTCAGGTTAGACGGTGTAAAAAAACATAAAAAATAGTAAAAATAGGAAGGGAATTTCATCTCAGAATTCACAGTGTGACAAATTATACAGGTGTCAGATTAGACAGTTTCCACTGTATATAAACATTCATAGGTGTGGATTCATATTAGCAATACTGAATTTGTAGGGAGCTTTCTTACCAATTTGAATAAACACTGCCTTACGGTTCCACAGGTACGCTTGTCATCCAGACCTCTGACACTTTCAAACATTCCTTTGTCTAGGTAAATAAATCGGTTTGGCCATTTCTTGGGAGAAAAGAGATAAAAAGGATCCTTCCCATCAACCCTTATAATAATCCATTCTCCATCGTCCCCTGGTTTGCGCTCACAACATTTGCAAAATCTATCCGTCTTCATCATAACGTAGTATTTTTCATCGCTCGATCGAATATGAAAACGATTTTGCGAACCTGGGAGGAACTCGAAACGGAAAACGACATCATCAGAAACCGTCTGCCGTTTAACTTTTTTTAGCGCCTGTATCTTTGCCCACATTGGCCTTGAAAGGACGTATTCTTCTCCTTTCTCGTCATCACTTGGTTGAATGGATAAATCTTGATTAGTAAAATCACCACTAAGATCTTGCAGCTTTAAGTTCAATTTGGTAGCAAAACATACAATGTGCTCCTGCGCACTGAAGTCAAAAAAAGCTAAAAGTGTTACTGATTTCTCAATGGTTGGAGATTCCAAAAACCTCAGCAACTCTCTGGCACGGTCGTTGTCCTTTTCCATGACTTTTGTTATAGCTGTAGCTGTCTGTGGACTGTAATTTGCTGAACTCAGTACTGTCAACATCTGCAGAAGTAACGCATGTCTAAGTATTGACACCCTCACATACAGATCGATGTACAGTACACATCTCTCTGCCCGTGCTTTGTCCATATCACATGAGATCAGACTCTCAATCCGACTTTTCAAATTTCCAATATGTTCCACACCGATGTCAATGTTAACACTAGAGATCATGGCTTGTATTGCATTCCATTCTATGCTTTCGGGATCATTTATTGCACAAATATATATTTGTGAAGTAGACAGCTTTTCTATGATGCCTGCAATTTCGTGTTTCACCACATCATCAGCCAGAACATCCTCTGTCAATTGTTTTACTGTGCCACTATCTTTGGAAACCAGATTCAGGAAAGTCGTAACAACTGGAAAAACTTGTTTGAGTTGACGAGAGTAGGGAATAACTGAGTCGAGATATTTAGTTAGTGAGAACAGGAAAGATACTGATGATTTCATAAAATCGCCTTTGCTTCTGTATTCTGCAACCATAGACCACAAACATCCCATTAGTGCATCAACTTTTTCCGTGACACCCTCACCGGAAGCCATTTCCCGCTCAAACTTTGAAGTATCCACACCATTTTCACGAAGAAATGCATTCAATTCTTCCAAGTGACTTTTCCAATTATCTATATTCGTTGCAGATGCCGTTTCCATGTCGATTTTCTGTATGACTGATTCTGAAATTGACATGGACAATGTATATATATAGTGCTAAAACATTGCTGTGACATCATTCCTTTGTTCTTGCAGTCTAAAAATTTTCCTGTGGCAGTCCGATATTAGTGAGCAGTCTGATATTAATCGTAATTCAAAATAGGACTGGTACAGAACAAAAGAAAAATAATGCAATTATTTAACAATTGAAACAGTAAACTTTAATATGTTAAATATGTACACAATGCATATTTTGAAACTGTGAATAATTATGCATGACAAAAGGAATATGAAAACTTTCTTATATGTACACACTGCATATTTTGAAACTGAATAATTATTCATGACAAAAGGAGAATGAAAACTTTTTCAATTAATCAGAATAACAGTCTTGACTGTAATTAGAAATTAATGTCAATGGTAACACACCTTTCTGCAGCTTTCACATGTACACTTCTCCCGGTCGAGTTCCCCTTTGAAGTAGACACAACATCACAAAAAGAAGAAGACATAGCATCACACGACGTAGACACCACATCACAAGGGAATGTAGACGTAGAAGACGAAGGTTTCATATTCTTTGACTTCAGAATGCTGTCAACGGCTTTAAGTTGATCATCCGATGTTCTCTTATATCCACGAAGTGCCAGTGAACGATGGCCAGTTTTTTCCGAGATTTACTGTTCATCAATTCCTTGAGTTTAACCCCCCGGAATTGGTCTTGGACACATCCTCTGTGTACAATAAATAACGGGAGCCGTCGCTGTCCTTCACTTCCAGCTGTGACGTGGTCCCTCTTCGCAAGTTTAGATGTTCTTGGCCTGCCCGTAATGCAAAATTTAATCCGAAAGAAAAAACTAATGTGTCCAACAATTTAGCTGGCGTATCGGAGCCAAGTAAACCTTTCTCCCAAAACATATTCTCTTGGTCGACACTAATGATTTCGGCTTTCCTGCGGGAACTCCCTAAGCCTGTTTTAGCCACTTCCTTCATCCGTGCATCAAGGACTTGTCTCATTTTACGGAATTCATTATCATCAAGAAAACTAACAAATTTGCCATTTTGACGTAGAAAGTTTTGAATTATAATATCATAGAGAGTGTTTGGGCGGTATTGTTCCCCTGTTTTGTTTCTAACTTCCTTGATGAAGCCACATAGGAATTGATTTAGGATCATATTGTCCATAGACAAAATAGGTTCCTCAATATTTCTTGTTTTCGCCCATTCTTTGAAAATATTTACAGCCCATCTGGATCTCCTCTCGGTATTCTGAGGAACGGCACTTTTGATAAGATTGTTCATGTCAGTCTCTGAAAGCGGGTCTGCAGACCGAGAATTGAGTTGCATAGTTGCATCGTCGATATTTTTTGATGGGTTTTCAAAGTTTAAATCAAAGTTTACAGCAGTACTAGTATATTCCTTCTCCATCCCTAGAATATCACTTATGAGATTATCGGTATCATAATCGGATCCATTGCTTTCAGGTTTAAATTTGTTTTGAGTCAAGAATATTTCGTACCCACTCTCCATTTTAAACAGCTCTGTTCACTCCAACTATCCAATACAAAATAGCTGATTCCTAACACTTTCAGTCAGAGAATTAGTGAGTAGTTTTCATTCAAGTCTAAATTCTATTGTAATAATATCAGACTGTCTCAGGTAAATCAACAAATGAAAATAAAGGGTCTAGTATCAGTGAGTAGTTTTCATTCAGGAATGATTCAATGGCCATAAATACTTTTGTTTTAATATCAGACTGTCTCAGGTAAATGAATAGAAATGTAAAGAGCAATGTTTTAAGTACGATATATGCCTCATACAATTCTGTATGAAAAAATATCAGACAGTTTTCGGCCCTAACGGGCCTCAAACTGTCTGATATTTTTCATACAGAACTGTATTCGGCATATATCCAGTACGTATATATTTTCGAAAACATTCATTTTGAAAATAAGCATTTGGACGGAAGTATACAAAGAATACGGTAGGTAATTAATGAAAACTGCATTTGAAATGCACTGTCCTTAAAAAAGTACAATGTTAGATACTATTTAAAAAAATTCAATAGATGATTTAAAAAAATGATTTACATTATTTGTTTCTATACATGATAGTAAATGTGTTTTCATTTTCTGAAAAAAAAAGTAATGCATAAAACTAAAAAACCATAACTTACATTCTGTGTTTTCTCCTTGTAGCCTTATAAGCTGTCGATTTCTGATGAAATGTTTCAAACTACCTGGTAATTGTGATACACATGTATAAAACATAAAACTAATTGTAATATATAAACCTTCACGAATAACCCTGGAAAATGGGGGAATATTACAGTTATCTTGTAGATCACGTCTTTTTGGTTATAACTGACAATACATGAATGAAGTTACAATTGAGGAGTCTTCAATAGATTTAAAGAGACACAGCAAAAGGAATAATTAGCATTGTATAAATTGCAATATGACAGTCAAAATAAGACTCAACACGATATATTGTACTTGCAATCAAGACCTTAAAACGACCATCACTTGCTAAATTCTGACTTCAAACGAGAATTAAGTTTGAAAACCACATAAAATTTATAAAATTTAAAATCTTCTATTGAAAAAATTGATCAAACTCAAAGCATTGTCCTGAATACATAATGGAAGCTATTGAGATTATTGGCGAATTTATTTACTTGGGAATGCTTTTGAATTATAATGGAAAATTTAATGTTACACAGAAGCAACTATGTACACAAGGAAGAAAGGCTATGTTCTCTTTAGAAGCTAAAGCAAGTAAAATTTGAATACAGAGACATTGTTGTCTTTGTTTGACACTTATGTTGCTATAGTGTTTTAAACTATGCATGTGAACTGTGGGGTTTTCATATTGCAAAAGATATAGAAAGTGTGCATTTGCAATATTTAAAATATGCTCTAGGTGTAAGTAAAATACAAACTCTGTAATGAATTATTATGAAACTGGGAGACTCCCATTGAAGGTAGTTTTAAGCATTTGATCAACGAAGTTGCCATTATTATTTTTTGTTTCAAACAAAGGATTTATAGCATTTTTATCTACATACTACATAGTACATATATTATTCTGGGTATTGCATGCTCAGTCTTTTTTCTTATAGCAGCGGTACTATTCCAGAGACTTTTCTTCCTGTTAATTTTAGCTTTCGTTTTACACATGTTAAAGTGCAGAATTGAATATTTTATTTTAAGGATGACTGGAAATTTATTACAAATAAATAAGCATATACACAATTCAAAAACTAGAATAAAACACTCTTTGGTGCTTGATCACTTAAGTGCAAAGTTAAAATGTTGAAAATATCATATCTAAACAATAGCAATCATCCAATGATAAGCATGGACATAGAAAGTCCTCTTAATTATTTCAGAATGTGCCAACGTTGTCCCAACGTAAAGCTCAGCAGCTAATTATAAAATTGACACCATCAATTAGTTGGCAGTAAAATAATTGGGCCAACGTTGGCCCAATATAAATATCCCATCTTTGAAAGACCTAAACAAAATAACACTTGTGTGTATTAAAATTTACAAACATTGTGCCAATGTTGGCCCAACATAATACTACCAACTTGATAGGACACGCACTTTAAGGGTGTATTACAAACAATGGGCCAACGTTGGGCCAACATACTACTACCAACTTGATAAGGCACTTTCTTTTAGGGTGCATTACAAACAATGGGTCAGCGTTGGGCCAACATACTACTACCAACTTGATAGGACACGTTCTTTAAGGGTGTATTACAAACAATGGGCCAACGTTGGGCCAACATAATACTACCAACTTGATAAGGCACTTTCTATAAGGATGTATTACAAACATTGTGCCAACGTTGGGCCAACATACTACTACAAACTTGATAAGGCACTTTCTTTAAGGGTGTATTATAAACATTGGTTCAACGTTGGGCCAACGCCATGATCCTTCCTTCTTTGGAAACTAAAGTGAATGGAAGTTGCTTACGTTGGTCCAACGTTGGGCCAACATATGAATTCCGTCATGGTCGAGAAGGTTGACTTGGTAACATTGGTCCAATGTTGGCCTAACGTTGTTCCCCCAACGCCAACCATTCAACCTTTAACAAATGTTGGCCCAACATAGTCATGCTATCTGGGAAAGAGATATCTCTTTCATTAAAAGAGATATCTCTCTAGCTTAGAAAGATAGGCGTATCTCTTTTTGAAGAGATATCTCTAAAACTAAGAACGATATATCTTTTAACCTTGTTAAAGAGATACCTGGTATCTCTCTAACTTTAAGAGATAATTCTCTCGTTTAAAGAGATATCTCTCTAGCTTATAAAGACAACTCTTTAAGTAAAAGAGATATCTCATTTACAAAAAGAGATATCTCTTTTGATAAAGAGATATATCTCTCTATATGCTAGAAAGATATCTATTTCTTATTGAAAGAAAAAATTATTTCACGAATAAATAGTTAAAGGGCTTGCTATACAAAGGTCTATTGTGAAGTACCGGTCACGGTAGCCTAGTGGTAGAGCGTTCGCTTCGTGATCGGGAGGCCCGGGTTCGATTCTCGATCGCGGCGCCGCGTCATACCTAAGACGTAAACAAAGGTAGTGACTGTTCCTTCGCCAAGCGCTCGGCACTAGAAGTGAAAGTCACGGGTCTTTCGGATATGACCTTAAAAACGTAGGTCCCGTGTCACGGTAGGCGTTGGCACGATAAAGAACCCTCACTGCTCAATGGCCCTGAGTGCCGAGTATAGGTCTAAATTTGAAGCCCTTCACCGGCATCGGTGACGTCTCCATATGAGTGAAAAATTCTCAAGAGGGACGTTAAACAATATACAATCAATCAATCTATTGTGAAGTGAATAATCGAGAATTTTTTAAAAAGTAAAAGTAAGTTCATTTGTGTTATCGCTCGATAAAATATGGAGATAAAGAACAGTATTTCAGCTCAAATTCCATTCAAAGAATACAAATAAGGACATGCTAGAACAAACACGGACCTCTGAAACCTCAGAGTTGGGATTAGGTACCATGGACGAGTGAGTATTTGTTGGCGACCGGTCACATCCGCCGCAAGTTCCAAGTAAATTGGTCGTGATTTAAAAGTACACATGTAGCTCACTTAATTCTAAATGAAATTGCATTAAATCTAGTATAGAAAAAAACATGCTAGTAATCTAATTGATCATCTAAAAAAGAACATCCGAGAAAAAAATTGTAGGAATGAATGTCCCCTATCGATCTACCAACTCTTCGTACGCTCCTTGTTTTGATTGGAAATGAAACATATGGAGATAACGAACGGTAATCCAGATCAAAAGTCCATAAAACAATACAAAATAGGAACAGAGCAAACACGGACCTCCAAATCATCAGAGGTGGGATCAAGTGACATGTAGGAGTAAGCATCCCCTGCCGACTGGTCACATCCGCTGTGTGCTCCTTGTATTGAACGGGAAATGATGGGAAACTTTGTCGTCACTTCAATGTATACCGGTAAATAATAAGCTAAAAAAAATTGTATGAAAAAAACGTCAGTCAGCATTTGACTTAATGATAAATTGTATTTGCTGACAAGGTCATTATATCGACCATAGAACTTACAAAATGATGACTTTAAACGAGACTGATGATATTCTTGTATCATCAACTTGTGTGTCAATAATTTACCTCGTTTTAGAAATTTTTCATACAGTATATTGCTTCATAAAAGTAAGGGAAGTTGATGATAGAAAAGTTAAATTCATCACGTTTATCATAGAGCTTGGTTGTTCGATTGCCATTAACATCTTTTTCAAGTAAAATATCCAAATACGAAACTGATGTGCCAGACTCTGTAGTATCTTTTATCTCAAGCTCACCAGGATATATCTTATCGACATGAGAATGGAAAATACGTTGTCGATATATCTAAATCTCGAGTTGAAGGCCACAGCAAGTGTTATCTTCATTTCATGCATAATATTTTGCACAAATCCTGCTTCATATGAATGCTAGTACAAAAATAGCTCTGCTAATAACGGGGCTCAATTCATACCCATGTTAATTCCAATAGATTGTTGCAAGACCTGGTCTCCAAAAACCACATAGATATTGTCAATCATAAACCCAAGCAACTTTTTGATGTCGGCTTCAGAGTAATTGCGTGTACAATCAGAATATTTTTTAACAAAATAATTTTGCAAATGACCAATGACAAAATAAGTAAATCTACGAATTCCATTTTTATTTAAGAAGCAGTTGGTTTGAACGTATTTTATTGTATTTTAAAATAATATACAAATGGTTTGAACACAAGTTCTAACAACTTAAGAGGTCCTCACCATAAAATGTTACAACTGCCAATTTCTATACATAGGAAGAAAATGGAAAGAAAAAATATTGATATACAAACATGTTTGTTTAGAAAACACATTCGTTACACATAATAAATACATATTTACATTCAGTGTAATTTTCCTTAAGAAATCCATTAGAAATCCACGACGTTCAAATTTCTATAACACACGCGAAATCTTGTCACCCCGCGTTAGAATACACAGCAGGAACTTTAAGCATTTTTAATACTCTAGAGACACCAAAATGTAAAATGTTTTATTTCATTTTAATGAAAAACTATAACCCTGAAAATTTAACGTAAAAATTAACATAATGTGCGTCAAGAATTAATGTATTTCTTTTTTCCTCGCAATGTTTGTTTGCGTTATTTAACTTTGGAACGTCATTTAACGTCATTTGACGTCACAAAAGGCTCTTACATCTATTAACCACGGCAATTGTGAAGGGCGCTAAATTTACATATTAGATGAACGAAATAACCAATTATGAAGAAGAAAAATTAGGGAAAGAATGTAAATATAAGCATTGAATTCATATTTTAGATGTCTTCGGTCCTATAACACACCTGGCCGTGCCGACAAATTATTTAATTTGTCGGCACGGCTAGGCGTGTTATAGGACCGAAGACATCCAAAAATATGAATTCAATGCTTAAAAACTATTTGAGTTTAAGTTTAGGCTGTAATAATTGATTAAATCTAACAGAATCTCTTAAAAATTTTTGAACTGATTGAAAATATATATACTGATTTCTACATTTTGTGACTCATCTCACCATAGGAGTAAGTGGCAATCAATAATATTCGTTTGTTTTGAACATATTTTATTGATAACATACCATAGGAATTGGACACAAGTTCCAAAAACTTAGATAGTCCTCTCCCATACATAAAATATCAAAAGCCATACAATATTTACAAAGATTTACAATTTTACAATAATATACATGAACGTAGAAAAACAAAAATAATTGCTACATGTATTATTGCCAAAAATACTTATTAATATTCTGCTGAAAAAAATGACGACATTAACCATAATAACATAGTTCCAAAAGAGGTAGCAAATACAAAATTCAAAAATTATTAATTGAAAGGACCAGTATCCTGATTTTTTTTTTAACAATACTAAATATTCTTTCATTTTCTTGCAAGAATGATTCATCTCCCAAAGTAGTGTACGTACATTTAACATTTTTACATTTTTAACAGCAAGTAAAGACTTCATCATTAAATTTCTAGCTTCTAGATATTTTCTACACAAAAAGAAAAAAAATGATGAATATCTTCCTTATAATCACAAGAACAGTTTGGATTTGTTGTAATGTTGCATCTATATAGGTCATAGTTTAAAATGCAGTGCTGCCTTAATTTTGTTTGCAAAATGTTAAGATACTTTTTTTCTTTATGATAGATACCTTGGAGTCTTGTCTTTCTTATTCAGTTTTCCTTTGAAAATTCCTATTGAGATTATATCCCTTATTTCGTTACTCAGTGCATTCCGTTTTCGAGTAGTCAGGGATAAATGACTTATTGAAAAATTCAAGCCTAAATTTTGGCAAGAAATAATTACTTGAATTACGAGTATTATAATTTGAAACAGTGTTTCTAACTACTGGAACAATATTTTTCAGATAATTAGGAGCTAGATTATTGTGGATTTAAAACATTGTTAAAAGTTTAGCTTTATCCCTTCTTATAATGAGAGGTTCCCAACCTGTTTAAACATACTGTAGAAGTACTTTTTTCCGTTTGGTATTATTTTATGCTATGTACGCGGTCACGAATTTTCCACGGAAATTTGTCCAAGCGTATTTAATATTAATGTAAGGCATATGGGAACTGTTTAAGAAATCCGCGTAATTTTCTACCCGCGGATTAAGCAGAAATTGTGATTCCGCGGAATTATGACCCCGCGGAAAAAGTACGTCTACAGTATTACGAATTTCTTGATGCTAATACTGACAGACCTGTCACGATTCATGCAGTGGTCAGTGGAACTTTTTCAAGTTTTTCAATATCGGCAAGTGTACAGCCTGATCACACTTCCGATGCATACTCAAGTTGTTGAGTTTGTTAAGAATGAGTTAACAGTATCTGTGTCTTGCAAAACTGGGAGAAGAAATAAATTAAACAGGAATTGGAGGAGAGGGTATATAAGGGGAATCTTAATAAATTGCACGTACATTTCAATAACATTTGTAAATATAAATATTGAAAAATTGCTATTCCATGTCAATTCTTTTAATTTTATTGTAGCTGTCTGAAATAGAGGTTTCTATGGAAATCAACAATTTTCATCCTGAAGAAAGAAGACTAGTTTTGAAATAACATTATTTATATTGAAACAATGTTTCTCTAAACAAGAATTTTTGTTTTAGATACAAAGAGTGGTGGAAATTACAAAACTGACATGCTTAAACCCAAAGAAGTCGTCTCTCTCCTGGATGATGAAGAAATCGAGAAAAAAATTCAAGTGTTCTTTTAAATATTCTTATATGTATTTAATTTTGAGGTTTTTAAGAATGAAGAAAGGTCTCTTTCATGTGTGTTGTATATTCTTTCTGTAAACAGTAAAGCAGGGACGACAAGACGGAGAAGGAGGAAAGGATAAAGAAAGAAAGAGGAAAAGAGAGTATAAGGTAAGTAAGAAAAAAACAGGAAACCTTGAGAGATACCTCTACATAAAGAGGTTCAAAATAGGAGGTATAGACATACCATTAAACTAAAATCTCCAATGACATTAAACAATCTTTGATCCATAGCTTATATTCTGTTTCTCTGTCAGAAAAGAGAGGGAAAGAAAGCCAAGGGAGACGATGTCAATGTGATGTACCAGGCCGACAGCGAGTCTGTATACAGCATGGACTCTGTCCCAGCCAGCCCCCTAAGTGTCATAAGTACTGTATGTAGAGTTGATTAGAGATGTACAGTATTGTACATTGATGTTTAAATATTTCAGATGTCTGTAGGAGTGATGTACAGTATTGTTTATTTATTTTTTCAGATGTCTGTGGGGAGTGAAGCCACTAATCAGACTGGTATAGATGACAGCAGTAACGACGCTCTGGTTATTTTGGACGACTCCCACTCAGGCTCCCCCCCCCCCAGGTCTGTGTTAGGAAATAGGAAAGCCATAAACTGAATTTTAAAACTAGATACACAATTCATTATAATAGCACCTACTTAATTCTTATTGATATCTAGAAAATAATGAGTAACTCTTTCCTGTTTTCCTCAGTCAACTATTAAAATTTTGCAAGTTTGTCAGACCCTGGGAAAAAAGAATGTAATAAACTCTTGGTAAATTCTTTTTGCATTCAATAGTCCTGAATCTAAAAATGTTTGTTTTATGAGCTGAAATGGAAACTATTGATGTTTTATAGTTACCACCACTGGTAAGAGAGGTTCAGGAAAAAGGGGACGACCTAAAGGCTCCACCGGGGTCCCACAAAGACCCAGGGGGCGGGGCATTATCAGAAAATCTCTGAGTGCAGCAGAACTGGCAGGTGCCCAAGCGGGAATGACTGCGGCCTATGCGGCCTATGGATATAACATAGCAGGTAATTAATATGTCAGAGAAGATTGAATATTTTTAGATATGGTTATAAGAAGTAAGCGTAGTTTTCAAGCTTTGTATTCTTACATCTTAGAGGATATTCCAAGAATTATAGTTCTTTTTTTATGATTTTGTATCTTGTTTGACTCCAGGAACTTCACCGGCTGCTAAAAAGTCAACATCGAGAGAATCGCCGAAATCCGAATCCCCCAGTCAACAGAAACCTTGAGAACTGTTGTTAGTAGTGCTATTACTGACATTGTGGATCAACTTATTTCACAACACCCTGTGTACTACAGACAATGAGGAAATAGCTGGCTTTATTTCCAATTGTACACTTCCGTACTACTTGTGTTTGACTCAAATAAATCTGACGTTATTACTTTTATTCTGACAATCATGGACTAATTTAATACATGCAGATTTGATCTGTAACAGTGAGAGAGAATGAGTGGAAAGGAGTGACACAAATGAAATTCTAATGACAACCTTGTTAGTAAATAAAACATATAAAAAGTCAAAGAATTGTATTAGTTTTGTGTATACCAGTATGTATTTCATTTGAGAGAAATATGCAGTTGCTGTAATACCTTAGTTAGATGTAACGGTAGTTATATTTTTCTGCAAAGTAATGAAAGAATATAGCTGTAGAAGTGCAGCTCTCTGTTTTAAAAAAAATTAGACAGACAAACCAAAGAGCATCTTAGCATTGTAAAAACTGTTGATATGTGGTGACACTTTCAAGTCGCATGCTTTTGGTTGATTGTACTATATACTTTCCTGTTTAAATAATAGTCTGTAAACTGGATAATTTACATTTTACACCCATTACCTGAGAGTACATTTGAATTTGAGAGAGATTGAGACCAAAGTTCTAAAAATGAAACATTTTTCTGAAATGAAATTAAGGAGGAAATTCTTCAAACTTTGATATGAATATTTTCAATATTCCCAACAACCAAAATGAATTTAAGTTACCATATCTATATTAGATTCCAAAACTTCCTAAAAGTCCTTACAAACACAGAAACATAGGGGGTTAAAGTAAATGTTTAGCCAAGGCTCTTGAGTCACTCCTCACTAAAATATTTACAGCTGTGAAGGAGAACGTTCAAGAGCATTATGAAGCAATATATTGAGAAGTGTAAATCAGATGTGAATACTCTTAAAACCAGAAGTCTCTGTCCAGACTGTAGCTCTACTGGTTTGTACTTCTTACAAAGTATGAGAAAAGAAGGCATTGCAATCAGACCAAAACTGTAGAAGGAGTAGCATTTGAAAGGAATTTCACAGACATATCTATTTTTAATAACAATGGCAACACTTCATTTTGAAATAAAAAACCGATGCATTATTTTATGTATCTTAGTGTAGTCTAATTGTTTGCAAGTTAAATTGAAATCATACAAAAACTGTAGGAGGAGTAAAGGAATTTCAAAGAAAATTCTATTTTTAGTAACCATGGCAACACCGTTCATCGAAATCAAAAACCGATGCACTATTCTAAGTATCTTAGTGTAGTCTACTTGTGTGCCAGGTAATATTGAAATCAGACTAAAACTGTAGAAGGAGTTGCGTTTTAAAGGAATTTCACTTAAAATTCTATTCTATTTTAGTAACCATGGCAACACCGTTCATTGAAATCAAAAACCGATGCACAGAATTATGTATCTTAGTGTAGTATATTTGTGTGCCAAGACCAAAACTGTTGAAGGAGTTGCGTTTTGAAAAATAGTTTACAGACTGACAGACAGCTAGACAGACGGACGGACGACGGACACCTTACTATCACATAAGCTCTCCTGGTCTCTGACCAGTAGAGCTAAAAATGAAAATCTCAGAATTTTATCAAAAGCAACATAAAAACTTACGACTTTTCAACTTTATATTGAACCATTCCCTACGAAATATTCAAGTCCAGGCTTTTAAACATTAAATTATTGACAGCTGCTTTTTCAATGAAATTAGAACTCGTAAAATGATTTACCTAGTCATTGGTCATTTGCAAAATTATTTTGTTAAAATACGGGAAACGTTTATTGTGACATCACACAAAAACTTTATGCTTCATAAATCCTGAAAATGAAATATTTTGCACCTAAAGACTTTGTAACATAATGAAAAACATTCTGATTGTACAAACAAGTACTCTGAAGTTGAAATTAAAAAGGTGCTTGAGTTCCTGATTGACAATATCTATATATTGACAATATATATATCAATATCTATATGGTTTTTGGAGACTAGGTCTTCCAACAATCTATTGGAATTCCCATGGGTACCAATACGCAAGTTTCGAGATTATCTCCCTTGGTGCGCTCTTTCGTTGAGGAGGGGAGTTTCGTTGCCGCGTAAACAAACAGGTGGGACAGATATTTGATACTGTGTATGTTGGATACATTGCATTATCGATATACCGGTTTATCATAACTACACGATTGTCAGAATGCACTCTGCAGCTTGAGAATAACCGAATTAAAGAAAAGGCATCATTTTTTAATCAAAAATGTCGAAACAAAAAAGAAAAATATCAGTGGATGTGAGACTTTTCGGACGAGGGAAGAGATATGGACCTCAAATAAATACGATACACATGCATCTGGTCATGAAAGTCGGGAATCTAATTAATTACATATTGATTGTTTTCCTTATTTTAACTTAAAAAAACACTTACTTTTTAGAAAATGTTCGTACAATCAAGAAAATCTGTTACTTTATATAAAGACTATGACGTTTCTTTCGTTTTCAAGTACCCGAAAATTTATAGTAGATTTGTAAATATGCATAGTTGAGCTTGATAAAATCATCAAATGCATCCCTGCATAACATTATTATCTTTCTATAACATTTAATTAATTTTAAAAGCCAAAAATATTGTTCTTTTATTTATGCACTTTTGTATACAGAGACAACCTGTCCCACCTCCATGCTGAAATGGGTACTTTTTGCGCCTCTATCGTAGGAGAGTTACAATCTCGAAACTGGCGTATTGCGCACTGTTATAAGCAGACCTACTTTTGTATTCATATGAAGCAGAATTTGTTCAAAAGCTTGTATATGAATAGAAGAAAACACAACTCGACATATAGATCGACATATAGATAGATTGACGACGTATTGTCAATTAACATTGTTTATTTCCATTCTTATATCAATACGATATATCCTGGTGAGCTTGAGATAAAAGATAACACAGAGTCTAATACATCTGTTTAAAATTTGGATACTTTACTAGAAAAAAGCTTCAACGGCAATCTAACAAAAACAAATCTTAATATTAAAGTGATAACTTTAACTTTTCGTTCGTCAACTTCCCTTACCTTTGCAGTAATGTACCTTTATCACCTGCATATGGGGTTTACAACTCTCATTTGATTCGATACGCAAGAGCATGCTTTACGCATGAACAATTTCTACAACGAGGTAAGTTATTGAGAAACAAGTTGACGAAACAAAAATATCAGCAGTCTCGTTTAAAGTCATCATTTTGTAAGTTCTAGGTCGATACAATGCGTACCTTTTCAGTATATACAGTCTATCATCAAGTCAAATGCTGACTGAAGTTTTTTAGACTAATTGTCAGTCCATTATTTACACACTGAATTGACGAATTTTCTGCTATTTACCGAACATGACGGAGAGCACACAGCGGGTCAGCAGGGGATGCTCACTCTTCCGTGGCACCTGATCCCACCTCTGATGTTTCGGAGGTCCGCGTGTGCTCTGTTCCTGATTTGTATTGTTTATAAAAGTCATCCGTCGGTATGCTATACACTTACCATAAAAATCAACATCAATAAACAAAGTCCTATTTAGATTTTAAAAAATCACAATCAAAGCATCCGCCATGCATAACTAAGTAAGGGAAATTTGATTGGTGAGGAATCTATGTACATTTTTAGCTATTTTATTTTAGCCTCTTTTTGGTTTAACACACAGGCACCTGTTTCGTATACAGTGCACCCTTAAAAATATGTGTATATGTACGAAACAAGTGCCTTTGGGTAATTTTTTTTTTTTTTTTTTTTTTTTAACAAAATACACCTAATTCGTCTAATTGGTTTAACTTGCTCTGAATGAGATGAAAAAATGGCCGTTTTTACAAATAGAAATGAGAACTTTTGCCACATTGAATTCCAATGTCACTCTGTTCATGTTTTCCTTTTATTTCTGAACCTACTTCTATCGGAACATCTTTCCCTGTGCAGTCTTCCGGTTTGTGGTCTTTGTCCGCATCAATGTTTAAACTTTCTCTGAAATGGAGGATGAGAAAGGAATCTGACGACGAACAGCCTGAAAATGAGTCTAGCAAATCTTTGTCGTGTGTCTCAAATAGTTTTAACACATGCTCATCCCTCTCTTTATTCTTCTGAATGGTTTTGAGTAAGACTTCGACGGAGTTTGAACTTTCGTCTTGTTTTTTGGCCACGGTGTACATTTGCCAAAGAGTCGCCGATTGAAGTGTTGTCATTTTTGTGAACGCTATTGTTAAAGACTGAATTTTCTTTAGAAACAAAGCACTCTCGACATTGCTGTACTTGCTGAACTGTTCTTTTATTTGACATTTCAGTGTTTTGATGCTTCCGATTTCTTGTAAAACTTTGGCCTGCGACATCATAGTAGATACGTCAGTTTCATTTATTTCTTTTTTCTCTTCAATGCTCCTAAGATAGAAGGTGAATCGGACAAACTTGGATACGTCCTCCGCCATGTTTTTCTGCAATTCACTCTCCATTTTTAATCCCTCTTGAACAAAGGATTCAACGTCTTTCTCATACCAGATAAGTCTCAGAAGAGAGTTATTTAACCAAAAGAGGGGGGCTAATTCTGAAGAGCAAGTGAAATCTGAAAGGAATGTTCTATTGTTATTATCGAGCAATTCAAGAACGCCATTCATTTTACTGGACGTAGTTTCACATTCAAAGAAAACTATGGATGCTTTAATGTTTCTGACCACCGAGACTATTGTGTCACCATACGGGCCCGGGAGGTGGGACTTGATTTTCGACACAAAGCTTTCCGCATTGATACCTTTTAATTTTAAGAACTTTTTGATGTATTCCAGTTTTTTTGAACATTCCTCCCGAAGATTTTCTTTCTATATTGAAAAAAAATTTGAAAGAATTTCATTATATGAATACTAAGTACTAGTATTTATGAGTTAATAAATACATTGTATCATTTGTTTAGCTTACAGTATGTGTGATCTTCAAATTTAGTCATGCTGATGAAGGTGTTGGTTTAGTACTTACAGTTTGTTTCTTCGTTGATGGAACCTGAAAAAAGGCGAGAAATATAAACCAAATCAAATTTTAATGTGGATCCTAAATGAAATACTGAATGTGTAGGAAGTTTTCTTACCAGTTTGAATAAACACTGCCTTACGGTTCCACAGGTACGTTTGTCATCCAGACCTCTGACACTTTCAAACATTCCTTTGTCTAAGTAAATAAATCGGTTTGGCCATTTCTTTGGAGAAAAGAGATAAAAAGGATCCTTCGAATCAGCCCTTATGATAATCCATTCTCCATCCTCCCCTGGTTTGTGCTCACAACATTTGCAAAATCTATCTGTTTTCATCCAAACGTAGTATCTACCATCGTTTGATCGAATATGAAAACGGTTTTGAGAACCAGGGAGAAACTCAAAGCGAAAAAGGACGTCAGTGGAATTAGTGTCACGTTTAACCTTGTTAAGTGCCCTTATCTTGGCCCATCGTGGTCTTGAAAGAACGTACTCTTCTCCTTTCTCTTCATCACTTGGTTGAATGCATAAATCTTGATTAGCAAAATTTCCACTAAGATCTTGCAGCTTTAAGTTCAATTCGGTAGCAAAACGTACAATATGCTTCTGCTCACCAAAGTCGAAAAACGCAAAAAGTGTCACTGATTTCCTAATGGTTGGTGATTCCAAAAACCTCAGCAACTCTCTGGCTCGGGAACTGTCCTTTTCCATGACCTTTGTTATAGCTGTAGCTGTCTGTGGACTGTAATTCGTTGATCTTAGTACTGTCAACATCTGCAGAAGTAAAGTTTGCCTGAGCATAGAAACTCTCACAAACAGATCGATGTACAGTAAACAACTTTCAGCCTGTGATTTGTCCATATCACACGAGATCAGACTCTCAATCCGACTTTTCAAATTTCCAATGTGCTCCACGCCAATGTCAATGTTAACATTAGTTGTCATGACTTGTATTGCGTTCGTATCTATATCGTCTGGGTCATTTATCGCACAAACATGTATTTGAGAAGTGGACAGCTTTTCTATAATGCCTGCAATTTCATGTTTCACAGCATCATCAGCTTCAACTTCCTCCGCTAGCTTTTTTACGGTGTCATTTTCCTTTGAAACAAGATTCAAGAAAGTTGTAACTATTGGAGAAACTTGTTTAAGCTGAGCAGAATAAGGAATAACTGACTCGAGATGACCCGTTAGTGAGAAGAGGAAAGATATTGACGATTTCATGAGGTCACCCTGGCTCCTGTACTCTGCAATTGAAGACCACAGACATCCCATAATTGCATCAGCTTTTCCTGTTATACCCTCTTCGGAAGCTATTTCCCGCTTAATTTTTGAAACGTCTGGCCCATTCTCACGCAGAAATGCATCCATTCCTTTTAATGTTGAAAGATCAATACCTTTGTCATTGAAAAATGTGACGAAATCATTCCAATGACTTTTCCAATTTCCTATATCCATTGTAGATGTAATTTCCATTTTGTTTCTGATTCTGTAATTATGTATCAGTTTGAGAACATATCAACACTTTGTTCATACTGAAACACTATGCACCCGGCGGCAGCAATGTTAAAAAAAACATATTTTTTTAGCATATAAGTCACAATCAAGGTCACAAAGAACTTGGCTAGTGAAGTATGCATACCAAATATGAAGTATTTATCTCTCATGGTTCAAAAGTTATGGTGAAGGTTAATAAAAGCTATTTTTTGCATATAGGTCACAGCCAGGGTCACAAGGTCATTGATCTTGGTGTCATGCGAAAGGGCTTAATTAGTGGAGTATACATGCCAAATAACAAGTCTGTATCTTTCTTCCTTCAAAAGTTATGGCGAAGGTTAAAGTTTGCCGACAAAAAAGCTATATTTAGCGTAAAGGTCACTGTCAAGGTCACAAGGTCATTGACTATGGTGTCATTTAAAAGAGCTTAATCAGTGGTGTATGCACTCTATCTTTTATGGTTCAAAAGATATGGCGAAGGTTAAAGTTTGCAGAAAAAACTATTTTTAGCATATAGGTCATAGTCAAGGTCACAAGGTCATTGACCTTGCTGTCATTTGAAAGAACTTTTAAATCAGTGGAGTATACATACCAAATATGAAGTCTCAACCATTAATGGTTCAAAAGTTATGGCGAAGGTTAAAGTTTGCAGACAAACAGATAAACAGACAAACAGACAGACAGGACAAAAACAATATACGCCTCGGATCTTTCGATTCGGGCGCATAAAAATCGCAGTGATTAGGGGGGGGGGGTAAATGGTTTACATTATTATTTTTTTTTTTTTGGATAGATGATACTACGTGTTATTTTGCATCAGCTTTTGAACCCCTGCATTCTGTGAAAGCAGCTATAGGGAATCTTTATTTTTCGGTTGCCCGACCGTTCGTTTATTATCTCTCTGTCTGTAGAGCGTTTCAGTGCGATATCTCGAGTAACCTTCGAGTTTTTTTTCAAAAGTAAAGATAAATTATTTTTTGTCTTTTGTCTGTGTGTAAAACATTCAGTTCAGGGTGATATGTCAAGAAGCTTTCATACCATGACTTCCTTAATGGTCATGACCATCCCTGCTACCCGAACATCCCCACTTCCCCGATCATGCATGCTCTTTTTTTCCCCTTAAAGCCAGGGGACAGATACTTACGCTGTGTTCAATCAATTTGTAAGTTTCAAAGCAACTGAGTTCCTAAATCTTCATTTTAAGCTTCGAGTCTCGATGTATATATATATTCCCCCATTCGTTACAGAAATTTAAATCTGTGATATTTGAGCTTATCAAAGATATACTTTTTTGCTTATTATAAAAAAGTGAGGTCACGCTTGGGGAGTTTTGAATAACTTTAAAGGGACAAACAATAAGCATTGCATAACTGGCACAAAATTTCACAAACATCAACAGCAACAAAACACACAACTTTTCGACACTTTTCACTCCATTTCCCATGATTTAGATTAAAGACCTTGAGGCTTGAGCTTGATAATAACAATGACTTTATTCTCATCAAACTTGTAGAGTTGTAAACAAT
>PRKT01000085.1:1287085-1297085 GCA_003671525.1 Saccostrea glomerata | reverse complement strand
TATAGAATACAAACAAAAGGTTATATAATACAAATGAAAAATTATACAATACAAACGGAAAATACTAATATTACGCTATTTGTCACACCATACTTAGCATGAAAAATCATTTTAAAAAATGATTCTACAAACATAAATTTTGAGATTGATAAAAGAAGGTTATGGAGATAACGAACTGTATTCAATATCAAAGTCCATAAAACTATACAAAATAGGAGCAGAACAAACACGGACCTCCGAAACATCAGAGGTGGGATCAGGTGCCATGGAGGAGAGACAATATCCTGCTGACCGGTCGCACCTGCAGATTCTTGTCATGATCGGGATATAACGGAAAAATCTGTCGTCAATTCAATGTATAAATAATGGACTAACAATAATATGAAAACCGTCAGTCAGCGGTTGAAAAATTATATTTGCTGACACGGTCATTGTATCGACCATAGAACTTACGAAATGATGACTTTAAACGAGACTGCTGATATTCTTGTTTCATCAACTTGCTTGTCAATAATTTACCTCGTTTTAGAAATTGTTCATACGTAGAACATGCTCTTGCGTATCGATTCAACTGAGATATATACACTCCGTATGCAGGTGATGGAGGTATATTGCTGCATAAGTAAGGGAGGTTGACAGTAGAAAATTGAAAGTCATCACGTTTATCATATAGTTTGGTTGTTAGATAACCATTAACGTCTTTTTCAAGTAAAATATCCAAGTATGAAACAGATGTGTCAGACTCTGTGATTTCGTCCATCACAAGGTCTCCAGCAAACATCGTATCGACGTAGGAATGGAAATAACCATTATTAATTGACAATACGTCGACGATATATCTGAATGTCGAGTTGAAGGCCACAACAAGTGTTTTCTTCTTTTCACGCATAAGATTTTGCACAAATTCAGCTTCATATGAATACAAAAATAGGTCTGCGAATAACGGAGCGCTGTTGGTACCCATGGGAATTCCAAGAGATTGTTGGAAGACCTGGTTTCCAAAAACCACATAGATATTGTCAATCAGAAACTCAAGCATCTTTTTGATGTCAACTTCAGAGTACTTGTGTGTACAAGCAGAATGTTTTTAACAAAATAATTTCGCAAATGACCTATGACCAGGTAAGTAAAATTACGAGTTGCATTTTTATTGAAGAAGCAGCAGCTGTCAATGATATCAAAAAGCATGGATTTTAATTTATCGTGGGGATTGGTTGTGTATAAAGTAAGTTGAAAAGTCGTAAGTTTTTAAGCTGTTGAGTTTGGTAAAATCTTGTGATTTCAAATTGTTCAAAAGTTCTTTGGAATTTTTAAGTATCCACATCTGATTCACACCACTTCTTGAATTAATCCCTGTTGAGATTCTGCTAGGCTAGATATTTGGACTGACGCCGTCGCAGAATCCCTGGACGACCACTAATAATTCATGTCTGGAGATTAAGTCCCAACTTCGGTCGACTATAGCAAGAATTATTCACCTACACCACACTGCCGTTCGCTTCAATTAAGTCATTTAGTTGTTTATTTGATTCTCTGTCACTATTATTTCTACATAACTTACCGTTTAGGCATGTAAATCCCAACATAAAAATATTCACTGAAATTTCAGTTTAAAATATGGCTCCCGTGACGAAATTGTTTACCTCCTCAAATAAAAGAGTTCCTATAGTCTGTTTTTACCCTATGTGATTCTGAACCAAGTCTACTGTGGCTATTGAACACCACATAGGGTAAAAACAAACTATAGGGAACTCTTTTATTCGAGGAGGTAAACAATTTCGTCACGGGAGCCATATTTTAAACTGAGATTTCAGTGAAAATTTTTATGTTGGGATTTACATGCCTAAACGGTAAGGTATGTAGAAATAATAGTAACAGAGAATCAAATAAACAACTAAATGACTTAATTGAAGCGAACGGCAGTGTGGTCTAGGTGAATAATTCTTGCTATAGTCGACCGAAGTTGGGACTGAATCTCCAGACATGAATTATTAGTGGTCGTCCAGGGATTCTGCGACGGCGTCAGTCCAAATATCTAGCCTAGCAGAATCTCAACAGGGATTATTCTTGAATATATAGCTGCACAGTACTCTTGAAGTTTTTCCTTCACTGTTCAAAATACTGTCAATATCTTAGTGATGAGTAACGATAGAGGCTTGGTTGAACAAGAAGGAAAGATATATCTCGAACACGCACGGAAGCATACGGAGACCGTGATTTAGTTTATGGAAATTTCTACCACTCTCTAGTTAAAAAAATTAACTTCGAACGTGTGTTTTCGAGTAAGCTTTTCTTTTGGGAATTTCAATAGTGACAATATGATTAATTTTAATAATAACGTATGCACAGTTTAACTTTCCCCCTTTTATAATCCTTCCTAGCGCTCTAGGATGCTAGTGCTAAGTTAGTGGATATTTCTGGAATGTAAACGCATGCTCGGCTTCACGGTAGGACGTTCTGGGAAAACTACAGAAACTGTGGATAGTCTGTACGATAACAATTTTGTTTCGTCATTGTATGCCTTTCCTGTCTGATATGCGAGATTTACATTCCGACATTACAAAAGAAACAGGCAATGCCAATATAGATCCAGATTCTGATTTTTTAAATTATTGTTTAACCTACAAATAAAAGTATTTTTAAAGAAATTAAGGTCATATGCATTATATATCCATTTTTTTCGCAGTGATCTATTTTTCGCTTTTTCTGCGATCATTTTAAATTCGCAAAATATAAAAAACACGCAGAAATTATGTCAGCTATAATGTTATTTAAAACATTACCATTTAAAAAATAATCTTCAATCGTTAAAAATAGCACGCAAAATTAAAACTGTACAATTTTTACCCCCTTTTCGCAAAATTTCCAACATGCGAAAAAAACCCGGATATACGTTAATACCAAGATTTTAGACATCAAGCTTTCCGTTCAGTCAGTCCAACCACTTTCCTGGATAATTCCGGCAAGCTTGTGAAAAAATACTTTTCAGAGTATGTTGGAAATACATGTTAATTTAGTTTTTATCATGAAATATAAGATCTGAAAAAAAATTATGCAACCAAAAACATGTTACAATCTGCTAGGAAATACAAGCCCTTAAATATGTTTGAAAACAATTGTAGTATTATTTACAGTAAAAAAGGAATTTTCAAAAATGATTATCAAAATCAATATAGACAACAGAGGAACATCAATGGCGTGCTGCTCTGTCTGTAGATCCTGATGTCTTTTTTCAGTAAAATACATACGATGTTGAACCCAAATAAATTGTGGCAGATTACTAGAGAAGATCCCTTAAAAGGATTATTAATCAATTTTTCTATTCAGATTTCATCGATGAAAATTTTTTTTTTTAATTTTTCAATTTTGTAATAAGGTAACAAGTAACTATAATATGCACTTGATGTTGTTTTATACTATTAGATGACAGAGAAAATATGTTTGAGGACATTTTAGATATACTTGATGTAAATTGGTATGTTTTATTTGAGAATCAAGATCCTGAACTACACTTTTTATCTTTAATGGGGTGTGTTCAAGGCACAAGTTTTGAAAACATATCTTTTACAAAATGAAAATGTATTATGATAATCGTTGCAACAAACAAGTCACGATTTTTTGCTATAGACGGCCGAAACCAGTAATGTTCTAACAGAAAATTGTACATATATAAATACGCTTTCTTTTTTGCATTATGTTGTTACATGAATTAATTATCTGTTCATACAAACTCTCCTTTAATTTGGAGGAAATAAAGAATATCTTATATCATCTTATCTTTTCTATAATACCAAGATTTTAGACATCAAGCTTTCCGTTCAGTCAGTCCAACCACTTTCCTGGATAATTCCGGCAAGCTTGTGAAAAAATACTTTTCAGAGTATGTTGGAATTACATGTCAATTTAGTTTTTATTATGAAATATAAAAAAAATAACAGTTTTCGAGCTCAAAAGTCCATAAAACTTTACAAAAGAGGAACAATAAAAACACGGACTACCAAAGCACCAGAGGTTGGATCAGGTGCCATGGAGGACCAAGGATTCCTTTTCGACCGGTCACACCTGCATATGATCCTTGTCATAATCGGGAAATATTAGTAACGGATAAAATTCATGGACAACTCAGTGTGTAAATAATGACCTGGAAATCAGCATGAAAACGTCAGTCAGCATTTGATTTTAATTATTGATAAATTATTTTGCTGACACGGTCATCGTATCGACCATAGAACTTATGAAATGATATTCTTGTTTCATCAACTTGTCTGTAAATAAATTACTTCGTGTTAGATAAATGTACAAACGCAGAGCATGCTTCGCATACCAAATCAACTGAGAGATATAAACCCCGGGTGATGAAGGTATATTGCTACATAAGTAAGGGATGTTGATGATTGAATTATTAAAGTTTAAAGTCATCAAGTTTATCATGAAGCTTTGTTGTTAGATACCATTTAACGTTTTTTCTAGCAGAAGATCCAAACATGAAACAGATGTGTCAGACTCTTTGGTATCTTTTATCTCAAGCTCACTGGAATATATCGTATCAACATAAGAATTTAAATAATCATTTTTAATTGACAATACGTTGTCGATATATCCATAGACCTAAAAGGTCTATTATATATCTTAATGTCAAGTTGAATGCTGACACGAACAGGTACGTTTAGAAGGAGGCGTCTTACTGGATATTGGAAATTTGTTTTCAGTTTTTAGTTTCTTTTCATTTACGACCGTTCACGGTAGCCTAGTTGTAGAGCATTCGCTTCGTGATCGGGAGGTCCGGGTTCGATTCTCGTTCCCGGCGCCGCGTCAAACCTAAGACGTAAAAATAGGTAGTGAGTGTTCCCTCGCCAAGCACTCGGCATCAGAAGTGAAAATCACGGGTCTTTCGGATATGATCTTAAAAACGTAGGTCCCGTGTCACGGTAGGCGCTGGCACGATAAAGAACCCTCACTGCTCAATGACCCTGAGTGCCGAGTATAGGTCTAAATTTGAAGCCCTTCACCGGCATACCATACCATTACACTGTAATCTCCAATGACATTAAACAGTCTTTGATCCTTTGTTTATATTCTCCTGATTCTCTGTCAGAAAAGAGAGGGAAAGAAAGCCAAGGGAGATGATGTCAATGTGACGTACCAGGCCGACTGCGAGTCTGTATACAGCATGGACTCTGTCCCAGCCAGCCCCCTTAATGTTGTAAGTACTGTGTATAACTACTGTATACAGTTTAAAAGTACTGTATAAAACTACATATACTGTATACAGCATGGACTCTAACCTTTGTCCTAAGTGCTGTAAGTACTGTATATAACTACCATACGCTTATAATTACTCCATATAACTACATGTACTGCATATACAGCATTGCCTCTACCTCTGTCCCTGCCAACCCATCAAGTGTCATAAGTACTGTATGTAGAGTTAATTAGTGATGTACAGTATTGTACAGTGATGTTTAAATATTTCAGATGTCTGTAGGAGTGATGAACAGTATTGTTTATTTATTATTTCAGATGTCTGTGGGAAGTGAAACTACTAATCAGACTGGTATACATGTATATGACAGCAGTAACGACGCTCTAGTTATTGTGGACGTCTCCGACTCAGGCTTCCCCCCAGGTCCGTGTCAGGAAATAGGAAAGCCATAAACTGAAGTTTAAAAAGAAAACAACTATATACACAACTAATTAAAATAGCACCTCTTAATGCTAATGATTTCTAAAAAATAATAAGTAACTCTTTCCTGTTTTCCTCAGTTCAGGTATTAAAATTTTGCAAGTTTGTCAGACCTTGGGAAAAAAGAATGTAATAAACTCTTGGTAAATTCTTTTTGCATTCAGTACTGTAGATTCCTTATTTTTCGCGAACTGGTTCTTTAACATCAAATCGCGAGAATTATAATTCGCAAATGGACAGTTGATCAAACAGAATTTACATAGATTTCAGCATCATAAAAATAAAAGCGAGTAATATTTTTTCACGAGGGATGCTTCTCGCGAAATTACGTGGAAATTAATTCCCCGCATATAATTAGGAATCTACGGTAATCCTGAATCTATGAATATTTGTTTTATGAGCTGAAATGTTAACTATTGATGTTTTATAGTGACCGCCACTGGTAAGAGAGGTTCAAGAAAGAGGGGACGACCTCAAGGCTCCACCGGGGTCCAACGAAGACCCAGGGGGCGGGGCAGTATCAGAAAATCTCTGAGTGCAGCAGAATTGGCAGGTGCCCAGGCGGGAATGACAGCGGTCTACGCGGCCTATGGATATAGCATAGCAGGTAATTTATATATCTATAAGGAATGACAGCACCTTATCCTGCCTATGGATATAACATAGCAGGTAATTTTGTGTATGAGAGAAGATTACATCTTTGAAGATGTTCCTAGAATGATTGTTCTTTTTTAATGATTTTGTATCTTGTTTGACCTCAGGTACTTCCCCTGCTGCTAAAAAGTCAGCATCGAAAGAATCGCCAAAATCCGAATCCCCCAGTCAACAGAAACCTTGAGAACTGTTGTCAGTAGTGCCATTACTGACATTGTGGATCAACTTATTTAACAACATCATGTGTACTACAGACAATGAGGAAATAGCAGGCTTTATTTCCAGTTGTACACATCTGTGTTACTTGTTTTGGATTCAAATAAATCTGACATTATTACTTATATTCTGACAATCATGGAATGATTTAATACATGCAGATTTAATATGTACAGCTGAGAGACTGAGTGAAAAGGAGTGACACAAATAAAATTCCAATGACAGCCTTGTTAGTAAATAAATCATATAACAAATAACAAAATTGTATTAGTTTTGTGTATACCGGTATGTATTTCATGTGAGAGAAATATTCAGTTGCTGTTACCTTAGTTAGATGTACCGGTAGTTATATTTTTCTGCAAAGTAATCAAAGAATATAGCTGTAGAAGTGTAGCTCTCTGTTTGGGAAAATTCAGATAGACAAGCCAGAGAGCTACAGATCCTCGCATTGTAAAATCCATTGATATATGGCGACACTTTAAAGTCACATGCTTCAGATTGATTGTATTATATACTTTTCTGTTTAAATCATGGTCTGTAAACTGCATAATTTACACCCAATACCTGAGAGTACATTTGGACTTAAGAGAGATTGAGACCAAAGCCACAGTTCTAAACAAAAATAGAAAATTTTGCTGAAATGAATTTATTCAGGACAAAGGATACTTCTAATTCAGGAAAGTAAGATGCAATATAATTCCCCAATTAAACGAGACTTACCTTGGTAAAAGGCGAAGTTTGATTGGAATTTTATGAGTCACATTAACACTGTAGGGATCAGATGAGATGCGTACTTCGAGCCCGATACGTCAGTCTTAAAAGGAAGGGATTGTGCATTTCCAAAATCAGATTATGTCATTTAATATCAAAGAAATCTATAGTTTTCATTACAACATCCCTTCCTCAAGGGTGGGTACTATATCATGACAACATTGTGGCGGGCATCTGATCCCTACAGTGTTAATGTGACTCATAAAATTCCAATCAAACTTCGCCTTTTACCAAGGTAAGTCTCGTTTAATTGGGGAATTTTATTACGTCACAACACTTCCGGAATCATATGAGACTTTAAAGCAAAAATGCACAAGCCCGCTGATCAAGTCAAATTTTTTTTTTATTTTTGCAAAATTCAATGTATTAAACATACACTCAACTCAACACTGCAGACTGAAACCTTGAATCTATAATTTTCTTGTCATAAAATTTTCCAAAAGTCCCAGCCTTACTCCACCCTGCAACTTAAAATGTCATCTACAGGTACAGAAGCGTATTTAGCTTTAGATACTGAAGCACTCCTAACACTATGACTAGAAAACTTTTTCGTGTCAATACCTGCCCTTGCCATAACAGTTTTAAGCCATCTTGAAATAGTATCCTTACTAATTCTGTTATGAGGCTTCACATAACTAATAAACAAAAATTTACAATCTTTCCTAATAATACTTGTTCTCTTCAAATACTCTTTTAACAAAGTAATCACACATAATCTTCTATCTGGTGGATAAGCTTTCAATTCTACACAGTTTTTATGACACCCAGGTCTATCTTGCTTAAGAAGACCTTCATAACACAACTTATATACATTGCAACTTTTCTCAATCCCATCTATACTCAACAAATGTAAAGATTGACATCTTGCTGCAGTAGTTAATGCAATCAACATACATAATTTGAGAGATAAATCTTTCAACGATAAATATTTACATGGAGACAATTTTCTCAGTACAGACAAAACACAAGAAACATCCCATATAACA
Source organism: Saccostrea glomerata (assembly GCA_003671525.1). NCBI lineage: Eukaryota > Metazoa > Mollusca > Bivalvia > Ostreida > Ostreidae > Saccostrea > Saccostrea glomerata. Next base: position 1,288,775 of record PRKT01000085.1, on the reverse strand, counting down.
GAATAGCGTGGTACACTGGGCCTCAAGTTAAAAATGCCCTTTAAAAATCTAATCACAAGCGGATGCTTTCCCACAGTAAAGCCATCACATGAAATTCCTAGAGCGCTTAATGATGATCTTGCCGTGTTTAGCGCACTGTATCCAAGCCCTGAATCAAAGAGTTCAGTCAAGAAGTCAAGGACAAGGTTTACAGGAACTTGAATTGCACTAAATTTCCTTTTATTAGTGAACGAAATCCATTTTCGAATATAGCTTGAGTACTGTTGTCTGGTCCCTGATCTCCAGGATGTCAAGATGATATCTGAAGCTTTTCGCGATATCTTTCGAATTTCCAAAGTTTTCCTGATAAGTGACACGCTATTAGAGTTAGTTTCTTGTGTAGTGGATGTTTCTCCCTGGAGTGAGGTAAAGACAGAATCCCCCTCGGAAGAATCACTGGAGTTCGTATTAACAAATCCATTAGCACCGGGTACCAGCACTGTGTTGGCCATAGTGGTACCACAATCAAACACTCTGCTTGGTCTGTCCTTACCTTCTGTAAATTTTTCCCTTTCATCTACATTCCATCTTCCTCCTGTACTACTCTTACCACAGACTGCTCCCCAACCCATAGTGGAAGCATCTGTTGTAATAACAATGTCTGGATTGCGATGATCTATGATTCTCTTCTGATTGTGTACATTTTTTATCCACCAAAACAACCCATTCTTAGCCTTTTCTGACAAATTTAAAATGGCATCTAAATTTCCATTATTTTTCCTTAAAGCTTCTATTTTGTCCAATTCTGCATTTCTATAAAATAATGGACCATATTCTACCGCAGAAAAACTTGCCACAATCAGACCAATTACTCTAGCTAACAGACGAATTGAACAACTTCCTTTTTTCCACACTTTCCTACATTCCTCAACAATAGTGTCTGCTCTACTTGGACTTAATGTGACAATCATTTTGACTGAGTCAATAATATTTCCAAGAAAGGTAATACAATGAGATGGTACACAAACAGATTTCTTCTCATTTATGACCAAACCTAGTCTTTCCATCAAACATCTTGTATCTGATACATTTCTTAAACATTCTTCCAATGTATCACTAATCAGAAGAGAATCATCAATATACCCAACATTCAAATGACCCATGATTCTAAGAGTAGAATACACAGGTTTCATTAACTTTGTGAATAATCGTGGTGCACATGCAATGCCCATCGGTAAGCAGGAAAATTCAAAAAATTTTCCAAGCCAAATGAATCTCAAATATTTTCTTTGTTCCTCTGCAATTGGTACTGAATAATAGGCATGCTTAAGATCTAATGATGCCATGAAACAATTTTTCTTTACCAATTTTATTGCACTTTCAAAAGAATCCATCTTAAAATGATGGTAAGGAATGTATTTATTCAATTCTTTCAAATTTAATATCACTCTCAAATCTCCATCTTTCTTAGGTATAGTAAAAATTGGAGATAAAAATTGGCCTTCTGCAAAGACACATTCCTTAATAATGCCTTGTTCGCAAAATTCATTTATTTGCTTATTTATTTTTTCTATTTCAGACTTTGCAAATACAGAATGAGGTATACTTTTCTGAAATGGTAAACCTAATTCTTCATCAAATTCAATATGACAATTTTCAACAATATCTAAGATGACTTTATCTTCTGTAAGTTTTTGCCATTCAGAGGAAA
>PRKT01000085.1:1224633-1283427 GCA_003671525.1 Saccostrea glomerata | reverse complement strand
GACAGGTGAATTCGACATGTTACCAACCGTACGTTCCTCATTATTGGTATTCTCTAACACAGAGCTACCACTTTCTTCATTTGTAACTTTTTTCTCATTAGACTTCTTAGAGGAACGTCTAGACGATTCATTTGTCTTTGTTTTCTCTTTTTCAGCGCGGTCTCGTTCCGTGACACCCGCCATTTTTTCACACTTATAGTCTCAAAACCAAAATCACAATATTCACCAGCCACCTGGAGAAAAAGTACTTCGTTACCTCGTAACGAAAATCAACATAAACGAAAATATAACTACTACGTAGTTATATATAATGATAACTACCACGTAGTTATCTACTTCAAACAAATACTGACAACGAGAGTAGACCACGTCCACTCTCTACAACAAATGGAAGCACACTGACATATTGGGCTCGAAGTACGCATTTCATATGATTCCGGAAGTGTTGTGACGTAAAAAAATCGCCTCTACAGGCGATAAACTGCAGAAAATTCTAATTCAAGCGAGTTTATCACTTGTATATAGAGACGATTATAAATGGTTGGGAGGTGTATAAAATATACAGATTTATTCAAAATATCTTAGAATTATGGAAGGGGAGAGTAGATGATTTACCAATGTTGGAAAGTAGAGATATTCTCCCAAACAGTGCGTAAAAAATCTTGCGCCGTAAATTGCATATATTTTACATTACGGGATCTGTAGCGTTATGGTCAAAGACTATTATATAAAACCATAACGCTACAGTTCTGCAGCTAATTTTTAATCAGTTTTGGTCTTATTTGCTTGTGAGACTCATAGTTTGAATTTCATTTTAGAGGAACTGGGATTCTAAAGTTTTGATTCAACTTATACCCATATCTCCCTTTCTAAGGAGGAAATTCTTCAAACTCATTTGTTTGATTTGAATACTATAGTATTTTCAATACTTCCAACGACCAAATTGAATTTAAATTACCATATCTTGATTGGATTCCGAAACTTCCTAAACATGCTAAAAGTCCTTATAAACACCAAAACATTGTGGGCTGACCGTTCCAGTAAATGTTAACCAAGCCTCTTTCTTTACTCGTCACTCGTAAACGAGTAAATATTCTTAATAATATTTACTCGTAAATAAAATATTTACGGCAGTGAAGGAGAAACTTCAAGAGTATTGTGCTGTATATTCTAGTAGTGTAAATCTACGGAAGCGTATTAGGGCCGCAGCAGTATCTTTTTTTTAATTTGTTTTAACAAATAAGTAATTTGTTTAAACAAATTAAAAATTTGTTATAACAAATTAAAATAATTTGTTATAACGAATTACTAATTTGTTATAACAGATTAATATACTCACCGTCAATAGAAACGCAACACCCAAATTTAAGGGGTGAAAATTATATACGGGATTTAACTATGTACCAAAAAAGTTAGGAAATCTTTTACTTTGCCAAATCAGTTATTTAACGGTTGAATGATTTTCATTCCATTACCGGAAGTTGGTTTTTTAGCTCCCTGAACAGAAATCAAAAATTAGCATTTTTAATAAAATTATTGACAATATTTTGGGTTTTCAAGGTTTTGTACCTGTTAATTATAAGTCTTGTACCCAAAGTCCGGAAAAAATATCCTTCTTTCTCTTCCGGATGTGATGCCTGTATTTCCTCAAATTAACTGAAAGCACGCATTTTCATTGCTAATGTTGGAAATTTTCAAAATAAAGAAAAGGGAGAGCTACAGATGCAAATATACACTACATAACGACTTTTCGGGCTCATGTGTTTCAAAAGCATGAATGACAGTTCCTTGACCGGAAGTCCAAGGGTTACTACACTACGCCAAGTTAGAGAAAATTCGACCTCAGTATCTGAAAAACAGGCATTTAAAAAAGGACAAGAATATTTATTTCGCTCAGATTAAGACATTGATAAACTTACTGCATGGTAGAATTCGGGCTGCTTATGTTGTACAAGGCTGACTAGCACGTTTTAATTGAATGGTCGGAAGGGGGGATGTTTTAGAGTTATGTGTTACTTTATAAGGTTTAAATATAAGATTAAGAATGAATACATAAATTTAAAAAGTAAATTTACAAAACAATGATACTTCATTTAAACTTAAAATGTTATCTTTAGAACTTAGAAAGTAACACATAACTTTTAAAACATCCCCCCTTCCGACCATTCAATTAAAACGTGCTAGTCAGCCTTGTACAACATAAGCAGCCCGAATTCTACCATGCAGTAAGTTTATCAATGTCTTAATCTGAGCGAAATAAATATTCTTGTCCTTTTTTAAATGCCTGTTTTTCAGATACTGAGGTCGAATTTTCTCTAACTTGGCGTAGTGTAGTAACCCTTGGACTTCCGGTCAAGGAACTGTCATTCATGCTTTTGAAACACATGAGCCCGAAAAGTCGTTATGTAGTGTATATTTGCATCTGTAGCTCTCCCTTTTCTTTATTTTGAAAATTTCCAACATTAGCAATGAAAATGCGTGCTTTCAGTTAATTTGAGGAAATACAGGCATCACATCCGGAAGAGAAAGAAGGATATTTTTTCCGGACTTTGGGTACAAGACTTATAATTAACAGGTACAAAACCTTGAAAACCCAAAATATTGTCAATAATTTTATTAAAAATGCTAATTTTTGATTTCTGTTCAGGGAGCTAAAAAACCAACTTCCGGTAATGGAATGAAAATCATTCAACCGTTAAATAACTGATTTGGCAAAGTAAAAGATTTCCTAACTTTTTTGGTACATAGTTAAATCCCGTATATAATTTTCACCCCTTAAATTTGGGTGTTGCGTTTCTATTGACGGTGAGTATAATTTTTTTATCAAATTAATAATTTGTTATATCAAATTAATTATTTGTTATAACAAATTAATAATTTGTTATAACAGATTGATAATTTGTTATACCAGATTAATAAATTGTTATAACAAATTATTAATTTGATATAACAGATTATTAATTTGTCAAAACAGATTATTAATTTATTAAAACAAGTTATTAATTTGATATAACAGATTATCAATTAATGAAAACAGATGATTAATTTGTTAAAACAAATTATTAATTTGTAAAAACAAATAATTAATTCTATATGACAAATTATTAATTTGTTATAACAAATTAATAATTTGTTATTACAAATTAGTAATCTGTTATAACAAATTAGTATTTTGTTATAACAGATTAATAATTTGTTATAACAAATTATTAATTTGATATGACAGATTTTCAATTTGTTAAAACAAGTATTAATTTGATATATCAAATTATTACTTTGATAAAACAAATTAGTAATTTGTTATAACAAATTACTTATTTGTTATAACAAATTAGTAATCGGTTATAACAAATTACTAATTTGTTATAACAAATTACTATTTTGGGACATTTGACATGTACACAGAACTATGAAATCTATATCAGATTTGATATCATTAAAATATTGAATTTGTGAAACAATAAATTCACTGTCTGCAAAGCTTTTGACCTATATGTTTCTTCTAGCAGCTCAGAGTTTTCACTTCAAACATCAGTGTAATGATAAATTGCATTAATGTCCTAGATTCTATTCCTCATAACTTGTTCTTAGAAACTTTAATGAAACTTTGTCAATACGTGCCCCCCCCCTCTCCTACACTGCACAGTCATATCACCCAATTCGTATGCTAGGTAAATATTATCTTTTTGAGGCATGCAACAGAATTTTACAATATAAATTGTTTTATTTGTGTTTTGTTTTTGTTCATTTTAACTCTCTCTCTCTCTCTCTCTCTCTCTCTCTCTCTCTCTCTCTCTCTCTCTCTCTCTCTCTCTCTCTCTCTCTCTCTCTCTGAAGATCTCTCACTCTCTCTGGATTCTTTCTTTATATGTGACATGATCTACTTTGAATACTGCTTTTCGACAGGCATTTATGTCTACTGTTCAACCCAATTCATGTGTAAAGAATAAAATCTTTAAACCAAACCAAATTCCACATATGCCAAATCCTGGATCTGCTCCCGTCGTGAACCTCCATGGTTTCGTATAAAGCTGTGAGCAACAGAGGCAACATTGACCAAAAAGAATTTTCGAATAAATTATAAAGAAAAAAAAAATACATTCCGTAACAACCTTCCCCGGAAACAAACTAAAAAAATAAAACCACAATATTCTTGAGTGGGTAGCTCTTGGTGAAATTTAATTCAATTCTTTTGTATGCATGAAATTTTTAAAATAATAAAAAAGAGCCTGGAAAAGCTCTCAATAATCCCTCTAAAGCCTTATTATTGGCCTAATATTTTGACTGTTGAAAATTATTTTCATGAATCCGACATATACTAAGATTTTCAATTTGATCTGGCTTTCGTAGATTGTATACATTTCAAATTTTGTCAAAAACAGTAATTTGTTTTATCAAATTACTAATTTGTTTTATCAAATTACTAATTTGTTATAACAAATTAATACTTTGTTTTAACAAATTAATAATTTGTTTAAACAAATTTAATAATCTGTTATATCAAATTAATAATCTGTTATATCAAATTATTAATTTGTTATATCAAATTAATAATCTGTTATATCAAATTATTAATTTGTTATAATTAATAAGTAATTTGTTATAACAAATTATTAATTTGTTATACAAATAAATAAATAACAAATAAATAATTTGTTATAACACATTTGTTATTAAACAAATTAAAAAAAACTGCTGCGTCCCTAATACGCTTCCGTAAAAATCAGATGTGAATTTTTTTTAAAAAATCAAAATCACAGAAATTTACCAAAAATCAACATACAAACATATGACTTCTCAACTTTATATTCAAGCATTCCCTACAAAAAATTCAAGTCCAAGGTTTTTTTAACAATAAATTTTCAACAGCTGCTATTTTAATGAAATCAAAATTCGTAAAATGATTTACCTAGTCATTGGTCATTTGCAAAATTATTTTGTTAAAACACATTCTGATTGTACAAACAAGTACTCTGAAGTTCACATTAAAAAGATGCTTGAGTTTCTGATTGACAATATCAATGTGGTTTTTGGAGACCAGGTCTTCCAACAATCTATTGGAATTTCCATGGGTACAAACCGCGCACTGTTATAAGCAGACCTACTTTTGTATTCATATAAACAGAATTTGTTCAAGAGCTTGAACATGAATCGAAGAAACACAACTCGACATTTAGAAATAGTGACGACGTATTGTTCACCAACAATGGTTATTTCCATTGTTATGTCGATACGAATGACAATGAAATGGCCGTGTTTTACATATAGAAATGAGAAGTTTTGCCACATCGAATTCCAATGTCACTCTGTTCATGTTTTCCTTTTATTTCTGAACCTATTTCTTTTGGAACGTCTCTCCCTGTGCAATCTTCCGTTTTGCATTCCTTGTCGGCATCATGTACAGTCTATCATTAAACACCCAATTTTATGTTAACGCCCCCAAAATCTACCTGATTCAAGATCAATAATTTACCGCCTGTCAATCATTAAAAATACAATAGCTTCTGATTTGATTGACAGGTCAGCTACCTGTGCTTCGTGATAATCTGAGTTTGCATGTTTTGAAAACAATTGCCTGGTCACGCGTCAAACTCTTTCATGTACCCGCATAGTATACAACGCGGGTTAGAAATCTCAAGTATGTTTTAATTCTGATTCAAAAAATAATTTAAAGAAGATAATTAAAACATTGACACTATGAAATATTTCTTTTCTATCCTTGCTGCTGTTTGTTACTTGCAAGTGTTATATTGTCCACGTTATCTGTCGAAAAACGACCGTCCACAAAAACCGGCTCTATTTGCTGTAATTGAAAGTCCGACGATTTAATTTTTTTTTAAGAAATGGGATATAAGAAAAATATTAAGCACTTATAAACGGCATAGCATAGTTTTAAAAAGATGCTTTATTTTGTACGATGGTTACAATCCGAGCGATGTTGTACAAAAATTGATGTCAGAATTAATGCACGAATTTCCTCTAGCGTCTGTATATTTACGTAATGAAAATGTGAAGATAATTGATACATTTGTAGTAATCTTTCTAACAATAAAATTTTGTTAACACACGAAAAATAAAACAAATATGGAATATTCTGGAATATTCTGGACAACATTGTTGGCCAGAAGAAAAAAATTCCGATCGCAGTAAATGCATGTTCACATGCACGACGGATAGTCGAATTAATATTTTTTTTTATTTCAATATTCAGACGTTTTAAATCAAGTGATTTCTTTTATTGAAGATTAAAAAAGATAAATATTATTGAGATTTTTTGCTTTTATGTAGGGAAAATATTTTCTAAAACGATATACATGTATCTTATTATTTTTTCCCCCTTCAAAACATTACCATGATGACGATGAATGCGTGAAGTTTACAAAAAGAATTTCATATTGAAATAATTATTTTACGTAGTTTCACACAAAACCCGGCACAAAACACGTAATGTTGACCCTGATGACCAAACACAGACTTCCAGTGTAATGCTACGTTTACACAGATTTTTGACATCTTGGGTATTGGGGGTCTCCAGGTAAATAACACTACTGTTACTTTGACCACTCCCCCTCCTCAGGTAACCGTACGGTAAAAAATTGGGTCTTTAAGTCAAATGCTGACTGAAGTTTTTCAGACTAATTTTCAGTCCATTATTTATATACTGAATTGACGACGAATTTGCTGCTATTTCCGGAACATGACAGGAAACACAAGGCGGGTCAGCAGGGAATTCTCACTTTTCCGCGGCACCTAATTCCACCTCTGATGTTTTACAGGCCCCGTGTGCTCTGCTCCTAATTTGTATTGTTTAAAAAAGTCATCCGTCGGTATGCTTTACACTTACAATAAAAATCAACACCAATAAACATAGTCCTATTTAGATTTTAAAAAATCACAACCAAAGCATCCGCCATGCATATAAAGTAAGATAAATGGGGGATATGGTGAGAAATCTATGTACAATTTTAGCCATTTTATTTTAGCCCCTAATTGGTTTAACATACAGGCACCCCTAAGAATAAGTATATAGACGAAACAAGTGCCTGTGGTTTAATATTTCTTTTACAAAATACGCCAAATTGATTTAACTCGCTCTGAATGAAATGAAATGGCCGTGTTTTACATATAGAAATGAGAAGTTTTGCCACATCGAATTCCAATGTCACTCTGTTCATGTTTTCCTTTTATTTCTGAACCTATTTCTTTTGGAACGTCTCTCCCTGTGCAATCTTCCGTTTTGCATTCCTTGTCGGCATCCATGTTTAAACTTTTTCTGAACTGGAGAATGAGCAAGGAATCTGACGACGAACTTCCTGAAAACGAGTCTAGCAAATCTTTGTTGGGTGTTTCCAATAGTTTTAACACATGTTCATCCCTCTTTATATTCCTCTGAATGGTTTTGAGTAAGACTTCGGCGGAGTTTGAAGTTTCATCTTGTTTTTTGGCTACGGTGTACATTTGCCAAAGAGTTGCCGATTGAAGTGTTGTCATTTTTGTGAATGCTATTGTCAAGGACTGAATTTTCTTTAGAAACAAAGCACTCTCGACATGGCTGTACTTGCTGAACTGCTCTTCTATTTGACATTTTAGTGTCTTGATGCTTCCGATTTCTTGTAAAACTTTGGCCTGCGACTTCATTGTAGAGACGTCAGTTTCATTTATTTCTTTTTTCTCTTCAATGCTCCTAAGATAGAAGGTGAATCGGACAAACTTCGATACGTCTTCCGCCATGTTTTTCTCCAATTCACTCTCCATTTTTAATCCCTCTTGAACAAAGGGTTCAATGTCTTTCTCATACCAGATGAGTCTCAGAAGAGAATTATTTAACCAAAATATGGGGGCTAATTCTGAAGAGGATGTGAAATCTGACATAAATGTTCTATTGTTATTACCGAGCAATCCCAGAACGCCACTCATTTTACTGGACGTAGTTTCACATTCAAAGAAAACTATGGCTGCTTTTATGTTTCTGACCATCGAGGCTATTGTGTCACCTGACGGACCCGGGAGATGGGACTTTATTTTCGATACAAAGCTTTCCGCATTGATACCTTTTAATTTTAAGAACTTTTTAATGTGTTCCAGTTGTTTTGAACATTCCTCCCGAAGACTTTCTGTCTATATTGAAAAAAATTCGAAAGAGTTTCATTATATGTATATCAAATAAGAGTTTATGAGTTAATAAATACAATGTATCATATGTTAAGCTTATGTTGTTTGTTCAAATTCAATATGAATTTTGCCATGCTTATGGAGGTATTAATTTAGTACTTAAAGTTTGTTTCTTCGTTGGTGGAACCTAAAAAAGAGAGAAATATAAACCAATCAATTTTTATAAGATTTTTAATGTGGATCCTTAATAAAATACTGAATATGTAGGAAGCTTTCTTACAAATTTAAATAAACACCGCCTTACGGTTCCACAGGTTCGCTTGTCATCCAGACCTCGGACACTTTCAAACATTCCTTTGTCTAGGTAAATAAATCTGTTTGGCCATTTCTTCGGAGAAAAGAGATAATAAGGTTCCTTCCCATTAGCCCTTATAATAATCCATTCTCCGTCGTCCCCTGGTTTGTACTCACAACATTTGCAAAATCTATCTGTTTTCATCCAAACATAGTATCTACCATTGTTTGATCGAATATAGAAACGGTTTTGAGAACCAGGGAGAAACTCGAAGCGAAAAAGGACGTCAGTGGAATTTGTGTCACGTTTAACCTTGTTAAGTGCCCTTATTTTGGCCAATCGTGGCACTGGTCTTGAAAGAACGTACTCTTCTCCTTTCTCTTCATCACTTGGTTGAACGCATAAATCTTGATCATCAATATTACCACTAAGATCTTGCAGCTTTAAGTTCAATTCGGTAGCAAAACGTACAATATGCTTCTGCTCACTAAAGTCGAAAAACGCAAAAAGTGTAACTGATTTTTCAATGGTTGGTGATTCCAAAAACCTCAGCAACTCTCTGGCTCGGGAACTGTCTTTTTCCATGACCTTTGTTATAGCTGTAGCTGTCTGTGGACTGTAATTCGTTGATCTTAGTACTGTCAACATCTGCAGAAGTAAAGTTTGCCTGAGCATAGAAACTCTCACAAACAGATCTATGTACAGTAAACAACTTTCAGCCTGTGATTTGTCCATATCACATGAGATCAGACTCTCAATCCGACTTTTCAAATTCCCAATGTGCTCCACACCGATGTCAATGTTAACATTAGTTGTCATGACTTGTATTGCGTTCGTATCAATATCGTCTGGGTCATTTATTGCACAAACATGTATCTGAGAAGTGGACAGTTTGTCTATTATGCTTGCAATTTCATGTTTCACAGCATCATCAGCTTGAACTTCCTCCGCTAGCTTTTTGACGGTCTCATTTTCCTTTGAAAGAAGATTCAAGAAAGTTGTAACAATTGGAGAAACTTGTTTAAGCTGAGTAGAGTAAGGAATAACTGACTCGAGATGGCCCGTTAGTGAGAACAGGAAAGATATTGACGATTTCATGAGGTCACCCTGACTCCTGTACTCTGCAATCGAAGACCACAAACATCCCATTATTGCATCAGCTTTTCCTGTCATACCCTCTTCGGAAGCCATTTCCCGCTGAACTTTTGAAACGTCTAAACCATTTTCACGCAGAAATGCATTCATTCCTTTTAATGTTGAAAGATCAATACCTTTGTCATTGAAAAATGTGACGAAATCATTCCAATGACTTTTCCAATTTCCTATATCCATTGTAGATGTCATTTCCATTTTGTTTCTGATTCTGTATTTATGTATCAGTTTGAGAACATATCAACACTTATATATTATTGTAAAACTTTGTAAATGTTGTATGGCTATTCAGATTTATGTATGGGAGAGGACTATCTAAAATTTTGGAACTTGTGTCCAATCCCTTTGACATATTGTCAATAAAATATGTTCAAAACATCAACACTTTGTTCATACTGATGTCACAGCCGCAGTATATCTATTACTCCATCAATAAACAACAACACAGCTGGTGTGTTCATTTGTATTTCTGCTTCAATTACTTTAGAATATAATAACAACTAGAAGAACAATTAAGGTGACCTGTAAAATAAATGAATACACTCATACACTAAAACTCCCACATTTAATTCTTTTAGAATATTTAACTGCTCTCGTTAATTAGATAATTTATTGATAAGGCATTTAATTCATTCATAGCAACGGTGGTAAATTAATTCTTACCGACTAGACAGGTATTAATATGTCTTCATTATTAAATGAAATGACTATATGCATGGAGAGGAGATATACTCTTCCTTCCTCCTGACTGTCTTATGGTGGAGTGAATTATTAGGAGTGTTTGACGCCAAGCATGCGTATTTGGTTCCAAACTAGTAAAACCACTCACACACTTCTCACACTAAAATATCAACCAATCATACACCTTCAAGCCGCACCCATTCTGACACAAACACCTTTGACCTTTCACACTCTCAAACCAACCAATTGGCATTCAACCCCATGAATATGAATGGCCGACTTCATGTATGAACTTTAACACATAGTAAATTCCAGAGAACTGTAATTTACTATGCTGTATAGGTGAAATTGATAATGATGGTAATGAAATGATTAGTATATTAGGTCACAAATCATTATATTAATTTATTAACCCTGTGACACTGAACCAACATATTATAAAAAAAAAAAATCAATGAAATGGGGGTAAATGGTTTACAATATTTTTTTTGATAGATGATACTACGTGTTATTTTGCATCAGCTTTTAAATCCCTGCATTCTATTAAAGTAGTCATAGGGAATCTCTATTTTTCGGTTGTCCGTCCGTTCGTCTGTCTGTATATTATCTCTCTGTCTGTCGAACATTCGTTTCAGCCCGATATCTCGATTAACCTGTGTGATTTGCAATGGAATTTCGCATAACAACTTCCTATGGCCTAAAGAAGATTCCATTTGATTTTGAGATTAAAAATATTATAGGTCAACGTCAAAAATTCAAAAATTCTGTTTGTTTAAACTTTTTTCTTCGCCATTTTAGCGCGATATCTCGAAAATCTTTTGAGCATCTGCAATGAAATTTTGCAAAACAACAAAAAATGACCCATATTAATTTTGAATTCAAAAGGTCAAGGTCATAATAGAATATATATAGATAACGAACAGTATTCAACACCAAAAGTCCATAAAACAACACAAAACGCGAGCAGAGCAAACACGGACCTCCAAAATGGTGGGATCAGGTGCCATGGAGGAGTGAGCATACCCTGCCAGCGGTTCACACCCGCTCATAAATTATAACTGTTTGAACACTTTTCTTCCACGCAATATCCCGAGAAGCCTTTGAAATTTTACAATGAAAGTTTATACTACAATTTCCTATAGTCTAAGGAAGACCCCTATTTATGTTAAGGTCAAAAGGTCAAAGGTAAAGATAAAAAAAATATTATTTTTTAAAAATTTTATACCATGATTTCTTAAATGGTGATGACCATCCCTGAAATCCCAACACCCCCCATCATGTATGCTCTCTTTTCCCTTTAAGCGAGGGGCAGAGATTCTCTGATTTAGCTTGTCATATGTAAAGCAGAAAAAAATTAAAGAAAAAACATAAATATAAATTTTAAACTTACATTGTGTTCAATCAATTAGTAAGTTTCAAAGCAACTGATTTCCTAAATCTTTATTTCAAGCTTCGAGTCCCGATGTATATACATGTATATTCCCTCATTAGTTAAAGATATCTAAAGTTGGGATATTCGAGTTTATCAAAGATATACGTTTTTACTTATTATAAAAAGTGGTCACGATTGGGGAGTTCTAAAAACTTTAAAGGTACACACAATAAGCATTGCATAACTGGCACAAAATTTTACCAAAATCAATAGCAACAAAACACACTTTTCAACTCTTTAAACTACATTCCCCACGGTTTACATTAAAGACCTTGAGGCTTTATGACAATAACAATGACTTTATTCTCAGTAAACTAGTAAAAATGTAGAGAACAATTATTAATACAAATACTTACGACTATGCACATTGCGTTGGGAAAATTTGACTAGGAGAGCGAACTCTCTCGATAATGTTTTGTAAAAATATACAAACTTTAATCAACTGTTTCTTTTTTGTAGTTATAAACAAATTCTCAAAATTATTTAAAGAAACATACGGAGATAACGAACAGTATTTAAGACCAAAAGTCCATAAAACAATACAAAATAGGAGCAGAGCAATCTCGGACCTCTAAACCATCAGAGGTGGGATCAGGTACCATGAGGAGTAAGCATCCCCTGCCGACCGGTCACACCCGCCGCGTGCTCCTTGTCTTGACCCCCCCCCCCCAAACAAAAAGAAAAAAAAACAACAGAAGAATCTTTAGACTATACATTGTGTAACAATGTATTGACTAACAATAAGTATGAAAATCATCAGTCAGAAAATGTGGCTTTAAATAAGACTGCTGATATGTTTCATCAACTTGTTTGTCAATAATTTACCTCGTTTTTGAAATTGTTCATACGCATGCTCTTGCGTATCGAACCAGCTGAGATATATAATTCCGTATGCAAGTGTTGAAGGTATATTGCTGCATAAGTAATGTAAAGTCGTCACCTTTATCATAGAACTCATTTTTTAGATTACCATTTCAGTACCTTTTTCAAGTAAAATATCCAAATATAAAACAGATGTGTGAGACTCTGTGGTATCTTTTATCTCATTTCACCAGGATTTAACGTATTGACATTAAAATGGTAATGGCTTGTCAATACGTCGTTGATATATCTAAATGTCAAGTTGAAGGCAACCGTAAGTGTTTTTCTTCTTTTCACACATGCAATTTTGCACAAATTCTACTTCATATGAATACAAAAATAGGTCTGCTTATAACGGAGCGCATTTGGTACCCATGGGAATTCCGAGAGATTGTTGGTTTCCAAAAACAACATTAATATTGTCAATCAGAGACTCAAGCATCTTTTTGACGTCACCTTCAGAATACTTCTGTGTACAATCAGAAAGTTTTTAACAAAATAATTTCGCAAATAACCAATGACCAGGTAAGTAAATTTACGAGTTCCATTTTATTTATAAACGGGTGTCAATGATATCAAAAAGCAATGACTTTAATTTATCGTGGGGAATGTTTGTGTATAAAGTTGAAAAGTCGAAAGTTTTTAAGCTGTTGATTTTGGAAAAATCTTGTGATTTCAAATTGTCCAAAAGTTCCTTGGAGTTTTCAAGTACCCACATCTGATTTTCACCAGTTTTTGAATATATTGTTGCACTGTACTCTTGAAGTTTCTCCTTCACTAATGTTAGTATCTAAGAGAGAGGTAAAGAAAGAGGCTTGGTTGAACATTTACTAGAACCCGCTATGTATCGTTGCTTGTAAGTATTCTTATGAAGTTTCGGAATATATGGCAGTTCAAATTCATTTTCGTTGTTTGGGATACTAGTATTAAAAATATTCAAAACTGACATATATTTTTGAAAAAAATTTTCTTTAGAATGAGAACTGTGATATTAAGTTGGATTACTACTTGAAGAAACAAATCTAAGTTCTTTTAAAATAAAATTTGTATAATAAGCCTTACAAATGAAAACAACGTTGTTACCTGCTTTGTCATGAGGGACGTACTGATCATGTAATCTATCTAATACTATTTTTCACTGCTGGATTGTTAAATACAGAAGGATATATGGTTTTCATATTACCCCTTAATTTTTTTTATATGCAATCGTATAGATCTGACACATTTAATCCATTCTGACAAAGTGTCTTCTTTTTCATATTTGGTCCAACGCCTGGCGTAATCTTCTACAGAATTCATGATATTTATGAAATTCCGACGCCAGTTGAAGGATCCAGGTTCTCTATATTTAGAACCTTTTAAAATAATTGATCTTAGGTCCTCATTTTTAACTTTATTTTCGTCACCTGTACTAACGTGTCCAGCAGGACTATAGTTATAGGGAGATAGAATAACCTGAACACAACGGATGATTATGTTTCAAATACTTAATATCCCGGTTCTGTAAAGTATTTGTGTAATTAAAAAGTTTGGAAGCAATAGTCAATGTATCTTTATAGGAAATACAAGGTGTAGTCTTTAACTTGAAATATGGTGGAATACAAGACTGGACCCCTTTTGTGATTAAGGATATTAGGTATATTAACCGCGTCAATTCCTGTGTTGGCATATTGAAGTTTAAGGAAAAGATGTTTTAGCTGCATTTTTTTTTCTGTAAACGTGGGGGTTAAAAAAGGCTATGATTTGTAAAATACATGAATACAGATCCTAGTCTCTATCCTGGTGTCGAGGAATAAAAAAAAAAAGACTTTCCTTGACATTTTCAAAAAGAGTAATCAAAAGTTTCAGTTCATTTGTTATTTAATTAATTAATTATCATTTATTATAATTATTTTATTATCTATTATTAAAAATGATGGCCTGGCTTGTTTTAAGACTTTATCAGTACATTTGAATAATAATGAAACTCATCACCAATATCTTTCCAATTACATAGAGTACAGAGTCTTAATTCTCTATAATACCATGCAATCTCCTCCCTGTTTGAATAGGGAACCGGTTCTAAATTTACAAAATAATTCTCAGAAATTTCAATGGTAAAATATCAAAAAATTCCTCAAAGGAAAATGTATTTTAATAATCCGTAATTAAGTGCTTTTTATGAATTGGAGATTTCACTTTACCATAATTGTTTAAATTGATCTATTAGAGTATTATATATATATATATATATATATGCTTCGTTTTTTTTAACCATTTAAAATTAACCGTATTACATTTCCATATCATGATAAACCACATTCATTGAAAAAAAGATTTGTACAAATTTACACCACGGGGATTTATTTTGATTCATGTTTAGTGTCAGAAGTTTTGAATATACCTTTGGATTGTTTAATTATTGACAAGAAAGTTGATGAAACAAGAATATCAGCATTCTCGTTTAAAGTCATTATTTCGTAATTTCTATGGTCGATACAATGACCTTGTCAGCAAATACAATTTATCATTGAGCCAAATGCTGACTGACGTTTTTCATTCCAATTGTTAGTCCATTATTTATACACTAAATTGACAACAGATTTTTCAGCCAAATGCTGACTGACGTTTTTCATACCAATTGTTAGTCCATTATTTATACACTAAATTGACAACAGATTTTTCCGTTATTTCACAATATTGACAATGAGCACACGGCGGTTGTGGCCGGTCAGCAGGGGATGCTCACTCCTCCATGGCACCTGATCCCACCTCTGATGTTTCGGAGGTCCGTGTTTGCTCTACTCCTATTTTGTAAAGTTTTATAGACTTTGGTATTGAATACTGTTTGTTATCTCCATATCCTTCATGCAATCAACTAAGCCCGAAAAGTAATCACTCTAACCTGAATATTGATTAACAATGGATACCTTCCCAGTTCCCCATGTACCATTAAATAAGAGGTAGATGATTTCAACTTAAAATAATTTAAGATTTTGTATACAAGTGTTAAGGTGTTTTAAAACCCAATATTTCACAACCGTATACTGTAAATCACTTTTTATTCGCGAGAACTTTATTTTCGCGTAATTACGCGAGACAGTGTGCTCGCGAAAATTAAATTCTCGCGTTTAATAGTATTACTTAAGATTATATAGAGCAATAACCACAATTCGTGAAAATTTTGTCTCGCTAATCAATATTCAATAACTATCTCGCGAAAATAAGATGTTGCGAAAATTAAGTGATCTACAATACTTAGCAACAAAATTGGTTTAACAACTTTATCCAAGAGGTTGAGCTTGTATTGTACTAGAGAAGTACTTTTTTACGCGTGGTATTTATTTACGCTGTACGCGATCACAAATTTTCCGCGGGTCTAAGCGTACTTAATATAAATGCAAGGCATATAGTGACAGTCTAAGAAATCCGCGTAATTTTCTACCCGTGGATTAAACAGAAATTGTGATTCCGCGGAATTATGACTCCGTCGAAAAAAGTACGTCTACAGTCTATAAATTGTGTCTTATACATTTGCTAATTACTCAATACATTGCTCTTATTGCTCTGCCATACAACTCCTTTATATTTATATCAAAAGATGTACTTTTACAAAATGTAACACCAAGATAGCTGACTACACTAACAATCTCAAATGTTACTTCATTGTATCTAAAAACTATAATGTGATTCACTTTACCTATGCCAAAATCACAACTTTATTTTTGTTGATATGGACCTTTAAATGTCATTTTTTCACAATATTTAGACAAAAAATTTGATTGATTTTGAAAATCAAATTGGTCTTCTGAAAGCAAAATAGTATCATCTGCAATTTCTGCATATAACAAGACATACCGTTTCATATATAAGCTATGGAATACTTTGCAACGAACCAAACAAACAATCCATAGAATTAAAAATATATCACATGCAAATTAATCAATAGAAATAAGAAATTATACAATAAAAATATAGAATTTAAATAAAAATAGAGAATACCAATGAATTCTTTTTACAATACATTGTAAGTAGAAAATATAGAATACAGATAAAAGGTTATATAATACAAATTAAAAAAATACACAAAAGAAACGGAAATACTAATATTACACCATTTGTCACACCATACTTAGCATGAAAAATCATTTTAAAAATATGATTCTACAAGCATATATTTCGAGATTGAAAAAAGAAGGATATGGAGATAACGAACAGTATTCAATATCAAAGTCCATAAAACAAAACAAAATAGGAGCAGAGCAAACACGGACCTCCGAAACATCAGAGTATTCAGTGTATAAATAATGGACTAACAATTAGTATGAAAAAACGTCAGTCAGCAGTTGATAAATTATATTTGCTGACACGGTCGTTTTATCGACCATAGAACTTACGAAATGATGACTTTAACGAGACTGCTGATATTCTTTTTCATCAACTTGCTTGTCAATAATTTACCTCGTTTTAGAAATTGATCATACGTAGAGAATGCGCTTGCGTATCGATTCAACTGAGATATATACACTCCGTATGCAGGTGATGGAGGTATATTGCTGCGTAAGTAAGGGAAGTTGACGGTAGAAAATTTAAAGTCATCACGTTTATCATATAGCTTGGTTGTTAGATTACCATTAACGCCTTTTTTCCATTAAAATATCGAAGTATGAAACAGATGTGTCAGACTCTGTGGTATCTTTTATCTCAAGCTCTCCAGGATATATCGTATCGACGTAGGAATGGAAATTGCCATTGTTAATTGACAATACGTCGTCGATATATTTTAATGTCGAGTTGAAGGCCACATTAAGTGTTTCCTTCTTTTCACGCATAAGATTTTGCACAAATTCTGCTTCACATGAATACAAAAATAGGTCTGCTAATAAGCGCATCTGGTACCCATAGAAATTCCAAGAGATTGTTGACGACCTGGTCTCCATAAACCACATAAATATTGTCAATCAGAAACTCAAGCATCTTTTTGATGTCAACTTCAGAGTACTTGTGTGTACAATCAGAATGTTTTGAACAAAATAATTTTGCAAATGAGCAATGTCTAGATAAGTAAATTTACGAGTTCCATTTTTATTGAAGAAGCAGCTGTCAATGATATAAAAAAGCCTGGATTTTAATTTATCGTGGGGAATGGTTGTGTATTAAGTTGAAAAGTCGTAAGTTTTTAAGTTGTTGATTTTGGTAAAATCTTGTGATTTTAAATTGTTCAAAAGTTCTTTGGAATATTTGAGTATCCACATCGGATCTCACCACTTCTTGAATATATAGTTGCTCAGTACTCTTAAAGTTTTTCCTCATCTACTGTCAATATCTTAGTGAGGTTTGGTTGAACAAGAAAGAAAGGTATTTGTATATCTCGGACACGCACGGAAGCACACGTACGGAGACCGTGATTCAGTTTATGGATATTTCTACCACTATCTAGTTTAAAAATGAACTTAGAACATGTCTTTTCAGGTAAGCTTTTCTTTTGAGAATTTTAATAGTGACAATATGACTAATTTTAATAATAACGATATATGTGCAGGTTAAGTTTTCCCCCTTTTATAATCATTGATAGCGCTCTCGGATGCCAGTGCTAAGTAAGTGGATATTTCTGGAATGCGCAAGCTCGGCTTCACGGTAGGACATTCTGGGAAAACTACAGAAACTGTGGATAGTCTTTACGATAACAATTTCGTTTTGTCATGGTATGACCTTTTCTGTCTGATATGCGAGATTTACATTCCGACAGTACAAAAGAAACAGGCAATGCCAGTCTAGATCCAGATTCAATTTTTTAAAATTTATTGTCTAACCTACTCATAAAAGTATTTTTAAAAAATCAAGTTCATATACCGTATATCCGTTCTTTTCGCGATGATCTATTTTTCGCTTTTTGCGATCATTTTTAATTCGCAAAATATAAAACACGCAGAAGTTATGTCAGCTATAATGTTACATAAAACATTACCATTTAAATGAAATCTTCAATCTTCAAAAATAACTTACGCAAAATTTAAACTGTTCAATTCTACCCCTTTTTCGCAAAATTTCCAACACGCACAAAAAACCCCGGATATACAGTAATATCAAGAATTTAGACATCAAGTTTTCCGTTCAGTCAGTCCGACAACTTTCCTGGCAAGCTTGTGAAAAATACCTTTCAGAGTATGTGGAGAAGACATGTCAATTTAGTTTCTATCATGAAATATAAGATCTGAAAAAATTTATGCAACCAAAAACATGTTACAATTTGCTAGCAAATACAAGCTCTTAGATATGTTTGAAAACAATTGTAGCATCATATACAGTAAAAAGGAATTTTCAAAAATGATTATCAAAACAATATGGACAGCAGAGGAAAATCAATGGCGTGCTGCTCTGTCTGTAGATCATGATATGTCTTTTTCAGTAAAATACATACGCTGTTGAACCCAAATAAATTGTGGCAGATTTCTAGAGAAGATCCCTCAAAAAGATTATTAATCAATTTTTTTATTCAGGTTTCATCGATGAAAATTGTTTGTAAATTTTTCAATTTTGTAATAAGGTATCAAGTAACTATAAAATGCACTTGATGTTAAGTTGTTTTACACTATTAGACGACAGAGAAAATATGTTTGAGGACATTTTAGATATACTTGATGTAAATGAGTATGTTTTGTTTGAAGATCAAGATCCTTAACTACAGTTTTTGTCTTTAATGGGGTGTGTTCAAGGCCCACGTTTTGAAAACATATCTTTTACAAAATGGAAATGTATTATAATAATCGTTGCCACAAACAAAATTCTTTTTGCTATAGACTGCTGAGACCTGTAATGTTCTAGCAGAAAATTGTACATATTTAAATATGTTTTCTTTTTGCATTGTGTTGTTATCTGTTCATACAAACTCTCCATTAATTTGGAGGAAATAAAGAATATTTTATATTATCTTTCAAGCTTATCATCAAGCTTTCCGTTCAGTCAGTCCGACCACTTTCCTGGATAATTCCGGCAAGCTTGTGTAAAATAATTTTCAGAGTATGTGTGAAATACATGTCATTTAGTTTTTATTATGAAATACAAGAAGATAACAAACAGTTTTCGAGCTCAAAAGTCCATAAAACTTTACAAAAGAGGAGCAGTACAAACACGGACCACCAAAACACCAGAGGTTGGATCAGGTGCCACGGAGGACCAAGCATCCCCTTCCGACCGGTCACACCTGCCGTATATCCTTGTCATGATCGGGAAATATTAGTAACGGAAAAAAATCCATGGACAGTTCAGTGTGTTAAAATGACCTAAAAATCAGCATGAAAAACGTTAGTCAGCATTTAAAAATGTATGTAAAAATGCACAAATATTATTTTTTCATCAACTTGTTTGTATATAACTTACTTCGTGCTAGATAAATGTACATACGCAGAGCATGCTTTCGCATATCAAATCAAGTCAGAGGTATAAACCCCGGCTGATGAACGTATATTACTGCATAAGTAAGGGATATTGATGATTGAATGATTAAAGTCATCACGTTTATAAAAAAGCTTTGTTGTTAGATACCATTTAACGTGTTTTCTAGTAAAAGATCAAAATATGAAACAGATGTCTCTGTGGGACCTTTTATTTTAACCTCACCGGGATATATCGTATTGACATAAGAATTTAAATAATCATTTTTAATTGACAATACGTTGTCGATATATCCATTGACCTAAAAGGTCTATGATATATCTTAATGTCGAGTTGAAGGCCACAACAAGTGTTTTGAATAGCATATCATATACGACGCAGAACGGTAGGTTGTCACAATCTGTCCCAGTAAAATGTTTTATACTTAAATATTTTACTGATAAAAATGTCTTTTTGTAGATTTTATATTCAACTAACAACTTCCAAATTTCATTTTTATTTATTTTGTAAAATGCTACTATTTTATGCATGATTATTTCTCGGAAATTTCAGAGGTTGAATCGGGAAGGTATGCATCCCCTATGAAAAAAATATATAGAAATAAATTACCAGGTATATAATGGTACATGTACATGTAAATTGTTTTATGATTAGAAAGGGGAAACGAAAAAAGAACTGCATCATATACTTACGTATTTTAAGCCTATTTCATAAATGAAAAAAAGAAAATAAAATAAATCAAATTCATGTTTTAAAAACAATTGGAAACATTATAATTTATAAGCCTGTAAGACAATACTTGTCACATTTTACATATTACTTATTGTCATTTTTTATTTATATAATAATAAAGGAAGATTCTTCATGCATTTTGTTTTTCATACATTCTTTCATTTTTTTTTTTAATTTCATTTTTTTATTAACAGGTGGATAGAAAACATACTGATTACGCAAAATTAAAAATTCAAGCTGAGATTTCCCCATCTGTTTTTAAAAATGGCAGTTCTATCAAGGAAGATTTTTTAATGCATTTTCTTCTTCTCTTCTACAAATGGGTCTATAATGTTAAATTGCCAGGTTATTCCAGAATTTTTAAGACATTACAAATCTATCAGTTTGAAATTAATACTTTAATTACATTAAAATATAACATCATAAAAAACAGACAAAAACATGGACTACTTTTCCCTCGAGTATCTTACGTATACCTTTTACAGCTCTCCCCATATAACCATCAGGAATATTTTCAGTAATTATGTCCCCTGATTATGGCCCTTAGGTTTACAGTAAAAGTTTAAATAAAATAAAGAAAAGCTTTGTTAAATGTACACTGAAATTGATTCTACTTCATTGTTCCTTGTCAGTGCCACAATATTTACGTAGGGAATTAATTACCCTAAGTTAACCCGTTCAACTTTACGTATTAATTAAAATACAAAATATATCTTACCCCACCCGCCCATTCTACAATGTCTCCATACTTAAATAGAAAATATTGTTTGTTAAAAGTCAAAACTGGTTTCATTTACCCAGTATTTCAATTTTAATTAGGTAATTTAAAGAACTGTTAAGTTTGTGCTACATCTCACTGACAAAATCAGTGATCCATTACTTCCGTGTTCCTCCCATTAACTTGCAGGAGAAAACAAATCTTTATTTTCATTGATAGAGAGTCTGCATATTCATAACATTACTGCTTAAGATGTTTTGCTTAACTTTGAAGCATACAACTTTCGTTAAATTCCAATTTCAACCATCAGTTCAATGCTCCTGTAATGTCTTTAACTTTTATTTATTGAATACAACATCTCTGTCATTATATGTCTGCAGTGAATGAAATGTTGGAAATGAATAGAATTGAGCCAAAACTGCTAATTTCATAGACAATGTAACAAAAAATATTGAAATGTGAGGAAAATTTTGTCAAATTAAATGTTATTCGTAAAGATTTTATTTCAAACCATGACATTAACACAGAATTTGTCAATTCTAAAAACTATCTGGTTTTAATCAATATTATTTAATCTTGTAAGTAAACATGAATTTTGACGAGAGAACTTGTGTCTAAGGTTTTAATCAAAAGGGAGAGAGCTTGTCATAACTTTGCCACAGATAATAAAGGGAGAGTACTTGTTACTTCACAACAGACTGAGGAGGAAACTTACATCATATTTTGATACAGATAAAAGAGAACTTGTGTCATACTTTGCTAAAGTCAAAGGGAGAGAACTTGTGTCTTACTCTGCTCCAGTCAAAGGGACAATTATACTTGTGTCTTCCGTTGCTACAGACAAGGGAGATAACTTACTTCTCGTCCTGTCTCTGATCTGTCATGACTAACTTCTCTTTGTTAATGTTTTACTACAGACAAGGGAGATAACTTACTTTTCATCCTGTCTCTGATCCGTCATGACTAACTTCTCTTTGTTAATGCTTTACTACAGTCAAGGGAGATAACTTACTTCTCGTCCTGTCTCTGATCTGTCATTACTAACTTCTCCTTGTTGATGCCCACCCTCTCCAGTTCCTGTGTCAGTTTGTCAAAGTCGTTAGTCAGGTTCTGGCTCTTTATCTTCTCGTTTACCAAGTCCTTTAACAGAGAGCTTCAACACTTAAAAAAGACACTAGAAGTTCAGAAAAATCTGCGCACGAAGCAGGAACAGATGGAGCTGGATTTACTGGACCTGGACAACGAGAATCAGAGAGTTCAGAAATCACTCGAGATAACGACAAAACGGGTACAACAGCTGGAGAAGGACAACTCCGACCTAGAAATGGAGAACGAAAAACTTCAAAAAACGATAGAGAAAATGAAAATTTCTAATAAGAGGTTAAACGAGACTGAGAAACAAGTGTCAGAGTTAGAGGAGGAAATGAGGAAAATAAACAAAGAGAAATCAACGCTAGAGAAGGAGAATAAACGTGTGAAACAGACACTAGATCTAAAGGAATCGGCGTACGATGATATTAGTGCTAAACACAGTGCTTTAAACAGAGAACTTAAAAGTCTTAAGAAATCCATAGAATCTCAGAGAGACACGACAGCACACGTCCGTGAGCTGGAGAAGGAGAACAGGGAAGCTAAACAGCAGTGTGCCATGCATCAGAGAACAGTAGCCACGCTAAGGGAGGTAAGGCTGGTCGATTTAATCATCTACTGATAGCATTCAAATAGGATTACTGGAGAGTTTAGATACTTGTCACACAATGATATGCACAACACACCTATTTTAATTTGAAAATTTTGATAACTATTTTGGACCTCATGTTTATGTATTTGAAGTCAAATAAAACAGTTCAACCAGAAGAGCTCTAAACGAAAGGGGTCATCTTATTTAGTATAGATAGGGATACATTTTATTGAAAGACAGATTAACTTCTTAGTGTACATGCACTATACATGTAAATCAGCATCCCCTTGTTTTGTTTTGAGGCACATGTCAAGAGGGTACCAGTAAACATTTTCTGAACACATTCTCCAGAAACTAGTAGAAATGTTCCATCAAATATAACGCAGCTTTCTATTTCTTATTTATTAATAATTTATCTCACATGTATATACCACTGTATTTTATATAGACCAAAAGGCTTATTCAGTTATGATATAAACACCATCAATTAATGATGTTGATAAATGATATTTTAACATTAAAAATCATTTGTTAACATTGAATGAAATCAAAAAAGGGTTTTCAAAGACAAGATTTGCAATAATATTTGTATAAGTTATTCTTCCCATTTGGCAGAAAGGGGGTCTGGGATTTATATTATTTATAAAATGAATTATCCCCAATGTATCCCTATCAAAATTGCAACAGTGTGATAATATGTAGAGAGAAGTTTTATGTACATATTGGAGTATAAATTAAACTCTTTGTTATACTTATTATTACAGTAGCATAATATGGAAGTGACTATATGTTATTCCACAGCTGAAAAAATTAACATTTTCATTTCATAAAATACACAGTTGTGACAGAATACTGATACCAACTGAAAATGATTTTCTTATAAATATATGTAAATATTCTTTAACTTAAATATTTTGCTACACAGACCTCAGCCATGCTGTTTTGAATGGGAGTACCAGTAAGTAGCAATCTGTTTCGGCAGTTAAAACCAAGCAGAATTTTCCATCGAACACTGAAAATGTAATATGAGTTGTTTAATGAAGGAGACATGATAAAAAAAATTGTGTGTTACTTATCTATACAAAAGCTATACTGAATGTATACAAATTTCTCAAAAAAAGTGTTATTTACACATTCACATTATCCCTTTTTTCAAATAATTGGTGATACCAAGAGACAGTGACTTTTACCTGCTGCTGCTTTTGATGGCCTGAGCTTCGTCCAGTATCATGTATTGCCACTTGATCCTCTGGAAGTACTTGACGTCCTGGATGACCAGCTGGTAGCTGGTGATGACCACATGGAAGGAGGCCTCTTCTGTGTGCAGACATTTCTGATCCCAGAACTTCCTCAGAATCCGCCGGTCCTGAGTGTTACCCCAATAAGGTACAATCTGTATACACAAAAGAACAGAATCAGTAAACAAAATCAGTAAACATCCATACAAAACAACAGAATCAGTAAACATCCATACAAAACAACAGAATCAGCAAGGCACAATCTGTCCAAACAAAACAACAGAATCAGTAAACAGCTGTCCATACAAAATAATGGAATCAGTGAACAGAATCTGCCAGTCCTGGGTGTTACCCCAGTATGGCACTATCTGTATACACAAAGCAAGGGGATTTCTTTATTCCAAATTGTCATAATAGATGCTTCCATCAATTATGGGTTTTAATACTAAATTATAAAACATTAGAGGCTATTTTTAAAATGCAGTTAAAAGTAAAATGATTTGATTTTTTTAACGTGTAGAGCAAACTTAATACATTGTTTATACTGTATACAGGGTTATTTGCAGGCAATGTTATTTTTGCTCTTTTACACTAGCTTACAATTTTGCCCCTTTTAAACTGCCCAGTCTCAGCTCTATTTAAGAATTTATACTGTGTTCTTTCAATTCGCCCCATTTGAATTTGCCCATTTGTAAGAGGGGAGAAAGGGGCAATAAAAAAAGGGGGCAAAAATTTCCCTGTATACAGTAGTAGGTTTGAAGCTTTCACACTGAAGAATAAGTAAGAATTGGATTCATATTCTAGTGCATAGCAGCTGAATAATTCATCTTCCCATCAATATATCAAGTCTGATACAAAGGAAACAAACCCACCTTGAACCTTGGGACAAATCTAGCACATTCCTGCTGCCAGTTGTGTAACGTTGAGGCTGGAGCGATGACAAGAAAAGGTCCCCAGATCCCCTGAGCCTGTGACAAATCAAAACAAATGTGAGAACTTTTCTTAATAATCCGACACAATCTGAGCTTTGTTGACCAAATAAAGCCTAACCTCAGCTAGGTGAGCCAGGAATGCCATACTCTGGACTGTTTTACCCAGCCCCATCTCATCAGCAAGGATTCCGTTAATTCCCTGGTCATACAGATTGGCCAGCCAATTCATACCCTGTTAATAAATTAATACAACATAGACATACATCAGTAAACAAGCCGATATTAAAATACATGAACATACTTGCTTTAGATTCCTTTATATCAGGCAAATATAGTTAAACCCTCATGAAAAAGTTTTACAAAGTTTTAAATTGTGAAGCTTGAATCAGTTTTGATTGTAAATTTTAATTTACAGACTATTATGGGTATCCGTCAATCCTCCAACAATGTATATACGATAAATGGAGAAGCCCAGTTACCTTAAGTTGGTAAGCCTTTAGTGTTCCTTCAAACATGCTGGGCTGTGGTCTCTCAGCATCGGTGCTTATTGAGGGGTTGGCCAGGTTTAATCCGTACTCATCAAACTGTTGTGTCTGTCAAACGATACCATTACTTAACAGAGGTTATCAGAACTAAAACTGCACACTAATTTTTTTAAAAAGCTAATTAGAAACTGTGCTGTATTTTTCCTACTCAGACAGACCTTTGTTTGGTGTTTGTCATAAGCTTCCTGGGCATTCTTCAGAGCCAATGACTTCATTCGTTCACTGTCTAAAACACACACAAAAATTCTTATCTCAAAGATGGGTATAATTTCAAATCATTCATACAAACTTTAAAATGATAGAAGTTTCAGTGCTAAGTTTAACAAAGCAACCACATGTAACTTTTGCAGGAAACTTTTTTATGATTAATCTACTTAAAGTCTGACTTTCAGATTTTGAGTTTACCGTAATCGTCTACTGCTACGTCCACGAGTACCCGCCCCTCCACCTCCAGCTGATTCTGTGATTTATCCTCCTCTAACTTCCCCAGGATGTCATTCTTCACCGACTCCGATTCCCCCGTCAGTTTTCTGGCCATGAAATGAGCATATAACTCTGTCTGTGTGATCAGGAAATTCAACTTCCTCTGTTGTCTTTTGGCCTGAAAAACAAATAAAATACATAGTGATGTGATTACATGTCAACAGAGTGCAGTGAAAGTAAATTTATATTTTAACACATTTTTTTTTCATTGCATACCTCTCGTAACTCCAGGTCCATTTTGCGTTGTTCCTGCGCCTCTTTCTCTGCTTTTTTACGGATGTCCTTTTCTACTTTCTCAAAGCGTTTCCAGTAACTGACCATTTCACGACTCAGCCTCTTTGCCCGGGCTGTACAGTCCTTACTCATTTTTTGAGAATAGATAGCTGCCTTTCTACACTCTCTCATGCTCTGCTGGGACATCTGAAAGAATGCATTAACCTTTGTTTGATCAATGTTCCAAATTTGTACTTCCTTTTTACCTTGTATTTGACTTTTCTACCTAACTGTCCAAAAGGAGTCAATCCTGTATATATTGCCAAAACTTGACCTCCAAACTTCATCCTGTCTTTTTTCAGAAACACATTTTGATAATTAAACTAACATTAGCTGTCTTAGGTAGTTACATGTATATAAAATTATCTTGCTTATTACATTCTTTCATGGACACAAACCTTTTTCAAGGACTGCAGCACTTCCTTTCTTGCTGAAACTTTCTGTTTTTGTGCCTGTAAATACACATAAAACATAAGACAAGAGTTTCACAAACTTTATCAATCAGGTAAGTATTTACTATACATTAACCTACTTTAGGGATTTCCTTTTTGGCTATTGAGATCCAGAGTCTTTTCCTTTTGACATCCGCTTGCTCCGGAGTCAGCTTCTTGCTTCTCCCTGCCTTGGCTGCCTGGTTTTTCTTGTGAGCTAAGTAGGCCTCCACAATAGAGGGGTCAATCTCTTCCATCTCCTTATTCAGGAAAGAATCATATTTAAGATATAACTTCACTTTTAAGTACTCGTTCAAGTTTTCCTTATCTTTTTTTTTTTTGTATTTTTTAAAAAATCTTTCTTTGTATCATTGACACATGACATACCCCATCATCGTCCCCATTCTGATGGTGCTTCTTCTTTTTCATTTCTTTTAATTTATCTGTAAAATATTGTTCTCTATGTTAGGCCTCTTAGGTATTTCATATTGTGTGACCAATACGAAATATGAATATGAACATTTTGTTTGTCCTGAAAGATGAAAATTCTGTTCAGATCTTACCTTTAATTCTCCTTTCCTTCTTTTTGTGGTCTTTAGAAATCTTTTTCTTGGGTCCTAGGACTGCTTTATTCATGTTTTAAAAACAATTGGAAACATTATAATTTATAAGCCTGTAAGACAATACTTGTCACATTTTACATATTACTTAAGTTATACAAATATTTGATCATAAGAATATCCATTGCATATTTACTGGTATACGATTTAAGATATGATAGGTATGAGGAAGATTAATTCCACATTTAATTGTTGGTATTTATTAAATGGTGGAGGATTAACCTCGGTACAGATCAAATTACTTTAATTTTCCAAGAAAATTTTATGATAAAAAATAAAATTTGCATAATTTACTGGGTACCCGGAAAATGAAATGCGAGAACTTCAATCTACATCACAGTTTAATCGACTTCAAAATTACGGTCTCTGTGCACACTCTTATTGTTGGATTTACTTTCTTTGAGTGAATTTTCCTGTTTATATTTATTTTTTTTAAACTTTACTATGACCCAAAATAATTATCATGAGTGGACATTTAGAGCAGTTTGAAATTCAGAAGATACCTGAACACTAATGGTCTAGAGCCGCATGAGGATGAAGAGTCATTTGAATTCTATGCTTACGGGTCACTTCTATGGAAACATGATTTTAAATTCTCCGGGAAGGAGTTTGGTCTTATTAAGGGGTTTACTAGGAAGTTCTGGCAAGAGAATCGAACACATCGAGGAACAAACGAAAAGGTTCTTCTTTTTTACTTTTCTCTCAAAACCTTATGAATATTTTAACTACAGTTATCACTCATGAAATAAGAAAAATAATGGTCAATTAATGCATACCAAACAATCACAAGTATAAAATATATGTATTTACATGTATAAAACGCATTTCTGTTAATTTTGATGAGGAGGAAAGATCCTTGATTTTACTCAAAACAAATGTAGATGGAAATTATGATATTTTTTCCCCTTAAAAACCCATCAATTTTTTTTATAATGAAGTCATAATTCATAATGTAACGTGCAACGCGGCCGAGCTTGGTGTTTGGTGAAATGTCTTGTATCACCGAGGCAATACACCAGGTTCGTTAACCTGTTAACTCAGGTTTTTGTTGACCAATACGATTATAATCAAATATATACAAACACAATGGGTCTCTTCTTGATTGGACAACCACTAACTGTGGTCGACGGGTGTCTCCCGCAAGTAAATTTCACTAGTCCTGCCACTCCACTAGTACTGCTGCATCTTGGCACTTCCCCCACCTCTGATTGTGGTATGCCGCCTCTCTCTACAACCAAGTGACTGCCTTATTCAGGTCTTACGTGCTTTGGTGTACTGTGAAACACTTAGCTGTTCATCCCCTGCATCCGTCTGCCTTATTCAGGTCTTACGACCGTATGCAAGAGAAGAAACAAACTAATGTTAATCCACTCCGTCACCAGAGAGGTCCCCTGAGTTCCCGTAACACAACATGTATTACCTCAGTGCAGCCCCGTACACAGGCAGATTCATACTACTTGTATGATCTGAGAATTAATATTTTTTAGTGTTTAAGAATTTATATAAGAACGTAGGTAAAACGTTAAAACAAAACTAAATCACAAAAACCAATTTCCGTTTCAATAACATTAATCAAATAAAAAGGTTTAAAGGGATTGAGAAAAAATGCGCCCTGTAATTTGACATACTTCTGTTTTTAAATTAGAAGTATCGTTTTAACCCTGACTTTAATTGTAAATAAGAGTACCTGCATGTATCCATTTCATTTTAACTGAACGCATTTGAAAAGTTCTGAAATAGGTGTTAATATCTCACACTCCAATGTCGATTTTCTCTTTGAAATATCTCTTTATAATAAAGCTTTCCCTTGATTTTGTTAGAGATGCATTACAAAGAAATCTCTTGAAATATTAAGATTAACAAATACATTTTTAATTCCTGCATTCGTTCGAGACCATTTGATGGAAAATTTTACCTGTGTTTTATAATGTCTATACTATAGGTTCTCTTGATAAAGCCAAGCAATATATTCATAACATCATCATCAACAACAACATTATTTACGTATGTGATTTAAATGGAAGAAAAAATGACGATGTGTTAATTTAAATTCATTTGAGAAATTTTCCAAATGTGGTAAAAAGTTTCTTTAAATATGCACATAGAAATATCATCAGAATAGCGGTTTAGCACACTCCCCATGATAAACTTAAGTCCAGGCTTTTTGATATCAATGAAAGCTGCTTTTTCGATAAAGATGGAACTTGTGTTTTTACTAACCTTGTAAACGTGAAAAGTAGAAAACACTTGCTGTGGCTTTCAACTCGGCATTTAGATAAATAAACGACGCACTGTCAATTAACAATGGTTATTTCCATGCATATGTCGATGCGAAATATCCTGGTGAGCTTGAAATAAAAGATAACACAGAGTCTGACACGTATGTTTCATATTTGGATATTTTACTTGAAAAAGACGATAATGGCAATCTAACAACCAAGCATTATGATAAACGTGATGACTTTAACTTTTCAATATTCAATTTCCCTTACTCATACAGCAAAATATCTTCTTTTTTGTATTGTTTTATATACTGCTTGTTATCTCCATATCCTTCTTTATCACCTGCATACGGGGCGCAACGATTTATACCTTTATATATTCTGGATTTGCAAGTTGACCTTTGAGGATCTGTAGTTGGCTGAAGCAGATCACGTGACCTAAAACAAAGACATAAGCGAGTGCAGCAGAGCTGCGGCGTTCTTTAAGTTCGATTGCCAGAGAGGTAAGATAAGGTTAGTTTGGTTTAAGGTCTATTATTGAGGCTAACCAAAATTTTTAACAATGTTAGGTAGATTGCCTGACAGTGAAGGCTTGCCACAATGAATTAGTTGTATTGCGTTATTGTGAGACTTACCATTTAGAGGCCGACCATAGAGGGAAGTCAACATCTCAGAGATTTGCCATGTAACCTTTTAAGATATAGTGTAAGTCTCTAAAACTGATAGCAGTGGATGACTGTATGTCCTGAATAAGGACAACTCAGGATATCTTTTGTTGTCAGAGGCTGCCCACTAGTTAAATATAAGGTTGGCCATCAAGTGTGATTTTCCCCTAAGTAAGGAAGGGTCATATCTGTATGTATTTGCAAGCCAATCATTTTAAAGAGGAAATTATTTACCCGAAATCCTGGAATCAACCACGTATACGGACCCCTCAACCCGTTATGCAGGGTTAATATCTCTCAGTTGATTCCATACGCAAGAGCATGCTCTTCTCATATGAAATAAAATATTTTTTATCAAATAATTACATTTTTTTTTTGGAACTCATATTTACTTTCTTTATTTGTCATGCAAAATTATATGCTCACGGGGAGCAGCATCTTACAAACGCGAATAACAAGTCAATAAACCAGCTTAAATCATACTCTGATAAGAGAAGTTACTCTAAATGACAAAAAATCTATTAGTCAAGTTGAAGTGTTTTTGGTCCAATTTTGCCCCTCAAGCCACGATACAACTGTTTGCATTTTACATAACAAAAAAACATCTTTCTTTTGGAGAATCATTAGGGTTAAACATTTTATATTGATGACCAGAGAGTTACTGAACCTTAAATTCAGTTTTTGAAGACATACATGGTTTTATAACTGTTTTACACCTAAAGAGATATATAACAAAAGCATTCCTGATAAGGAAACATGTAAAAACATTTGTGTAATTCTATGCTAAAGAAGCACCTTCATTTTCATACGAAACTAGCAATTTCGGTGAAAAGTTAATGTCGTAACCGTGTGTTGTAGACAAAAATGGCAATGTTGCAAAAGGGTTTCTCTCTCTCGCAAATAAATATTATTTTTGATAAAATGTATTTTCACAAAAAAATTAAGAGGAAGATATTAATTTTTCAAGACATTTTAAATGAAATAATAACATAAAAGATAGTTTTTATCAAGAAATCAATTTGAACTCGTTATTTAATGTGACTTGTTTTTTACTGGTTCTACTCGAACAGTTTTATCGACCTGGGCTTTACAATGATTAAAGTCAAGGAAATAAACATGACAGAGAGACTCAAATACAGTTGTATCGGTTTCAGATCCAGACCTTCTGTTACCCACGTTCATTTCTAATTCAGGAAAGAAGCTAAGTACCTTGTACATTTATTTGTATTGACGCCTCGTACAATAATTGTCAGTCTTCACAAAGCATGTAGATGACGAATAAAAAAAAACCTAGTATAATTGTCTTTAGATACTAAAAGAAATTCCAGAATATACTAGTATGTAAAAAAGTAATAAGAGTAAAGATAAGATTTTTAATGCATTGGGAGCAAAGCCAATTTTTTAAACTTTATTTTATAAGACTTCCTTTGTCAGAAAAATTAGCTTGCAATACTTTAAGAATAATTCCAAGTAAGTCAAAAAGATACTGGTAGTTTCAAGAATATCCTATGAACGTTATGTGATAAATTCCTGAGCTTGTCTTAGTTTATGATGACTGTAAGCCAACCAATCCGGAAGTTGGTTCACTGTTCATTATGAAAACGTAATAATTCTAATTAAGAGTACGTGTCACCATCCAAAACTGAAAGTGCAGGTTCCTAGAATTTACATCACCAAAAATTTAATGATTTTTTATGGCTTAGATATAGATGCCACTGTTAGGGTTTATCCCGGGAAATGTTAATGAAATGTCAGAGGGTATAAATTCTGGTCAGGGTACCGAGCACAGCTAAAGAAGTCTTAGTCCCTCAGAAATCACATTGAAGATGTTTGACAATGGAGAGAGTTCTGATGATGCAGAAGTTTTTGAATTTTTTGGATACGGGTCTCTTCTGTGGAAACATGATTTCAAGTTTTCCCACAAAAAGTTAGGTTTTATAAAAGGTTTCCAGAGGAAGTTCTGGCAGGAAAATAAAACACACCGTGGAACAGAAAGAAAGGTTGTTGGTTTGTTATTTTTTTTCAAAGATGTTTTCAATATAATTATCCGACCAACATAGTAGAAAAAGGTTTTCCTGTAATGATTTTTGAATTCATCCTTTCATGTAATGAAGATTTTTGTGTTTAATTCCAGCCTGGAAGAGTTGCAATTTTGCATGAAACAATGGAAAATGTGAGTAACATATAGGAGTTTTTTTTATTTCTTCAAATTAAAAAAAAGTCAACCAAATTTCACAATTTTCTCAATAGAATTAAATTGATTCAAACTTTAACGTCCAATTTCTATCTAATGAGTAATGTAAATCTTATTTTAAATCTAGGATTTTCTGTGGGGCGTGAAATTCACCGTGGTTGGATCCTCTGATATTCAGGAAGTCAAGGAGAAGCTTGATGTACGGGAGACATTGCTAGGGGGATACACTTCATTTCACACCACGTTCTACAACGAAGATGGCGTCCACTCCAAAGTTCTTGTTTTCAATGCTACCAAGGACAACGATCTCTATGTGGGACCCAAGTCGGACAATATGGAAGAAGACGTAGAACACATCGCCGAACAGGTCGTTGGAGCAACAGGGAAAGCGGGAACCAATGCTGAATACGTCATTAAACTGGCCTACTTTGTGCGTCGCTTTTTTCCAAAAGAAAACGACGAACACTTATTTTTACTTGATGAAAAAGTGCAAGAAAAACTAGGAAATGACTCTGAAAGTGTTGACATATATCATCGACAAATAGAAAACAATATTTATCACGTGTAATGACAAACATGGTAAAAATATTTGTCTGTAACATTGTAAATTCAAAACGCATTCAGTGTCCTTCGGATATGAGACCTTAAACAGCTAGGTCCTCGTGTCACGGAAGGCATTGGCACGATAAAAATTCCTCACTGTTCAATGGCCCTAACTGCCGAGTTAAGATCAAAATTTGATGCCTTTCATCGGTATACGGTAACTTCTCTGTATGTTTATGGGTGAAACAAAACTCAAATTGGACGTAAGGCAACATACTATCATAAAACAAACGCATATAGGCATTCAGAGGTATTCTAAATCTGTTCAGTCTTCATGAATGTATTTGCTTTTAAATGTAATGGTTTTATTACATGTGTTGAACTTTTCTCTAAAATATTCTAACGATAAATCTAGTCAGTTGTCAAAAAATTTCAATTAAAATATAATATTACCAACAATTCATTGTCATGCATATTTTTCAAAATATTGTTTGAGAAGGATTTGATCCTATCAGAAAGTTTAAATAACATGTACCGGTATGCAAATACAGAAATGCATATAAAAACACAATTGTTATATACCAATTAAATTGCCTGTATGTACTTTTAAAAACTAATGTTTAGATTAAAATTGTATTTGTCTGTAAATCATTGAATCAGAATGTATGACTACAATTTTGATAAAAACAATGGATTTTTATGCTTGGGTGTGAACTTTCTGAAGCTTTATTAGTTGTTGTGGAGAATTGTAAATAAAGCACTGTAAATACCTTCCTGTTAATTTCACTCACCCGAGCATAGCTAACATCTGTATATGGCTAAAGATCACAGAATAAACAAGCTTTTTTTCAATATTTATACATGTTATATAATAATAATTCCAATCTTTATTTTATTTATTGATTCCCTGTGTTTTGATTGGACGAGAACAAATTCAAGAAAAAGTTTACACATCGATGAATTTTTCAATCAGAACTACTTTCTTGACCTAGCTTCTAGGCTGTTGTAAAAACAATGAAAACAGATACTTCTAGTCCGTTTTAGCTAAATTATGATTGCAAGAAACTTAAAATAAAAAAAAGCAAAACAGGAGATAAACAGGACTGACAGATGGGAATATTATGTTTATTCACGAGTGTGAATATTTAAAAAAATCGCTGATCATGCTGTCATTTTCTCGACGTTCCATATCAGCTCAGTTGGTATTGATCATTGTGATAGGGAAAAGAAACGTACCTAGGACTCTTGCCTTATCAGCATCAAATTCATATATTTACATCCTACATATCCCATATTCTCCCTAAATCTTTGAACGAACCAGAGTAAATCGAGGACGTCGTCGGTCTGCAACTTTCGTTATGATCGTTATCGTTAAGGCCATTCCAAATTTTTTCTATGTTTAGCGTCCGCGTGCGCCTTGGTTTTTGACACCCCATGTCAGAAAAAACAAACAGAATTAGGAGTCTGAAAATTAATTATTCAGGTCAAAATTTGTGATATCCGCAATATCTCTAAATATTTGTATAATATTTCATTTTTGGAATAGTTTCAGTATTTAATACCTTGATTTTGCTGAAGAAAATAACTTTCTTTATGAAAAATAGATAAATGAAATCATATGTTTTGAATTACGTCATTCTTAATAGTATAAAATATGTGTTTAATTTTTTTTTTAATTGTGTTTTTTTTTTCGAATAGCTAGCTAGGTTTTTGAAAGATGGGTGGACGCTAAACAGAGAAAAAACTTGGAATGGCCTAATGTCAACATGGCCATGGTCAAGGACGAATTATTCTGAAGAATACGCGTATATACGATATTTGTTGACTTAAACAACATTCAATGAGTTTTTATAAGTTTATTTATTGATTGTTTTGACAATTTATGTTGGATTTTATCGATATTCATCTTGTATACGTTTCTTTGCGGCATAAAGTATTCCTACGCCGTACAAAATAACGGACTGTATGGCGGCCTCAATGAGAAATTATTTTAATAATTTTAAATATTGGTAAATGGAATTATAAGAATATAATAAAATATGACGTGATTTTATTTCACTTTTTCTTAATTATTTCACGTGTTAATGGAATTCAATTTTACTAAATAAACTATTAACCTAAGACACAGTTTCCTAGTTTTTTTCTTACTTTACTTTGTTTTGCAAGATAGCATGTAAATGATACTACAGATTGTTGAGAGACGTTCTTTAGAACAAAGTATGACTAAGTAAGAAGCACCCAAACTCTTATAAAATCGCCGTACGTGATAGGCCCGAGGAACACAAACATAGATTTTTTTTAAAATAAATATTTTTAAATATATATAACAATAATTTAATTCAAATTGATTAAAACTCCCTGACAAAGTACCTACTTAATCAGCGCAATTTCAAAGTCGATCATTGATCCATTACTAAGACCATCGACAAGAAAGACCCAAAGGGTGTTCATATGTATAATAATTAGAATCAAGAAAGGTAATGTTTGTTCCAGAACAGGAAGTTTTTCATATCCTGGAAGGTCTTATCAACAAAAATCATATCGGATATCTGCCAAGTCTTCTTATTTAATGCCCCTACGTATTAAATCATTTGTGACTGTGCTCAGAATACCGTAAAATTAAATACTAAAAATTGTTCAGACACCTGTAGATTCTGCTATACTTGTACAAAATTAAAGAAAAATTTTAATACAAGAATTGCCTATCTAACCCACCCGGCCATTCATTTAAAGCAAATAATATATTTCTTTAACATAGAAAAGTATCTATCCCCGACGACCGGCCACACCCACCGTGTGCTCTTTGTCATGATAATCGGGAAATAACCGGAAAATCCGTCGACAATTCAGTGTACTAAAATACATGAAAAAAATTGTATGAAAAACTGACAATAAAGATAATGATAGATTTTATTAAATGAAAAAAATCATTGTTTTAACCATAGATCTTGCAATAAACTGAGTTAAATGAAACTGTTTATATTTTTGTTTCATCAATGTTCAATCGTCAATAATATGGTATTAGAAAGTTTTCTTAAATCAAGCATGCATTTTCATATATAATGAACTGGGATACCAATGAAAAATATTAAAATACTGAAATTCCGTTCTCATTTGTATGATAAAGGGTAATACCTGTCAGAAGGCTCGGATTAAATTAATCTATTGATAGTTTTAAAAAATTAAAAAAATACAGTGAAAGAATATTGATTTTGATCATTTTCATAACTAGAGGAACTGATGAAAAATCCAGTTTTATAAAAATCCATGTTGATATATTTTTTTCGCATTTAAATACATGTAAATGCAACATTGCCCTTGATTTAATATGAAACCTTAGATTCAGGAAACTTTTTGAACAGTACTTAAATATTGCGAAAACATAATTATATTACGGTGAAAAAATATTTTATATTTATTTTGAGTTTTTCAAATTAGGACATTAAAATAAAAATCAAATAAGAAGTATTTATTCTTCATTTTTTGGTAAAGGAAAAAACAAATTCTGTGTATGATACATGAGCATTGGTGCATCACTGATTTCAAAAGACAGATACGGAGATTAACCACATGCGTTTCTTATCATAAAACCCAATCAAAAGTCATCACAGTACATTAATTTTGTTGAATGAATTCAACTCAAAAATGTTATTTTAACAGAGTAAGAGGCTGATTGGGTGTTTAGGGTCCATAAGAAAATCAGTAAAGTGTATATGAAAGAACTTTTTCATTATCTCTGTATGATTATTCAGCAGGAGATGTAAACAACGAAGTATAATGGATGAAATAAATCCATTGTACTTCATCATTCTTTAGAAAATTAAAAATCGATACTCAAAACCACAATGGGGGTAAAAACCCCATTTACCAACATTTTGGTTTGGGAGAATGTACTGAATTTGAAAGTGACAAAAAACTGTAGGTTTGTTATTTTTTTTTAACTGATTTTTCATAATGTCTTTCGTAGAACATATCACGACAAACAAGTATTTTTTTTATTAAGCTACAGGAAAAGTAAATAACACATAGTATTTGGACGGAGAATGTTTTCCAAGTAAATATTGTTGAATGAGTAGATACAACTCATTAAAATCCCATTTGACTGTATAGTTTATGTGCAAGTAAAACTAATGAAATGTACCTTATTTAAAGAAAAGATGCTTGGAAAACCTTTTCGGTTATGGAGGATATTGGTTGAAATTTCAGTTTCATAAACATAAATGCAAATTTCCAAAATGTAATGAATGCAAACAATCAAATTAAAGAAAAAACGCAATCAAAGCAAAATGGAAAATGGCGACTAATATGTAAAAATAATAGCGTAGGAACGGAGGAGGCGAGGATAAACTTTTTTGTTATACCTTTATAAAATTGTTCCTAAACAAATCTATACGAAAAATGTCTAACATTTCTAATGTTTTGCTTCAAGCGGGAATAAAAAATCGATGTTGGACCACTGAGTGGGATGTTGGACCGGTCGGTGAGATGTTGGACCTATTACGTCACAGAATGGGCGGAGCTTAATCTCATTTTCATTCGTTAGTGTTCAACAGTGACGAAGCCAATGTTACACTACAGAAGAAAGTACAAAATACATGTATGTCCAAAAAAATAAAATAGAATGAAAGGTATAACAAAACATTTATTGACTGAGTTTTCGGGCAAAATGTGTTTTGTCGACCCTCGAACCAAACTGTCTTGGGTCCGACAAAACGCAAGTTGCCCTTGAACTCAGTCAATAATTGTATAATATCGTCTTCTAATAAACTACCGGTATGTTATTGGTCATGAAATATAGAAATATCTACATAAAAAATAGTATACAATACAAACATACAATACACACAGAAAAGAAAGCATATATATGATTGTAAATTTATTACATATAGTCAGTAATAAATACAGGATTTTTGCATATGCGATATGGCTGACGTCACAATAGTCGTATCAGCCCTGCAGGGCTGATATGAATTTGCGGGGCTGATATAGGTTATCAGCCGGATCAGTATCGCACCCCTAGTAAATTAAACCTAAAAAAAAACAGTACTTGTGATCATAAACATATTTTGGGGGTTACATGATTCACTTAATTCTAACTTTTAATGTAATGATAATCTAACTGATGAATAATAGATTAATTCAAAATCATGGATTGGACATTTGAAATAGAAGTCGTGCAGAAACAAACAGAAACTCTATGAGACAATAGACTGCATGTGTACATTATAAGAAGTACGTGCATGATTGTTTACTTATTTTCTTCTCAACTTAATGTGTTCTGTATTTTATTACTAAGTATGTAATAAATATAATAAAACATACCCTTTTCCACATTACATCCTGTATCAGCCCTCGACCAATATCAGCCCTAAGGCCTTCGGCCCTCTGGCTGATATTGGTGTCTCTGGCTGATACAGGATGTGATATGCAAAAGGGTATGTATTATTCTTTATAAAATGACGTCTAAAAAAAGACTGAACAATACCAAGAAATCATAGCATTAGAGATTATAGACGATTTACATAGAAAATACATTATACATAATTAACTAGACGCACTGTGAACACTGAGCTCACAAACTAATACCCCCTTATCTCCTCCGCTATTGGAATCCCAAAATATGCGTCAAATCAAAACGAAAACATAAGGAGGTGCATATTGGCATTAAGAAAAACCGATCTTGAGAAGGTCTCATTAAATTTAATTCACTGGTATCGGAGGAGTTAGGGATAAGGTAACCAAAAGCATAACGGGCGGACGTACAGTTGAACAAAAAGGACACCCGACCACTATACATCCCCTGCTTTTCAAGGAGATACAAATGGAAAATGATATGTTATAATTAGAAAATGGTTAACAGATGTTTCCATGATTCCAGATCTGACAAAAACTGACACAACAGTATTTTTCTGACCCAGTCTTGTTTGTTTCCTTTACTTTCACAAAAACAGCATACCAGTATTTTTATATTTCGTAATACAAGGACATAGAGTACAGGGTGTACTTTACTTCCAGACTTTTTAATTCACGTGTCCTACAATTTACAGTTTATTTGGGAGTTTTATTTGATAACTTGATAACCCTAACTCTAACCCTAACCCTAACCCTGAATGAAATCATTATTAACAAGTTATCCAAGACTCCCTTACCTGTTAGAAGAAGAAAGTATCTTTGTGAAGCCTTTTAGCACATCCTTAAAACATGACCAAATGTTTTTTTTACACCTTACAAAGTATAGCGATTTAGAAGACAAGCTTGATGTCTTCCATTTATAATCTAGGAGAAATAAATCTAAATGTTAATGATTAATTGAATAATTCCCCAAATCAGGCTTGATTTGTTTTTTTTATATGCAGCGAATTTCCGATTATTTAAATTAATATGATTCCACTGTATTTGGAACCATAGAAACGGTTTTTGCAAAAAGGGGGACATTTGCATTCCATAAAAGTAAAAAATGAAATAAAAACTTGTGATAACTAATGAATCATTTTAAATGTTACATTAATACAGTTACTAAGTACACATTGCAGTACTATGAATTATGATTCATTGTCTCAGTGAGTCGCAATGTTTTTTCGATCTATCCTACAAACAGAAAATAATTCAATACCATGTCTAATGACATTTGTCTTATGTCTTACTAAGTTTCCTAGTTGATGACTTTTATTAAATTTTATTAGTAGTTTTCCCTTTTATTGAATTTTCATTTTAATTTTTCCCTTTTATTACATTGTATTAGTAGTTTTTCTGTGGACATTGGGTGAATATGTAGATTCAATTTAAACCTCTATACATGATTAATGTTAATTAAATTAATGACAAAAAATCATCATCCTGAAAGTGAAAGCAGAATTCATTCTGTTTATGTTCAGATTCAGATGCAGATACTTGAATTTCGCAAATATACTTAATTGTTTACCTTATTATTTAAACTGAAAGCTTACTATATCTGTCAGAGATACATCATAAAAAATCATAAGAGCAGGTGGTTGCAGCAAAAGGGGAAGCGGGAACCAATGCGGAATACGTCATTAAACTGGCTTACTTTGTGCGTCGCTTTTTCCCTAAGGAAAACGACGAATACTTATTTTTACTTGATGTAAAGGTGCAATAAAAACTAAGAAATGGAAAACAATATAAATCACGTATAATGACAAACACTGTAAAAATATTTGTCTGCAACATTGAAATTCATTATATGCTTGTGTTTTTAAAACCAAATAGGGTCCTTCGGATGCGATCTTAATTTGATCAAGGTCTCGTGTCACGGCAGGCATTGGCACGATAAAAATCCCTAACTGCTCAATGGCCCTAAGTGCCGAATAAAGATCAAGATCAAAATTTGATACTTTTCATCGGTATACGGTAACTTCTCTGTATGTTTATATGTAGAAACAAGAAAGGTATTTGTTCCAAAACAGGAAGTTTTCATGCCCTGGAAGCTGTTAACAACAACAATAAATATCATATCGGATATCTGCCAAGTCTTCTTATAAAATACCCTTACGTATGAAATCATATTTGACTGTGCTAAGAAATAGTTAAAATTAAATATTAAAAATTGTTCAGACACCTGTAGATTCTGTAAGCTATAAATGTACAATATTAAACTAGAGGTACTGTGAGCGATGAGCTCACTAAATGATACCCCCCACCTCCCATATGGTTATAACTGGTGAAAAAGTCCATGTTTTCCTGTGGCCAGGAAACCCAAAATATGTGTCCGATCAAAAAGTAAAATAGGAGGTGCACAATGGCAATATGTAATAAAGATTCTGTGAAAGTTGCATCAAATTTCATTCAGTGGTATAAGAGGAGTTGCGGATAAGAGATGGGTACCCCAAAGCGTAACAGACGGACGGACGGACAGACGGAAGGACAGACGGACAGACGTACAGACGGACGGAATTAACGATTACTATATACCCTCCCGCTTTTCAAGGGGGGGGGGGTATAAAAAAATTCAGATTTAATCATTGCGTATCTGACCAACTTCGACCATTCAATAAATTTTATAGCAGATGATATATTTCTTTACGTTAATATTTAGATGTGTGGATATTGTTTTGAACATTTTGCTAAAGTTTTGCGTAAACTTATTTCTTTTCTGTAGTTATAAAGAAGATATCTTCTTTATTATCCGTGTTTGCTCCGCTCTTATTTTTATTGTTTTTATGGACTTTTGATATTGAATACTGTTTGTTAGCTCCCAGTGTTTCAAGAAAAATCCATGTTTATATATTTTTCGCATTTAAATAAATGCAACGCTGACTTTGATTTAATACGAAACTTTAGATTTAGGAAACTTTTTGAGCTGTAGTTAAAAATTGCAAAAACATAATGACAAAACATTCCTACTGTAAGTTTGTTAAAAAACTTTTTTACTGATTCTTCATTATTAATTTGCCTTCCGTAAAGCAGATTACGACATATATACAACTAACTTGTATTTTTTTTTATATTTTGCCACGGGAACAACAAATAAAACATTATTCAGACGGGAATGTTTTCCAGGAAAAAATTGGTAAATGAATATAGATACAACTCATTGAAATCCTATTGGCACTGTATACAAGTATTTTATGTGCATGTGAAACTAATGAAATTGCCATATTTAAAGATACGGGGCTAAGGAAACCTTTTCTAGGTTATGGGGAATTTTGGTTGAAATTTCAGTTTCATATACAGAACAAATATTATCATTTTACTAACAGCGTGTCAGTTTGCTTGATGGGACGTGCTAAAATTTTGTGTGCTGATTTTCATTTTACTCATCGATTGGATGCTTTATTTCAATGAAGTCAATTCTAATTTGCATATAAAACTCAGAATACAACAATATCCTGAGAATACTGGCCAATCACATTAAATGATTGTTCACCAGTGCGGTATTTGTACTCACCAGCAACACGTGGTCAGTCAAAGCCGTTCTTTGTCCTCAAAAAAGCATGTATTATATTTGTTATGATTTGACCGGATGGTTTAATATACGTATATAAAAAAAATTGAGAGAATGGAATTTGTACGGCTACTCTGCTACTATTTTACTATGTACATGTAGCTATCAATATCATCATTATAGGTTTTAAAACTTGCTCTGTCCGTCCACGTGTAATTGTTGTTTATACTGCATGCTCGTAAATATGTGATTCAATACGATTGGTCAGTATTTTCAGTGGTATTGTTTGGTACTCTGTTTCACATGCAAAATAATATTGATTCCATTGAAATCAATCGTCCAATCGATGAGTAAAATGACAATCGTCATACAAAATTTTAGCACGCCCTATCAAGCAAACTGTCACGCTGTTTGTAAAACGATAATAAATGCAATTTTCACCAAACTGTAATGAATGGAAACAACTCAAAATAAGACTCAAGTTGTTAATGTATCACAAGGAAATCAAATTGTTTTAATATAAAATCAGAGATTGACAATTAAGCAACATAAACATATTAAGGTTCCTAAACCCTCTGCTGCTCATTCATATAAAATGTTGCTTGAAACTTAATGATTTTACAAAAGAAATGTATTTTAGAAGTAAAATACAAACAATTATAGCATAGCTTGCGGGGCAAAATTGGTAAAAAAAAAAACCTACTTCAACTTGGCAAATCTATCTAAGAAATGAGATGTAATTTTCAGAGTTACATTATGATATGGCATGAAAACGATCACGTGATCAAACAGTATATCTGATATTGATCACGTACCGACTTCGTGTCATTCTAAATGAAACTCTAAAATGACATCAAGGGGACATCTTATTTATTTATACTT
The DNA here is from genome assembly GCA_003671525.1 of Saccostrea glomerata. Lineage (NCBI taxonomy): Eukaryota > Metazoa > Mollusca > Bivalvia > Ostreida > Ostreidae > Saccostrea > Saccostrea glomerata. The sequence goes on along the minus strand of PRKT01000085.1, from coordinate 1,240,459 downwards.
TCATTTTTTTATTCGTGCGACAAGGAAAAATAGGCACTATTTAGACTTTGTTATTGAAATGCAACGATGTCATGTGACGTCACAATCTGAATTTTCCAAACGGCTCGTGCAGTTTGCTTTCCATATGCTAGAAAATATGATCATTTGACCAACTGCATATCATTGAAAATTGAATTTCAATTTCAGTTTCACTGTTTTATAAGGAAAGACATCAGCAAATGTAAATATAAAGACTGAACAATACTTAGAAAATCGTAGCATTAGAAATTATAGACAATTTGCATAGAACATTCAGAATAAACTAGCGGCACTGTGAACTCTGATCTTACAAAATAATACTCCCCCCCCCAGGCTTTTGAAATCCCAAAATATATATTGGCATGAAGTAAACCGTTTTGTGAAGCCTCATTAAATTTTATTCAGTGGTATAAGAGGACTTGCGGATAAGGGATGGGTACATCTCAATATCATAGAAAGAATGGCGGTGTCCATTATTTGATATGGGAACCCCGAAATTTGTATCCAATCAAAAAGTGAACTTTGAGTTGCACAATGGCACTATGTAACATATAGATTTTAGGAAAGTCTCATTAAATGTCATTCAATGGAATAAGAAGAGACGCGGATAAGAAATGAGTATTTAAAAGCGTAACGGACAGACTTAAAGATGGACGAAAGGTACACCCTAATCACTATACATCCCCCTGCTTTTCAAGGGGATATAATTGGGAAATTATATGTCATAATTAGAAAAGGAGAAACTGCAAAGATTAAAATGAACTGTAATGAAAAAAAATTAATTCTTGAGCGATTTCCATCCATCCTACCTTTCCTGGATTACTTATTTTTATAAAAATTCTAATCAATAAAGATACATTTCCTGATCCAGCAAATGCTCTACCAAGCCCTTTAAAGGGGCCTGGACACAGTTTCATCTGATTTTTTAAAACCAATTTTAATGTTTACAATTCCTACCTAAAGCATCATCTATTGATTAGCAAAAATTTGAACATCATTTGTTGATTTACAAACAAGTTACAGAACTTAATGTTCTTCATAATGTAAATAAAGGCACAAGCCTTGTTTTTGTTTACCTATAGAAAATATCATATTTATAATCAAATTCAGGAAATAAATAGTACTTGTCGAATCGTAATTAAAATTAACTTTTATTTGAAATCAAATACTTTGAACGAACATATATTAGTATATTAACCTGTGTAAACAAAAACATGACACTAGCCTTGTTTACATAACAAAGGCTTGGAGCTCTAAATCTGTATTGTATCTGGACAACAGGCGTTAAAATTTTTGATAACCATTAGAACGACCCTAGTTAAACATTTGTAAAAATGGAAAAACAAATTTCGAAATTTAAGCTGAAACTGAGTCCATGCCCCTTTAACAACAGTTATTTTTATTCATAAGTCTCACTAATCTTTAAAAAAAAAGACACAGCAGAGACTGACACATCTGTTTCATATTAAGATGTTTTAATGACTGTAAACAACTAAGGCCAACATATGATTTTTAAAATTGTGTAACAAACGAGAAGACTTTTCCTTGTTCAAGTCGTAACATTCCGCTATCACCTGTATATGGTATTTACGTTGTATATTTACAAACACAGCATATCAAAAGGACGTAGAATACAGGGTGTACTTTACTTACATACAGTACTTTTAAATTCACTTGTCTTACAATTTACAGATGATTTGGATTAAATATATCAGATCCACGTTAAAGTCGCATATTAAAAGATTGAGAGGCAATATGAAAACCATCTATCCTTCTGTGTTCAATAATCCAGAAGTGAAAAAAGAATTAGATAGATTACATGATCATTACGTGCTGGTCCATGTCGACAAAGAAGGTAAAAATATTGTCGTTGTTTGTAAGGCCCATTCTATAAATTTTATTTTAGAAGAACTTGGACTTAATTCTACAAGTGGTAATCCTACTTTTACTCATGCTTTCCTTTCTAAGGAAAAATTCTTCAAAATCATATGTCAGTTTTAAATATTTTTGATATTCCACATAGCCGAAATGAATTTCATCTACCCTATATATACTGGATTCCGAAACTTCATAAAAATCTTTACAAACAAATACCTATTGCGGGTTCCAGTAAATGTTCAACTAAGCCTCTTTCGTTACTCCTCACTAAGATATTGGCAGTAAATTATGAAAAACGTCAAGAGTACTGTGCAACAATATATTCAAGAAGTGGTGTGAAATCAGATGTGGATACTAAAAAATTCCAATGACCTTTTAGACAATTTGAAATCACAAAATTTTACCAAAATCAACAGCTTAAAAACTTACGACTTTTCAACTTTATACACAACCAAGATAAATTAAAGTCCAGGCTTTTTGATATCATTGACAGATGCTTTTTCAATAAAAATGGAACTCGTAAATTTACTAACCTGGTCATTGGTCATTTATTTATTTAATTTATTATTTAATTATTTTGTTCAAACACATTCTGATTGCACACACAAGTACTCCGAGGTTGACATCAAAAAGATTCTTCAGTTTCTGATTGACAATTTCTATGTGGTTTTGGAGACCAGGTATTCCAATATTCTATTGGAATTCCCATGGGTACAGATTGCGCTCCGTTATTAGCAGACCTATTTTTATATTCATATGAAGCAGAATTTGTGCAAAATCTTATGCGTGAAAAGAAGAAAACACTTGCTGTGGCCTTCATCTGGACTTTTAGATATATCGACGACGTATTGTCAATTAACAATGGTAATTTCCATTCCTTCATCGATACTATATATCCTGGTGAGTTTGAGATAAAAGATACACAGAGTCTGACACAGCTGTTTTATACTTGGATATTTTACTTGAAAAAGACATTAATAGTTATCTAACAACCAAGCTATATGATAAACGTGATGACTTTAACTTTTCTATCGTCAACTTCCCTTACTTATGCAGCAATATACCTTCATCACCTGCATACGGAGTATATATATATATATATCTCAGTTGATTCGATACGAAGATCATGTTTTATGTATGAACAACTTCTAAAACGTGGTATGTTATTGACTAGTATTGACAAGCGAGTTGATGAAACAAGAATATCAGCAGTGTCACAATCAAAGTTGATTTTGTTATATGTTTATTTGTTTTCTTTTATTAGTATTGTCCTGTGTTGAGCCTTATTTGTATTTAGTGTTTATCCTGCAAGGAGCCCCATTGTAACGCTCAGGTGATTTAAATATTTGGCCAGTCGCTATATAAGGTGATGTCAGGTTTGTCTTGGGTAGCGCACGTTTTCCTTGACCAGTGAAAGTAGTTTCACAGTTATGTCCATGGAGGGTTAGGTAGTTTTTCGTGGTAACTGAATCTCCAATCAGGGTAAGTGTAATTTACTTACATTTATTATATTAAAAAGTAATGCAGTATTATGTTAATTGAGCTTATTCTATTTTTATCCACGAGAAAGTGTTTGAATTGTATACGGGAATTTTACCACGTGCACATGCCGTGAGTTTAAGCGTAAAGTAATGATATTAGTTTATTACTCAGAGTGTAACGTTACATTGTATTATTATTTTGCTTTGCGAAGCGGTGTGATACATGTTAGTTAAAACTGTATGTTTAAACAAGTATATGTGTAAACATTTATGTTATGTTGTAAGGCAGCCCGTTCGGGGTCAAGCTTATTATGTCTACGCATATTTGTTGAAGGTCCCTATTGATACATGTACGTTAGTATGACTTGGTGCTGTCGGCGGAGGCAACCTAAGGGCGTGGTACGCTGGGCCGAGACCGTGAGAGAGGAAACGTGGTTTCCCGGATTTGGCAGCATTGCAGACGCTTAAGACGCGTGGGATAGGCGCGGGACGTCGAGGACGTGGTGGCATTTGGTGTAAGGGCGTGGTACCCGTAGGTCATGGACCGTTAAACACAGGAGGCGGGGACGGATAAAGGAACGTGGTCTCAGGATGGACACTGATAGACATTTTGAAATTCTTTAATTTTCATTTTGTATATTTGTACATATTTGTTTTTATATTATATATATAAAATTGTAAATAGAAATTAGTTTTGTTATCACTGATCAAGTTTAGGGTGTCGTGACAATGGTGTCAGAAGTGGGATGATGATGTTAGCTTTGATCAGTGATTGTTTTTTTTTTAAAAGAATGTTTTTTGTGTAAATTGGATTGAACGTTGGAAAAATATTATAGTATTTTCATGTATTGAAGTTATAATATTTTTTTTATTGTATTGTTGTAGAGAGACGTTCAGATAGAAGTTAGGGGACCCTGAGAGGAGAGGAGGTTACCATGAATTAGTTTGTATTATGAAGGTTTGACTTCGATTTAGTTCAGTTTTCCTGGAGTGATATTTTGCTTTGTCATTTTTGTGTCAGTTTATGTTGTTTGATAGTTGGTTTATTTACTGGCGATTTTTGAGATGGATTTGTTAAAAGAGCTGACTGCATATGGTCAAAGTTTGGAGTTGACGGGAGCGGATCTTCAGAGGTTCATCCGTGAACAACAGGCACATCTGCGAGAACTCAGAGTTGAGCAGAGAGAGAGACAAAAGGAGGACAGAGACTATGAGTTGAAGAGAGAAGCTTTGGAAGTAGAGAAGCTCCGTCTAGAAGAAAAGAAATCTCTAGATGCACTCGAAAGTAAGTACCAAGCTAATGTACAAGAACTTAAGTACCAGTTGAGTTTGAAAGAGACAGAATCTAAAGCTGTTAAGTCAGACATATCTGATGGTTCATTAGCAAAGGTTCCTAAAATGCCATACTTTGATGAGGTTAAAGATGACATAGACTCTTTTCTTAGACGATTTGAAAGATACGCTATAGCACAGAAGTGGAACGAAGGAATGTGGGCCGTGAACTTAAGCGCATTACTTAAAGGACGAGCTCTTGATGTCTATGCCCTACTTCCACAAGAAAAGGCTCTGGATTATGCAGCCCTTAAAACAGCTTTGCTGAGGAGGTTTGAGAAAACAGAGGACGGTTTTCGAGAATATTTCCGTAGGTGTAGACCAGAGGTAGGTGAAACCTTTACACAATTCGCAGTTCGTTTAGGAAGTTATCTAGATAGATGGATTGAGTTTGGAAAAGTTAACAAAACTTACAACGGACTATATGACTTAGTGTTACGAGATCAGTTCATATCAATCTGTAATAGAGACTTATCGTTGTTCCTAAAGGAGCGTATTCCAAAAAGTATTGAAGAGATGTGTATGTTAGCGGATCAGTTCAAAGAGGCACGTCATGTAAACATATTAACTTTAGTTTCTTCTAGCAAAAAGGAAACGACATTTGAAAACAGAAATCCAGTTGCAGCAAGAGATCAACGCAGCCAGAAGGAGCAAGTGCCGCCGAAGACTAATGGTCAGTCCTTTTCACAACAGAAGAAGACAGGGAAGGATATTCGATGCTACAAATGTTCCAGGCTAGGACATATAGCCTCGCAGTGTAAACAGTCATCAAGTAAGAATCAAAGCTTTGCGGTGAAAGCGGATGCTTCAAGTGAGTCAGGAAGCAGTTTGAAGGAACACAGAGATTCAGGCAAGTGCTCTGCTTTTACATCTATAACATCAACTTCAACATTTTCAATGGCAAATTCGTCAGACTTATTAACTACATCAGCTTGCAGTGTAGCTAATTTCTCAGATCAGATGCCTGTTTGTGTTGGTGAAATTAATGATCAGTCTGTTCAAGTACTTAGAGACACGGGATGCAATGGTGTAATAGTGCGTAGGAGTCTTGTCTATGATGATCAACTTACTGGAGACCATCAAGTGTGTGTTTTGGCGGACGGATCCAAAATTGAAACCCCTATCGCAAAGGTGAATGTTGACACTCCGTATTTCGTAGGAGAAGTGAATGCGTGGTGCCTAAATGCTCCATTATATCCTTTGATTATCGGAAACATTCCGCATGCTAGAGATCCTCACGATCCGAACAAGGACTGGAAGCCTAGTGTTGTGAATGCTGTAGTGACTAGACAACAGAAACGCAGGGAAGGTAAGAAGATAAAACCTCTTTCTGTTCCAGAAATAATAGGATCTGAAGTTTGTCCAGAGGATATGTTGAAAGCACAGGAAGAAGACGAGACGCTGAAGAATCTTAGAGCTTTGGTTGGAAAGGAAACCAACGGCAACAGAGTGAAGTACATTTTGAAGAAAGGTATGCTGTTTCGAGTTTTCCAGTCAGAGAAAGTCGAGAATGGTAAGCAGTTTACTCAACTAGTTGTTCCTAAGAAGTACAGAATGAAAGTTTTATCACTTGCACATGAGTCTTTAATGGCAGGTCATTTAGCTACATCAAGGACAATTGATAAAGTGCTAGCTGAGTTTTATTGGCCAGGAGTCCAGGCTGACGCAAGACGGTTTTGTCGATCATGCGACATATGTCAGAGGACTACTCCTAAAGGTAGGACAACTAAAGTTCCAATGAGTGTTATGCCGATCATAGATGAGCCATTCAGACGAGTAGCAGTTGATCTGGTGGGACCAATACAGCCAATGACAGATAACGGTAATCGTTATATTTTAACTTTAGTTGACTTTTCAACACGCTATCCAGAAGCGGTTGCACTCAAAGGTATAGAAACTGAAAGAGTAGCTGAGGCATTAGTAGATATATTTTGCAGAATCGGAGTTCCGAAAGAGATGCTGACAGACATGGGGACACAGTTTACTTCAGAGTTGATGGGTGAAGTAAGTCGTTTACTTTCGATGAAACAGTTATCCACGACACCCTATCACCCGATGTGTAACGGCTTGGTGGAGAGATTTAATGGTACCCTGAAGCAGATTCTTCGACGACTGTGTTCAGAGCGGCCGAAAGACTGGGAAAAGTACCTGTCAGCAGCACTTTTTGCGTATCGAGATGCCCCACAGGAGAGCTTGGGATTTTCGCCATTCGAATTGGTATACGGACACAGAGTCAGGGGTCCGATGAGAATCCTACGAGAGCTTTGGACAAAAGAAGAGACGGATTCTGAGGTGAGAAGTACTTATCAATATGTTGTTGATCTAAGAGAACGCCTAGAGTCTACTTGTCAGTTGGCCAGAGAGAATTTAGAGAAGTCATCCGAACGTTACCGAGCACACTACAACAAGAAGGCTAAAAACAGAGACATGTCAGTAGGTGAGAAGGTGCTTGTACTTTTACCAACAGATAGCAACAAATTGTTAATGCAATGGAAAGGTCCTTTTGAGATAGTGAAGAAATTGGGGAAAGTTGATTATAGAATAGACATGAACGGCAAAATTAAGACATTCCATGCAAATATGCTCAAGTTATATTTTGACAGGAAAGAATGTTGTGTTGATGCTGGTATCTTAGGTGTCGCTAGTGCAGCTATGGTGGATGTTGAAGAAGACGATTCAGTTGACGACAGTGATCTGATAGATTCAACACTACCCACTTCGAAGGAGAAACCCAGTGATGTCAAAGTAAGTGATGAACTGACAATAAGTGAACATGAACAAGTGAAATCGTTACTTGAAGAGTATAGTGATGTGTTATCAGATATTCCAGGATGTACGACATTGGATGAGCACTATATAAAGTTGACGAGTGACAAGCCTGTGCGATCCAAACCATACCCTTTACCTTTTACAACTCGTGATGAAGTGTGCGAGGAAGTAAGAAACATGCTAAAGTCGGGAGTGATTGAAAGTTCGAACAGTCCATATTGTTCACCCATTGTGATTGTGAAAAAGAAAGACGGTGCAAATAGATTTTGTATTGACTTCAGAGCAATCAATAAAATTACAGTGTTTGATGCCGAGACTATTCCAAACATAGACGATGTATTTGTACAGTTAGCAGGTTGTAAATATGTTTCCAAGTTTGATTTGTGCAAAGGGTATTGGCAACTTCCTTTGGCAGAGTCTGCAAGAGAAATAACGGCGTTCCAATCACCTCTTGGACTCTATCAATTTAAGGTTATGCCGTTCGGGCTAGTGAATGCTTCTGCTAGTTTCACCCGTTTAATGAGAAAGTTATTAGCAGGGATGCAATCAATTGACAATTTCATTGATGATGTGATTATTTATACTAGAACTTTTCAGGACCATTTGATGGTGATAAAGGAGTTCCTACAAAGATTGCGGGCAGCTAACTTAACAGCCAAGCCAAGCAAATGTTTCATTGGATTCAGCAGTATAGAATGTTTGGGATACATTGCAGGAAAAGAGGAACTCAGACCAATTCCAGATAAGGTCGAAGCAATCCAGAACTGTATAAGACCTACAACAAAGAAACAAGTAAGATCTTTTCTCGGTTTGGTCGGGTTTTATCGTAAGTTTATTCCCCATTTTTCAGCTGTTGCCGCACCATTATCCGACCTGACGAAAAAGGGACAGCCAAACAAAGTTGTGTGGGGAGAGACTCAGCAGAACGCTTTCATCACCCTGAAATCAGCACTAATGGTAACGCCAGTACTAAAGCTGCCGGACATCAACGAAGAATTCATCTTGCAAACAGACGCATCAGATGTTGGCATTGGAGCGGTTCTTCTCCAGTATGAGAATGGTATCAAGAAACCCGTTGCTTACGCCAGTAAGAAACTTACAGCGCAACAAGTTAAGTATTCTACGATCGAGAAAGAATGTTTTGCTATCATATGGGCAGTTCAGAAATTTCAGAGATATTTGTACGGAAAACAATTTATGTTGGAGACAGACCATCAGCCGCTGATTTATTTATCTCAATCTAAAGTGCTTAATGCAAGACTAATGAGATGGTCCTTACTTTTGCAGCCTTACAGGTTCCGTATTGTGGCGATTAAAGGATCAGAGAACGTGGGAGCCGATTGTCTAAGTAGGCTGTAGGATTTGAGTGAGACATTATGAACATTGTAGTTTTGTACATATGTTTTTTGTTGTTGTTGATTGTGAGTTTTGCACAAGTTCAGTGAACTTTCTTGAATTGGGGAGGTGATGTCACAATCAAAGTTGATTTTGTTACATGTTTATTTGTTTTTCTTTTATTAGTATTGCCCTGCGTTGAGCCTTATTTGTATTTAGTGTTTATCCTGCAAGGAGCCCCATTGTAACGCTCAGGTGATTTAAATATTTGGCCAGTAGCTATATAAGGTGATGTCAGGTTTGTCTTGGGTAGCGCACGTTTTCCTTGACCAGTGAAAGTAGTTTCACAGTTATGTCCATGGAGGGTTAGGTAGTTTTTCGTGGTAACTGAATCTCCAATCAGGGTAAGTGTAATTTACTTACATTTATTATATTAAAAAGTAATGCAGTATTATGTTAATTGAGCTTATTCTATTTTTATCCACGAGAAAGTGTTTGAATTGTATACGGGAATTTTACCACGTGCACATGCCGTGAGTTTAAGCGTAAAGTAATGATATTAGTTTATTACTCAGAGTGTAACGTTACATTGTATTATTATTTTGCTTTGCGAAGCGGTGTGATACATGTTAGTTAAAACTGTATGTTTAAACAAGTATATGTGTAAACATTTATGTTATGTTGTAAGGCAGCCCGTTCGGGGTCAAGCTTATTATGTCTACGCATATTTGTTGAAGGTCCCTATTGATACATGTACGTTAGTATGACTTGGTGCTGTCGGCGGAGGCAACCTAAGGGCGTGGTACGCTGGGCCGAGACCGTGAGAGAGGAAACGTGGTTTCCCGGATTTGGCAGCATTGCAGACGCTTAAGACGCGTGGGATAGGCGCGGGACGTCGAGGACGTGGTGGCATTTGGTGTAAGGGCGTGGTACCCGTAGGTCATGGACCGTTAAACACAGGAGGCGGGGACGGATATAGGAACGTGGTCTCAGGATGGACACTGATAGACATTTTGAAATTCTTTAATTTTCATTTTGTATATTTGTACATATTTGTTTTTATATTATATATAAAATTGTAAATAGAAATTAGTTTTGTTATCACTGATCAAGTTTAGGGTGTCGTGACAAGCAGTCTCGTTTAAAGTCATCATTTCGTAAGTTCTATAGTCGATACAATGACCTTGTCAGCAAATACAATTTATCATTGAGTCAAATGCTGACTGGTGTTTTTTATACTAATTGTTAGTCCATTATTTATACATCTTTAATATGAATTGACTACTGATTTTCCCGTTATTTCCTGGTCATGACAAGGAGCACACGGCGGGTGTGACCGGTCAGCAGGGGATGCTCATTCCTCCATGTCACCTGATCCCACCTCTGATGTTTCGGAGGTCCGTGTTTGCTCTGCTCCTATTTTGTATTGTTTTATTGACTTTGAGATTGAATACCGTTCGTTCTCTCCATATTCTTCTTGGGAATTTCATTAGATAACTTGAATGAAATAATTATTAACAAGTTATTCAAGAATTCCTTATGAGCCAGACGAAAATATATACTGGTTTATGAAGCATTATTGCACATCCATAAAACATTACCAAAAGAGTTTTTTGATACTGTATAAAGTAAAGCCATTTTAATGTCAAACTTGAAGACTTTCATGAAACATATTGAGATAATGAATAGTATTCAAGATCAAAAGTCCATAAAACAATTTTATCATCTAGGAGAAATAAAACTAAAAGTTATACTGAATTGAATAAGTCACAACCAGGCTTGATTTGAATTTTTATACAGCGATTTGTTCACCTTAATATGATTCCACTGAATTTGGGATCATTGAAACAATTTTGCAAAAGGGAGATATGTATATTTGCATCTCATAAAAGTAAAAAATAAATGAAACTGAAAACCTTGCATAATGATTAAAAATTATATTTAAACCAATCTTATAACATCAGATCATGTTATGAATTCGGCCCTTTTTGACTAATTTTATACATCAAGACTTACTAACATCGCAGTACTATGGATTATGATTCATCGTCTTAGTGAGTCGCAAAATTTTTATCTTTCTTCAAACAGAAACGAATATAAGACTTATGTTAATTTAAATTTGTTTTATGTCTTACTTATTGTTCTAGTTGATGACTTTTGTAAGATTGACGATGGATTTCTTCAAAATTTCCCGATCACGACAAGGGAACTCATAGCGGGTGTGACCAGTCGGTAGGGGATGCTCACTCCTCCATGGCACCTTATCCCATCTCTAATGTTTCGGAGGTTCGTAGTTGCTCTGCTCCTATTTTGAATTATTTAATGGACTTTTGAGCCTCAATACTGTTCAATATCTCCATTTCTTTCAAAAATATTTTACCTTTTATTAAACTGTATCAGTAGTTTTCCCGTGGACAATGGGTGAAGATGTAGACTCAAATGAAACAACTATACATAATTTATGTAAATTAGACAATGACAAAAACCGAACCCATCATTCTCAAAATGAAAGCAGAATTCAGTCTGTGTATTCAGGTTCAGTTCCACACAAAGTACTTCATTAAGTACATACATGTATACTTAATTGTTTACCTTATTAATTAAACTGAAAGTGCAGTCGACCTATCAGATACATCATAAAAACTCCAAAACTCTTGTATGCCCCATGGATTAATATAGGTGTCAATGCTAGGATTTCAGGGTTTTTCTAGGAAGGGATGTTTATAACAAAGGGTATAAAAACTCGTACAGCATATAGATGTGAGCTTATAAGAGATCATATTTAAAATGTTTAACAACAACGAAGGAGAAATGTCAAATACTGCAGAACTATTCGAATTTTTTGGGTATGGGTCTCTTCTATGGAAGCATGATTTCAAGATTGTTGAGAAAAAGCATGGTTTTATAAAGGGTTTCCAGAGAAAGTTTTGGCAGGAGAATAAGACTCATCGTGGAACAGAGGATAAGGTTATTTTTTCAATAGATAATTCTCTGACATTTAATCTTCATACCTCTTCGGAAAAAATTGGTTAGATTCTTTAAAAGATAATTCATAAAATCATCTTTTTGATTAACTTTTCAGCCTGGAAGAGTTGCAATTTTGTATAAAACAAAAGAAGATGTGAGTAACATACGGGGTTCTTTCTAAATCCTGAAAATGAAAGATAATCAACATAATTTCACGGTAAACTCAATGAAAAAAAATCTACTTGAAAAAAATTATTTCTTTCTTATGTTATTCTAATGTTTTAATGTAGGATGTTCTATGGGGTGTGAAGTTTACAATAGTTGGATCCTCCAATATTCAGGAAGTCAAGGAGAAACTTGATGTAAGGGAGACAGTGCTAGGGGGACACACGTCATTTCACACTACGTTCTACAACGAAGATGGCGTCCACTCCAAAGTTCTTGTTTTTAATGCTACCAAGGAAAACGATCTCTATGTGGGACCCAAGTCGGACACGATGGAAGAAGACGTAAAACACATCGCCAAACAGGTGGTTGCAGCAACAGGGGAGGCGGGAACCACTGCTGAATACGTCATTAAACTTGCTTACTTTGTGCGTCGCTTTTTTCCAAAGGAAAACGACGAACACTTATTTTTACTTGATGAAAAAGTGCAAGAAAAATTAGGAAATAAATCTGAAAGTGTTGTCACATATCATCAACAAGTGGAAAACAATTTTTATCACGTATTATGACAAACACTGCAAAAAAATTTGTCTGCGACTTTGCAATCATTTTATGTCTGCACTCTAAAACGCACGCTTCTTCGGATGCAATCTGAAATATCAAGGGCTCGTGTAACAGCAGGCATTGTCACGATAAAAATTCCCCACTGCTTATTGGCCCTGAGTGCCGAAAAAAGATCAAAATTTGATGCCTTTCATCGATATACGGTGACTTCTCTGTATGGTTATAAGTGAAAAAACTCGAATTGGACGTAAGACAACATACAATCATTCAAAAAACGCAAAGGCATTCAGAGGTTTTGTAAATCAGTTCAGTCTTCGTGCATGTATTTGCTTTTAAATGTAATGGTAATAAAATGTTATGGATTTATTACAAGTGTTAAAATTTACACGAAAATATTCTAACAACTAATGTTGCCAGTTGTCAAAAAAATTCAATTTTAATTCCAATATTACGAAAAAATTATTGTCATGCATATTTTTCAAAATATTGCTTGAGACCTTATCGTACTTGAAGGATTTGATCCTATCAGAAAGTTTAAATAACATGTGTGAAAATGCAGAAATGCATGTAGAAATACGATTGGTAAATAACTGCCTGACAAAAATTAACTGCCTGATTAAAATGTAAATCTGTTTTTCTCTGTAAATAATAGAATCAAAATGTATGGCTACAATTGTGATTTAAAACAATGAATTGTTAATTCTGGGTATGAACTTTCTGTAGCTTTATTGGTTGTTGTGGATAATTCTAAATATCTTTCCTCACCTGAGTAACATCTGTAGCTAAAATTCATAGAATAAATATGTTTTTTTTTTCCTTTTTCCTTCTTTATAATTTAATAATAATGAAAGAAAAAGTGAGCTAGCTCACATACCCCACGCTCCCCCATAACTTGACGGTGAAACACATAATGAAAGGCACAGTGCACTTTAAATACATAGTATAGATCAAAAAGGGCAATAATTGCAAAAATTCTTCACATCAAAATGTCTTGCATATGAGGACATTTAAATGTGGAATGAAGTTTCTAGATAAATAATGGAATCAAAATTTCTTGGCAATATACAAATCCACACACATTAATTTGAAGTGGTGATGGGGGGGGAGAAATTTTCTTGAATAATAGGCAAAACTCTTAAGATAAAATAATGGAATATGTCTTGAATATCTGCATAGGTTGACGAAACTATGTACAACAGTTTAAGAGGTGTGGTGCTGACAAACTGTTCATCTCTATATTCAAAATATGGCCAAAAAGTATAAGATGGAAAGTGTGGAAATTCCCGGAAAAATAAAGGAATCGGAATTTCCTGCTTATATGCACATCTACATATTGTGTCCTAAATATCTGTAAAGTTTAACGAAATTCTGTGCAGCGGTTTATGAGAAGTTGCGCTAACAAACTGTTCATCTCTATGTAAAAGGTATGGCCAAAAACCTAAGTTTTTAGTGCGGAAAGTCCCGGAAGAAATAAAGGAATCGGAATTTCCTGGCAATATGCACATTAACATATTGTGTCCTAGATATCTGCAAAGTTGAACGAAATTCTGTGCAGCGGTTTATGAGGAGTTGCGCTGACAAACTGTTCATCTCTATATTCAAGGTATGGCCAAATGCCTAAGTTAAAAAGTGCGGAAATTCCCGGAAAAAGTAATGGAATCAGAATTTCCTGATAATATGCACATCTACACATTGTGTCCTAAATACCTGCAAAGTTTGACGAAATTCTGTGCAGCGGTTTATGAGGAGTTGCGCTGACAAACTGTTCATCTCTATATTCAAGGTATGGCCAAATGCCTAAGTTAAAAAGTGCGGAAATTCCCGGAAAAAATAATGGAATCGGAATTTCCTGGTAATATGCACATCTACACATTGTGTCCTAAATACCTGCAAAGTTTGACGAAATTCTGTGCAGCGGTTTATGAGGAGTTGCGCTGACAAACTGTTCATCTCTATATTCAAGGTATGGCCAAATGCCTAAGTTAAAAAGTGCGGAAATTCCCGGAAAAAATTATGGAATCGAAATTTCCTGGTAATATGCACATCTACACATTGTGTACTAAATTCCTGCAAAGTTTGACGAAATTCTGTGCAGCGGTTTATGTGGAGTTGCGCTGACAAAAAAAGAGGACTGACTGACTGACCGACCGACTGACTGACTGACGGACCGGTCAAAAACATACCTCCCGAGACTAGTTGCGTGGGGTATAAAAACATGGTTTATGATTTCATTTTACTTTTTTTAATGATTTCACGTTATTGGAATTCAATTTTACTAAATAAACTATTTGCCTTAGACACAATTACCTAGTTTTTTTCAATCTAACTTTACTTTGTTTTGCAAGATGCATGTTAATGTAACTACATTTTTTTGTTAAACTTCATGTTGAGAGACTTTCTTAGGAACAAGGTATGACTAGGTAAGAAAGGCTCATAATCTTAAAAAATCGCCATTCATGATAAGTCCTAGGAACACAAAAATAGATTTTAAATTAAAAAAACTAACAATTATTTAATTCAAATTGATTTCGCCTCCCTGACAAAGTACCTACGAAATCAGCGCAATTCTAAAGTCGACCATTGATCCATACCTAAGACTATTGACCTGGAAGACTGAAGAGGTGTTTATATGTAGAATTTTAAAATTAGAATCATGAAAGGTATCAGTAATGATTTTGTTCCAGAAAAGGAAGTTTTTCATATCTGGAAGGTGTTACCAACAACAATAAATAACATCGGATATATCTGCCAAGGTGTTATCAACAACAATAAAAAGCAACTGTTTCGGATATCTGCCAAGTCTTCTTATTTAATGCCCCTACGTATTAAATCATTTGTGACTGTGCTCAGAATACCGTAAAAATTAAATATTAAAAATTATTCAGACATCTGTAGATTCTTTAAGCTATACATGTACAATATTAAGAAAATCTTAAATATAATCATTGCTTATCTGACCCACCTCGGCCATTCATTATATCAGATTATATATTTCTTTAAGTTATCATTTACATATGTGCTTGCTTTTGTTGTTGTTGTTGTATGGATTTTGCATTGTTTTGGATATTTTGTTTCCTAGAATTTTGGGTAAACTTCTTTATTTTCATTTTTTAAAGGAAAGGTTAAACGTATTAATATTGATTCACAAAAACATATCTACAAACAAAATTTATAGCAAAAGAATAAATGGGGGAACTAATAACTAAAACAATGCCCTGGTAGATCGATAATATGGAGTATTCAAAGAAATCAAACTCAAAATCGACAAGAAACAATACAAATCAGATGGAGCGCAAACAGCGGAATTAGGAGACATA